>CM072668.1:28919962-29415752 GCA_036884735.1 Huso huso
GCGGGTACGGTGTACAGAGAGGCATCGGTACGGCAGACAGCACTGTGCGGCACGGTGTAACAGAGGCACGGGTATGGTGCGAAAGCGGTACGGTGTACAGAGGCATCGGTATCGGTGCGGTGCACGGGTGCGCACGGTGCACAGAGGCACGGGTGCGGCATCAGCGGTACGGTGTACAGAGGACGGTGAGGTGCGTGCACCAGCGGCGGTACAGAGGCATCGTGCGAAAAGCGGCGCACAAAGCGGTATGGTGTACAGAGGCACGTGAGGTGCGGCATGTGCGGTAACGGTAAAATAGAGGGCACAGTGCGTAATCAGCGGTATGGTACAGAGGTAATGGGTGCGCGGTGCACTGTGCAATGCAGTGCTGAAAACGCGGTGATGCGGTGCACTGTGCGATACGGTGTGCAGAAACGCGATGCGATGCGGTGGATATGGTGTACAGAGACGCGGTCGGTGCAGTACGCATGCGGCTCTGCAGTGTACTGCAGAAAACGCAGTGCGGTGCTGTGCGGTATAGTGTACAGAAACGCAGTGCGATGCGGTACACTGTGCAATGCAGTGTACAAACACCCGATGCAGTGCGGTGCACTGTCGCGGTATGGTGTAAAACGCAGTGCGATGCGGTGCACTGTGCGGTATAATGTACGAAACGCGGTGAGTGCGGTGCACTGTCTTGGTACGGTGTACAGAAACACCGATGCGGTGTAGTGCCGCGATGCGATACGGTGTGCGAAACGCGTGTGATGCGGTGTGCGAAAACGCGATACGATGCGGTGCACTGTGTGTGCAGTGTATAGAAACGCGATGCGGGGTGCACTGTGCGATGCAGTGTACAAACGCGCGCGATGCAGTGCGGTGCAGTGCGATGCGGTATTGGTGGCTTGCGATGCGATGCGGTGCACTATGCGATGCACGGTGTACGAAACGCGATGCGATGCGGTGCACTGCAGCGGTGCACTGTGCGTGTACAGAGGCGCGGTGCGGTGCGGTGCACTGTGCGATACGGTGTACAGAGGCGCGATGCGGTGCGCGGGTGCACTGTGCGATGCACGGTGTACAGAGGCACGGTGCGGTGCGGTGCACTGTGCGGTACGGTGTACAGAGGCACGGTACGGTGCGGTGCACTGTGCGGTACGGTGTACAGAGGCACGGTGCGGTGCGGTGCGGTACGGTGTACAGAGGCACGGTGCGGTGCGGTGCACGGTGCGGTGCGGTTGCACAGAGGCACGGAGCAAATCAACAGCATCAGTTATGCTACAAGCATTAGTAAATGTCGATTGCTGCTTTTCAGTGACTGTGCTATTCAGAGTATTCATCTTCACGTAACTTTCCTGTATATTTATCATATTTCTTGCCATGGTTTGCTTCACCGTGTGTTTCAATGCTGTATTATTTCACAACACACACACATGTTGCTTATAAATTAAGCACACTGGCTTCCCATTCATGCCCACAAAGAAATATGAAATGTGAGACTTCTATCAGACAAACCCGTCTGGGTCTGCTGTACACCTAAAACCACAGTACCAAAAGAAACTGTGCCCTGCTACCTGCGTAGCTAATGATTCAGAGAAGAGGACAGAGGGGACGGGCACTGTTGTGGATCCTATACCGAGGACTGAAGACTTTGTGCAGCTGTTTGTTGATTCTATCGAGGATTGAAAGCTTTGTTGCCGAGTTTGATCCAATGTGGGATTGGAGACTTTGTTGCTGAGAGGAGAGCTTTTTGTACTGGACACTTCAACAGACTGAGTTTCCAAACCAGCGGACCAAAAATCTAAGGAATCGTTGAGTACAATTCCAGTTACATTTTCCTTTCATGGAACTAAAGTAATGGTTAACACATTCACATATAATTGAACTATTAATTATTTAGTTTGCACACCTTATGCAGTGAAATAACTTTTGTGAAACTTGATGAAGTAACTAGAAGTAATCTACCTCATATTGTGGTATGAAGAATTTATTTTAAAAAGTAAACTTGCTATATCCTTAAGCTATTTGCTATGATATATTCTAAGATTGTCTGCACCATTTCAGTTTAGGCTGTGTGTATGCGTGGGTGCGTGTGTGTATGCGTGTGTGTGTATGTGTGGGTGCGTATGTGTGTGTGTGTGTGTGTGTGTGCGTGTGTTAGAGAACAGTAGATACTTCACAGCCTGCGCGCTGCTGCTGCTGGGTGAGTGTATAGGCGGTGTCATGTTTCACTGGCCCTGCTAGTGAGGGCTTTGACTTGTGTTTTGTGTTTAGAAACTAT
Organism: Huso huso; assembly: GCA_036884735.1. Lineage (NCBI taxonomy): Eukaryota > Metazoa > Chordata > Actinopteri > Acipenseriformes > Acipenseridae > Huso > Huso huso. Next base: position 28,922,223 of record CM072668.1, read on the forward strand.
GAGATTTACTTTCCGACTTTCTGATTTCTGTTTAATATTTGTGTACTTAATAAAATACTGCTACTGATTAAATGTTTCTTGTGTCTGTGTGTGTATGTGTGTTCATAGTAAATCATCGATCTTGTAACACGTCAATTAAATACTTTTATAAGAGAACTAATCAACCCAGATATAGAATTGTTCTTACAGCAAACTGCGTAGTTCTTTAAAAGCCTCGAGATTGCTGCCATTATTTTATTATAGTTTATAAATAATAAAGTGTCAACATTGTGCATGTTTCCTTCTTGACCGGTATACCCAGTCACAAACATTTATTCTGAGCACCACGACTCTATGCTATCAGAAGCTTTAGTGTAGATGCAATTATTTAGTTACTGTCTGACCACAGTGCAGTGAGAGAGAGACAGAGAGAGAGAGTATGTATTACTGTATTACTCACATGAGTGTGTGACAGCGGTGGAAAGCTGGACTCAGTCTGTTCATACACTCCTTTGTGCGACGTGTCTCTGACAGATCAATCTCTTTGACAGCTCCACCTTGGCTGAGGACGTATCCCAGCACTGCACAGTCCAGAGGGCTTAAAGTTGTCTTTGTAAACTCCAGCTTTGTCAGCTCTCTAATCGAGTCTCTTATTAATAATGCATTCTGAGTTTCATAGAGCCACTGAAAGATGTGTAGAAGTTCTTTTGTTTCATCCTTGTTCTGTAGACCCTGCTGACCCTGTAGAAGTTCTTTTGTTTTATTCTTGTTCTGTAGATCCTTCACAGCCCGTTCAGTCCTTTCTTTCAGCCACCCCAGTACCTTATGGCCCGTTTGTGTCTCAAACTGCCCCAGGATACTCTGCAGTGGTTCAGTCATAGGAAACTTGCACAGTCCTGCCAGGAACCGAGTGAGGATCTCAAACGATCCGTCTGTACAGGAGTCCAGGTTTCCAAGCAACTCACTGACATCCGCTGATGGATCAAGGAAGTAGTAACAGGCAGCCAAGAACTCCTGTACGGTGAGGTGGAAGAATGTGTAGGTTGTGTGCTCCAGACAGCTTTCTCTTTGCAGGATTTCTCTCATGAACCCAGAGAGGAATGGAGAGGACTGAAGAGACGTGAGACCAAAGGTAGACATCTCAAATTTATCATAAAACACAAGGGTCCTATTCTTCACCCCGTGATAAGCCATCTTTCCGATTTTGACTAGAGTCCCTATTGTCGTCAACTTCGCTTTTGTGATTGGTGAGGATGTTGGTAATAAAGATCACAAACAGCTCGGTGATAGTTTTGGGGGCGTGTCTCTGTTTCCATTCTTCTGCAGTGAAATGGGATTTCAGAACAGAGCAGATAATCCAGCAATAGGAGGGGTTGTAGCACATGGTGTAGATGATGTCATTCTGCTCCACATACTTAAAAGTTTTTGTGCCAAGCGGAGAGTCAAAGAATTTCATGAAGTATTTCTTCCTTTGTTCAGGGAAGAACCCGAGGATCTCTGCATACCGATCAACTCTGTCTGTATCCAGGGGCTCCAGGGCTGTTGGTCTGCTTGTGATCAGCACTGAACATCCCTTCAGTAATGTCTGTGTTATCAGGCTGGTGACAATGACAGGAATAGGAAACACATCCTCTGGATTTGAGCAGAGTCGTTTCTGTCTGAAATCCAGTCTGTGCTTTTTACTCATCCAGGCCATCAAATACAAACAGTACAGACTCCGGTCTCTTCAGGATCTCTTAACAGCGGATCATTGAGATGCTTGTTCAGCTTTACAATCAGCCTTGTTAAGGGCATCGTCGCCTCCTCCTTCTCTATTAGATTCAGCTCCCTGAATTTAAACAGGAACACAAACGCAAACCTCTGGTAATGACGGTCCTGGACCCAGTCAAACATGAACTTCTGCACCATGGTGGTTTTTCCTATTCCTGCCACTCCACTGACCACTACAATGCAGGGGGCTCAGCACCCAGGGCTCCTTGAAAAAGCTGATTGATCCAGATCCGCTCACATTTCTCTTGCGCTCGGCTCTCCAGCAGCTCTGCATGCTTCTTCCCAGTCTCCAGCAGCTCATGGTGAGTCTCTCCCATGGTTCTTCTATACTGGTTAATGATCATCAGCTCTGTGTACCGGTTCTCAAAGCTCACCTCTCTGGGGTGGGCATTACCAGGACCAGGCTGTTCCTCCAGAGCTCTAGTGTATGGATCCAGGGCTGCTTTGTGTTTGTCCTGGAGCTCTGTGAATAACAATGAAATCCTCATGAATACAGCTGAAGAAAGTGCTGATAAAACAGTGGATCAGCTGGATACATTAGAGAGGGTGCTTACCTTTAATACATCTCTCCAGTTCTGGTCCGTGATATTCATAACGAATCTCTATCAGAAGGTCAGATCCTAGAGGCAATAAAGACAGATGAGACCAGCAGTAATAGTGATGGAAGCTGTTAACAGCAGAGCAATCACTTTCTTAAAGGCTGAAATCCACTCAGCATTGGCACCTGTTTCATTGACATTATTATTATTATTATTATTATTATTATTATTATTATTATTATTATTTATTTCTTAGCAGACGCCCTTATCCGGGGCGACTTACAATCGTAAGCAAATACAATTCAAGTATCACAGTACAAGTAATAATACAATTAAGAGCAAGATAAATACACTTGTACACTTGTAATGCCACTTGTCTTCAGTAGCCTATTCATTATTGCATGTGCTGTTCATCAGCTTTATTTAAAAGAGTTTAAATATGGTGTAATCAATACTGTATTCAAAGTAGACAAAACCTTTGTGGATAATTGTATTTGATTTGTGAGGTATATATAAAAGAAATAGTTCTGATATTATATGAAGACGGTTCTAATCACAATTTCAACAGATACCTGATACAATGGGATCCATTAGATGTAGGAATTACTAAATTATTAATAATATATCACTCTGTAATTAAGATATTTTACAAGCACACCACTGGATTTTGCAATTTCATGTCTAAATGGAATTCCTTGCTGTAGAGGGTAGCGTTATGGTCAAGGCTGGTCAGCGGGGAAACAAACCAGACAGAAGCTGCAGTTTAAAAGCGCTGCTGCATATGTTTATTAAACATTAAACAAAGAACAAAACAGGAATAAACAAACAAGGGCATTTGCCTTCACTACCGTTACAAAACACAAACACAATTCAACAACAGTGTGTCTTTCTTTGTCTGTCTGTCTCCCTGTGTGAATCGGTTTATCTCTCTGCATGTGTGTCTCTGTGGCAGTGCCTGTGTATCTTGGAAGTAGCTGATGTTTCTGATCCCTCAGAATTGTGTCAATGTCTATGTGCTTGATGTCTGTATATTCTCAATACAGTGTAAACATTTATTGTAAAATAAAAACAAGAAAAAAGAAATGTAAATGTTTGGTTCAAGAAACTGGGAAATGTGTGAAAACAAGAACAAATGATCCAATAACTGAGTTATATGTAAGACAAACTACTAACACAGAGCACAGCCTTTGAAGTAAGCAAGTACTGTTCTTTAGGGAAGGAAGTACTTTTAAACCTTCACAGCCTTATAATAAACTAAACAGAGACCTGTTGTGCAATGCAGGAGAAAATACAAAGAAATAATAAACTTTCTAGAAAGGCAAAGCATCTCATGAAACAATGAGGACTGCAGCATGTCTTGAGATTCCACTAAGAAGGAAAGTAACAGAACGAGTGCAGTCATTGATTTGAGAATGCAACTCTAGAATGACTTACCCCCCTCTGCAACCTCCTCCAGTATGGTCTTCATATTGGGTGATGGGAAGCGCATTATTTCCTCAGCCAGTGCCTCCCACAGCTTGATCACTACGTCTCTGCTCTTTCCAAGCACATCACTTACAAACCAGGCTACACCTTCAGCTCCTTCAGCATCCTCTCTGTGTTTGTAACTCTGAAAGGGAAAGCACGCTCATTAAAACCTGTCTGGAGAACACCCCAGTGTGTTTAACAAGGTGAGCTAATTCACTGGGGAAAACACAGAAGAAAGTCAAGTACAGAAGTGGTTGGTTTCTTCTAAGTTGTCCCCTATATGTTTGAAGTTGGCTTCTCTTCTTCATTGTGATTTGGTTCATTCCCCACTACAGCAGCGGTGTCTCTGTGCTCCGTGCACACACTCCCTCCCTCCCTGCTTCTAATGGGAACACAAAGGGGTGCTGCCATGGCTGGCAGGGTTACTGTGACAGGATCACCTCCAGCTGCTATTGTAGGTAGAGTCAAACAGCCCTCCCTATGTGAGGAATGAGCAGGACACTGGTGACCCAGGTGAATGTCAGCTCCTAACCTGTACTGAACCTCACAGACCGCAAGGAACGAGAATGAAAGGATAGGAAATGTACACAATATGGTAACAGTGAACCGTCTCTTTAGATTTAAATACAAATTATAAACTGAATAGAACTATGGACATAATCTGTTTATAGACTGAATACATTTTAGATTTTGAATTACTACCAAACAGTAATTACTTTTTTTAAACTAATACATTTTATTTTTTGCTAAACACTCAAAAGAATCAACTCTTTAAGCAACGATTTCGTCAATCAACTGACTTAATCACAGAAGTGTTTAAGATGTGCTATTTAAAAAATCGCGTAATAATATTTTGTTAAAAACCCATTTTTAAAATCTTAACAAAGGTATGAGGGCGTGTCGGTCTGTGGCAGGGCTGAGACCCTGCATGTAAAATTGTGTGTATGTTAACGTTTTTTATTTTTTATTTAAGTTTGGCAGGTATGAGGTTAAAATCCCTGCAGAAATAAGTATTGAATGTGGCCATTCACAAATGGTTAATTGATTGCCAATTTGGGGATGGCCACATGTACAAAAGCGTGGCTGGGAGACAGCTCCCTGGGTTAGTTAGCTGAGGGAAAGGACTGGGAGCAGGTTGTGCTCCTGTCTCTGCACTGGGATAGCGTTGCTTGGGTGCTGTTTTGATTTGTAATGTTGGTTCCTTTGTTTAAATGTTTTGTTTGAAGTGTGTGAAAGCTCTTAAACTGCAGTCTTCTGCCTCAGTGTTTGCTATTCCTGCTGCTGCCAGCCTCGACTGCAACACTACTCTACCACACGCTCTCTGACTGGCACATACTGACATCTGCCAGTTAGATACATCCACGTCATTAACGCTTCAATATAGATACAGGATGAGGTTAACCCTTTAGTACTGTGTATCTCCTGCTCCACTGAACTGCACAGACTGTCCTGGTTTCTGAGGTCTGATTTTTAGTGATGGGAAACGTGAAGTCTTGTGAATCACTGAGCCCTTTGAACCATTGCTTCACCAAAAAGTTCACTGATCCAGATCACATGCAGAGCTTCATGCTCTTTAGTGGCACCTAGAGCTGCACAACCCAATGTCTTTAAAGTCAAGGCATTAATGAAATAATAAAGTGACATTATTAGTTTACGGAGAAGGCAATGACCCTTAATATATTTGATACACATTATTAAGCAATTATTAATGTTCAGTTATACAGAGAATGTCTGATTTAAACAATCATATATATATAGATTTTCAGTTTGAAGGTATATTTCAGTACGAGGGAACATCATTTCAGGTTTTATGATTTTGCATATAAAAACATTGCAAAAACAAGTCGAGTGGTAAATTATTTCTCATGTTAGAACAGAACTGTTCTTTCAGTAACATGAATGCAAATCAATACCATCTACTTAGTGCTTAGAAACACAGCTTCATCAGGAGAAGTGGAGAACCTGTCCCATACCTCTTAATGATGGAACTGAAACAAGTCCCTCTCACTGTGTCTCTGTCTCAGTCAATCCACACCAAGCACACTCAACACTGCTGCTGTTTAACAGCAGAAACAGAACCTACCTTTGCCTCCTCGTTAGTGAGAATGCGCTTTGTGACTAAATTCTGTAGGATGCTGGTGAGGTCATAGTCAATGACGTACACCAGGTAGGGCTGGTAATATTTACTGATGGTGCGCAGGTCTTCTTCACTGAAGCCTCTTATAGAATTAAAGAACTTCCTTTTGAGATCTGCAAGGAGACAAATGAAGCTGTTAGAACAGGCTTTGAGACACATCCACACATAAGGACAGCCCTGCACAGCCTCAGAGACTCCGCAGGGTCAGTCCAGCTCTGCATCACACCTGCAAGGAGACAAATGAAGCTGTTAGAACAGGCTTTGAGACACATCCACACATAAGGACAGCCCTGCACAGCCTCAGAGACTCCGCAGGGTCAGTCCAGCTCTGCATCACACCTGCAAGGACACAAATGAAGCTGTTAGAACAGGCTTTGAGACACATCCACACATAAGGACAGCCCTGCACAGCCTCAGAGACTCCGCAGGGTCAGTCCAGCTCTGCATCACACCTGCAATGTGAGGAATGGAGCTGTTAGAACAGGCTTTGAGACACATCCACACACAGCAGCTGAGTATAAGGACAGCCCTGCTAGTGTTCTGCGATACTTCATTTAGGGTTCCTCGATATGACAGCTCCTCAATATGAGTCTCAAAACATTCTGATCCAGCGAGAGCAGAATGGCAGAATCTATGGAGCACAGTTAATATGCTAGAAGCAATCGAACTAGGTTTGATTATAGTAAGAAAAAACAAAAGTATTTACATAAATAAGAAACCTAATATAATATAATAACATTAAGTAAATGTATGAGCAGTCCTAAGTTTTAATATTCAAGGTTGAATTTGCTGCTAATTGAAATGAAGTAAAATAGAATTGTAGTTTATAAGAGATTGCTATATTGACGTATCTGAATTAGAACTACATGTTATAAAATCATTTAAAGTATGAACTGTAACTCTAACAGTAAACTTGCTGAAGGAATACAACTAATGTTGTAACCTCGTTCTCACCTGCTTGTAGTAAAAGCAGTGTTGAAGATGACTCATTGGTTTTGGCCAAAAAAGTTTATTATAACAGAAGCATGGCGTTGACAATATTGCAACCATATTGTTGACACGTTTGTGATAATGTTCATTTCATTTAAGCAATTTAAGAATTAGTTGAGTTTCTCCAACTAAACAAAAAGTATTTAGACATTACTATATCAATTAATCCAAAGAATATACGTTTGGTTTATATAAAGATTTTACTGCAGTAAGAAACAATGGTATTTATTTATAGGGAAACTGTAAAGTGAAATATTGGTTGGTTGGTTTGTCTCAGACACACAGTAGAATTCTGGAAGGGCATTAGACCTTCAAAAAATAAAGCTTAGTCTTTGGCACCTCAAAGCAGGATTCGGTGTTGGCTCTTAAAAGTGGGATTTGCCAACCTTGAATGATAACCAACGGAAGGTGCTTTAAGAAAGACAGGAGTATGTATCTCATTATATTATAAGAAAATAATGAGAGCTGATTTATAAAAATTAGGATGGAAGCGTTTTTTGGTATTATCTGAAAAGATACCGGTCCAGGTGTCTCTTGAATCGGCCAAAAAGTGCTTACAGTGGAGTTTCATATGAATTAAAACACTAGCCATGGCAAGTAACCAGGGTGTCTGAAACCTGTTGTGCAGGCAAATTTTTAGAAACCAAGAGAGAGGTCAACACTGTCCCCACCTCCACCGCTTCCACCAGCAGGAGCAGAGCAGCAGGAGCTGCCTCTGTCTCCACCGCTTCCACCAGCAGGAGCAGAGCAGCGGGAGCTGCCTCTGCCTCTGCCACCTCCACCAGCAGAGGGTGAATACCTGCTGGTTCCGCCTCAGCCGCCGTGGGAGGACTGCTTGCCCCTCCCACCTCCACCAGCAGAGGGTGAATACCTGCTGGTTTCGCCTCTACCGCCATGGAAAGGACTGTTCCTGTCCTGCCTCACTCCGCCCAAGGATGCCTGCCTCGCTCCGCCCAAGGATGCCTGCCTTGCACCGCCCGGGGCTGCCTGTTGCTCCGCATCGCCCGGGGCTGCCTGTTGCTCCGCATCGCCCGGGGCTGCCTGTTGCTCCGCATCGCCCGGGGCTGCCTGTTGCTCCGCATCGCCCGGGGCTGCCTTGTAACGACTCGCCCTTAGCACAAAGCTAATCCCTACGGAGGGATTACCTCCCTGTATCAAATATACCCAAATTATTAACAAAGGGGAAAGGCGAAGCGACAGTGCATCAAGGACGCGAGATCCCAAAAAATACACTATAGAAACAAGGGATAACCTCAAACATTTATTGGCTAAAATAATGGATACTGTTAAACAAAACAAATAGAAAAGATAAGTTCCGAGCAGAAAAAAACAAAATGTAAACAAGCCAGCAAAACATCCACTGCGAGAACAAAGTAACAAAATAAAACAAAAACAGAACAGTCCCATAACAAAATAACAAGAAAAACGATCTCACCAAACTCCTGGGTACCGCTGCTTGAAGGTCCTCTCAGAAGGCGATGACAAGTAATCCACAAAAAATGAACATGCACTTGAAAAAACAAAATCGTCAGCAACGTAAGCATACAAGCGGCCCAGGCTTTAGCGATCGTGAGGCAGCAGAGGCGAACGACCCAGGCTAAACAGCCTGAAACTGGCCCAAAGCACTTGCTAATAAAAAACAAAACAACTTCCAACAGGAACGACAGTCGAAGTAAACAGAATCGTTCTACCGTGGCAGTCCTCCCAGGCAAAAGAACGCCGCGGTCTTTTCAAACCCGGAATAGAGTCACTAAACAGGAACTAAGGAGGCGGCAGGAACTCACAAGGCAAGTAAGTAGCTCCCCCCTATGGCGTAACAAAGGTACTATTTATACTTGCCTAAAACAATCTTTCCGCTGCCGCTTCCAGCGCATAAGAACCTCGAAATGTATTTGGAACCTGGCCAGGCTTCCGTGCTGCCCAATTAAGGCACAACACATGGTACGCTTATTGCACCATGTAGAACCGAACATTTTAATTTAGGTGGCAGTGCCACAGCCTGTTGCTCCGCGCATCGCCTGGGCCGCGTGTTGCTCCTCATCGCTCGGAACCACCAGTTACAGGGGGCGAGGGAGGAGGAGCTCCGCTGCGCCTCCATGGCCAGGGCTCCCCTCCCAAGTTCGCCTCGAGGTCCACTGCTTCTGCCGCCGCCTCTGGGGTCCGCTGCTGTTGCGGCCGTCGCCTCCCGAGGGTCCTGCTTCGCCTGGGGTCGCTGAGAGTTCTGCTTTCGCCAGGAGTCGCTACCAGTCCTGCCATGCGGCAGGAAATACTGTGGCTGGAGCCCCACGGAGGGGAGCTGCCGGCCATGAAGAACGGGGAGGTCAGGAGACCAGCTCCCCCACCACAGTTCGCGGCAGGAGAACGGGTGGCCGGAGCCCCATGGAGGGGAGATGCCGGCCATGAAGAAGGGGGGGGGGGAGGTCAGGAGACCAGCTCCCCCCGCAGCAATTTTGCTGCAGGACAATGGGTGGCCGGCCCCCAATGGAGGGGGAGCTGCTGGTCATGTAGAAGGGGGGGAGGTCTGGACCACCCCAAAATTTCCTTTTGCAGGAGGATCCGCCTGTGCACGGTCCACCGGGACGCTACAGCTGTTTGGGTTAGAGAACATCCCACTGTGGCCCACCTTTGGCCCGTTGCTGGCCCTGTTCCTGGGCCGGGACTGCTAGCGGGACTTTGGGGACTAAGGGAGGAGGTGGCCGAAGGCCATGTGCTGCGCACAAAGGGGGGCATGTGTGGCGGATGTCCCGCCCCTATATTTATATGTGTTTTTATGATTTGTATTATTGTTTGCGGCGCAGATAAAAGCACAAGCGTGTTTGTTATTGTTTTATATTTTAAAAACCTTGTGAGGATGCGTGACTGATCAGCTAGTGATTTATTTAACTAGCTGACAGTCACGCATCCTTATTAAACTCGTGCAGACAGTGACCATCTCCCGAGTTAATTCATTGATTAATTGTTGCTAATTGGGAGATGGTCACTGTATATAAACCTGCAGCTCCCTACCCTCGGGGAGGGTGTATTAGGAGTGAGAGCGGAGAGAGCGAGGAGAGAGAAAAAACTAAACTAAAAAATAACTGCTTGTAAACGTTTGTAAACTTTCTTATACTTCTTATGTAAATGCTATTGCCAAGCTCGATGTGTACCCAAAGCCAGCCCACCCCCCCCCCCCACACACACACACTATTTTTCTAGAACTTTACCGATACCATTAACAAACACTTATAACCTACCTAAACAAATACTTTCAGCTATAACAAAAATAAAAAATAAACTGTTTTAAATGCATATAACACCACAAACTGTTTTATTTTACTCACTAATTTAATGTGAAGGATGGGCTTGAATTTGCGCGATAAGGTCCATTCTTGGCTGAATCATTGAGACAGCAAGTCGGAGATGTCCTTCTACCTCCAGACGGGATCGGGATGGTTTGATAGCTGAAAGAGCGGACAATGCTGACTCGCACAGGTAAGCTGACGTGAAAGGCAACAGCACGTCCATCGCTTTTTGTGACAGATCAGGGTATTCTTTACCAACTGCCAGCCAGAAGTCAGCAAGAGGTTTTGAATTGAATTCCAGTTGATGAGTTTTATCACTGGATAGTTCAATTAGCTTTTCTTGAATTGCCATTAACAGATGGGAAGTTGTTATGTTGGCTTTGAATGGATTCTGAATCCAGTTGTGTTCTTCTGTCATTTCTTGAAATGTATCTGCAAACTGACACTGAAGCTTTTCCAGGTGAGTAGAGACAATGTCATGAATAAGCCCATGATTCAACTCATTTTCCTCAAGGAATTCACTCAGACACGGAAACATTTTACAGTTTCCGTTCTCAAACTGGTCTTTCCACAGCATAAGTTTTTTACGAAATGCAGACACTTTATCACTCAGCAGCAAAATATTGCTATTCTGCCCTTGAAGTGAGTTGAGTTTGTCAAAGCTGTCAGCCAGATAGCACAGTATAAGCCATTTTTTTCATCCAGAAAGTGTGCTGCGGGGAAGGGTTGCTGTCCAACTGAAAAAAACGAAGTTCGTCTTTCAGTTGAACAATGCGCTTCAGTATTTTCCCACGGCACACAGAATGGTAAAGAGCCTGCTGTTCAGTGCTCTTGCTTTTACGAAGTTCACAACACTAACGGCATCTTGTAGCACTTTGTTTGCTTCGGGCTGCAGTTGTTTTGCAGCGAGTGCTTCCCTGTGTATGATACAGTGTGTGAATGTTACACTCGGAGCAACAGCACGCACTTTGGCCCTGAACCCCTTCTAGTGTCCGACAAGTGCAGCTGCCCCGTCACTGCATACTCCAATACAATTACTCCAAGAAAGATTGTTTGTGGTGAAAAACTCATCAACAACAGAGAAAATAGCTTCCCCTGTAGCTCTCCCCTCCAGTGCTTGGCAAAACAGAAACTCCTCACACACTTCCTCTTCGTAACAGTATTGTATGAATACAAGAAGCTGGGCTAAATTTGCTACATCTGTGCTTTCATCCAGTTGTGTAGCGAATTTTGGACTGTTCTGGATACGTGCTATCAACTGTGTTTTAATGTCAGCAGAGATTAAATCTATACGCCTTCCAACATTGTCCCGCGATAAAGGAATCGACTTGAGGGCCTCACCTATACTGTGTGGCTTCATGTTTTTGCCAATCAAGTATGAAGCTTCTAACGAAGCTTTTAAGGACCTTGATGGTATTGTTACTTGCTTTTTAAGCAAGCCGATCTGGCCTTTCAATTGCTTCGCTTGACGCCTGAAGAACTCGCATGCTCTGAGAGTTTTGTTTGCATGTGGCTCGTAAGCTTCGTAGGCTTCATGCTGTCATTAGCTAAAATGTCTGAAAAAATGACGCATTATGGTCGTTCCTCATTATTTACAAGTGTATATGTGAAACCAAATTTTAAATAATCCTCTTGGTACTTGCGCACTTTAGGTTTTGATTTGGGGTTCAGCTTACCAACCAAAGCAGTAGAAATAGACAGCGAGGAGGTGCTTGGTTTCGACACAGCTGGGCTTCTCCCCACGATACTACCTGCTGGGACATTCATTTGATCTTGTCACACACCACGCCCCAATCAAGTGGTTCAGCACAATGAAGGATAGCAATGCCCGGATAGCTCGGTGGTATCTGGCGTTGAGCCCTTCAGTAATGGGGGAGTAATGGGAAAGGTAGATTCAGCCGAGTGTTCCTTCGGCTCCACTCTGAGTGGTGGGATGTGACATAAAGACAATGATTCTTGGTGGTAAATCTCCTCCCGACCTGTGAGGGCGCTAAGTAATGGGAACAGAGTACCCTGGACTACTTGGCCTGTGTAACAGGGAGAGATCTGGACTGGCCGCCTGACGTATGCACGATGTTGCAGGAAGAGGGCGGCAGTCCCGTGGGATCTGCCTGTCAGTCATGGCAGTGACACAGAGAGGTGGGGAAGAGGGTGTGTGTGCTTTCCCCCTCTCTGATTGGCTGGGAGGCGGGTCTTGGGGGGATTGCTGGTCCTATAAATTAATACTTTGTTGTTTCTTCAGATCTGCCCCTTTAGACCTGTACAACGAGCAAGCGGTCGTGCTGCTCGACAAGACTGTGGACGGACGGGAGAAAACTTCCACAAGAACGTAAAGAAAATAATTTAAGGAACTATAGAGAAAGTGGGAAATCCATGGGCAGACCCCGATATTGTTTTAAGTCAGCTGAGGAAATAGCCTAGTGTAGGACGGAGGCCCGGGTCGTACGGTTAGGGGCGACTGGGGATAATCACGCTGCAAAGTGCAGCACATTTATTTTGTAGTTTTCCTTACTGTGTTTTATTTTCGCTGTTTCTTTTTGCCTTTTCGTTTTTTCATTATTTTTGAGCACCTGCGAGTGCACCTGAACTGGACTGAGTACCCTGCCGTGGTATTCCCGTAGGTTCTGGATACCATAGTTGGTAGCCAGACCACGGACAACAGCGCCCTCTGCAGGCTAAAAGAAATCAGTACAAATCATAAGATTAAACAAAATAAACCTGAGCACCTGTGCGGTGCTTCAACTACAACTCTGTCTCCTGTGTCAGTGAATATCCACACCCCCTTCCACAGCCTGACACTTCGTTCAGAGAGTTAAAAAGTCAGTCATTTAGAAAAAGGGCAGAGCTTGCACATTAACTCATCTACCGGAAGGGAATGATGTGGCAGCCGCAGATTGGAGGAGCGGCTGCAATCGGTTACCAAGGAGTCATGAGTGACAGTGTAAGTAGGGGATTGTGACAGAGATCGAATGACTTTGGTGTTAGATCTCCTCTCGACCTGTGAGGGCACGGTGCAAGAGGAACAGACCCTTAATTAAATGGCACGACAATTTATTCCGTGGGGTAGGTGGAAGTCGGTCATTTAGGAAGGGGGGCAGAGCTACGGCACCCAAGCTCATTGACCCGGACGTGCGGCGTGGCATCCGAGGACTGGAGGAGCGGATGCGCTCGTTAACCTCGGGGTCAGGGGCGAGGGTATAAATAGGGGGCATGGCTTGAGTGATCTGTTCCTTTGCATATGGTTAAGTTAAATAACCGAGAAGGAGCCCGTACTGTGAAAAACCGTGAGTGTTTTCGTGTTCGTGTATTAACACTGTGTGTCTTGTGTGTTATTAGTCACTGAAGATTACTGAGCACGATCCGGAGCTGCAGCCGCAGGCCAGCAAAAACCCGGACTTCACCATTCACCTTTTCCACTATCGGAACTGTCTTTGTTTTCACCACTAGCACTAGAATCACGCACTGTCTAATTGTGTCTGTGTTTTGTGTTTTGTGTTTTGTGTGGGTGACGGAACGGACTTTGGGTTACGGGTCAAACCCGTGGGATTACAAACCGACGATACACGCCGCTGTATCACTTCCAACACTGTTATTATTTGCAGGTTTGCCTTAAGGCTCTGGACATTTATTAAATTAAATAAACACCCTTGCGCCTGTACAAACGTTGTCCGTGTGATTACTCTGCACTGCACTCACCTGCACGTCTTTACCACTTTGCCACAGGGATGAAGCGACGGTTCCTTCATTTTGGTTAGAGAAAAGAACCCTGAAGGACCTGTGTTTTGTGTATCCATATCGTGAGTGTTTGTTTGTCTCCAACTGTGTCTTGTTATTAGCAGACGGCTAACACGTTCCGGAGCTATCGCCAAGGGCCAGCAGAAACCCGGAACAGCACTGCACTTGTATCACAAATAACTGTATTTAAACCACGAGCACTAATTCACGCACTAACAGACTTGTGTATGTGTTTTGTGTTTCGTGTGGATGTATAAAGAACAGGACTTTTATTTCGGGACAAACCCGGGGATTACAATTTAAGTAACACACGCCGCTGTATTACTTAGCATCATTTATAGTTTACTGTTTGTTTTGCCTTCAGGCACTGGATATATAAACTCATTAAACAACATTGCACCTGGATTATAATTGTCTGTCTGTTTATTGATCACCTGCACACTGTTAAGCACTTTGCCACAGGCGGTCACTAGCATCAGAACAGCAGGTTAAGGTAGCGGCCGGTTTTACCTGTTCACTGGGAGCACGAGCGGCATGATCTCTTCAGCTGGTAGAGAGAGGACCTGGAGGTGTCTTGGAATCACAGCTCAAATAATGTGCTCTAAGCTCCTAGTACTTATATCTTGTTACAAACAACTTTTTTTCTTTTTCTTTGCCTTCATACATGTCAGAAAAATGTTAATTTGGATATTCGTCCCAAAACTAAAAACAAAATCACTCTTTACATGTGCTGGGCCTAAGCCCTGCCACAGACATATTTCACAAATTTTCCTGAGCTGTGAACTGTAATGAATAACGCCCTGAAACAATGAGTCTGTTTAACCCATTCATACCTAACATGTATTAAACACAAAAAAATAGATTTTACTTGACGGTAAGAGCTGACAATTCCAAAAAAGACGGGATATTGTCAGGTAAGGCCCCCACTGCGCCCTTACCTGACCCATGTTCTGACAAGGCTTTCTAGCACACACTGCTTAACTGGTATAATGAGATGGGCCGGGAGCAGAACAGCCAATATCTCAACCAAGCCCCCAAAGACAGAAAGAAGCGATCATAAAAGCATGTAGTCAGGGCGACATGTGGGCAGAGACTGTTGCTGTTCATTGGAAATTGAGTTTTGCTTGACTGATTGGCTGGGGCCACGTGGCCTCCCACCTTCTGCTGAAGATGAATCAGTGAATCCTCCACAGAGTAAGTGTGCATCTTCAGAAAGTTCACCATGTTCTTTTCCTGTTTACAGGGTGGAAGTCGGCCATCTAAAAAGAGGGCGGAGCTACAGTACACCAAGTCATCGCTCCAGAGGGATAGCAATGTGGCAACCGCGGATTGGAGGAGAAACGTGACTGATGATACAAAAGGGGACATGGCTAGGTGATCTGTTCCTTTTGTTATGGTTACGCTGAACCGACAAAGGAGTACTGTGAAATACCGTGAGTGTTTTGTTTGTTATTGTCGTTTCTAAAATGTACTTGTTTGTTCTTATTAGAAGGCTAACACGATCCGGAGCTGTCGCTAAAAGCCAGCACTAAACCTGGACAACACTTCACAACTGTGCATGAATAAATTGTATTTCACCACGAGCACTTTAGCACTCACTCTGGACTTGACCGTGTGTGTGTCTTTGTGTGTGTTCTACTGTGTGTATTCTTTCAAACTGTGTATTATTATTTCTGTGTATTACACATTGCTGTGTATTGCCTGAGTGTATTCTTTGTGGTCACCAGACCAGGATTATAAATAGACATATCGTTTGGACCGTGAACTTTGTTGTCTGTCTTCTGTTTCGTAATCACATCACCACTACACCTGCACACTGCAAACCATTTTACCACAATACGTTAGGAAAATAATGTTGTTTAAATGCTTGTGATGATATCTGATGTCTAGACATATGCATGTGATACTTGGTATAGATTTTGATGTGTAGCTCGTATCTTGATGAGTTGTTTTTGTAACTTCTGATTAAATAATTTAACATTTTCTACTAGTCTATTCAATAAGCACTATCAAGCACTTAGTGGAATCTAAGGCATAAAGGACATTATTAAATTGTGCCATGTCTCATGTGTTTTAAGTAGAAATACATGTTCACATTTATTTAAGGACCTTCAATCCTGCTTGAATAAGAAGTGTATTTATACTTTGAATATGTGTATCTATGGTGTTCCAATAAAACCCTGGACATGCAACCTAATTAATAAATATGCCTCACAATCAGAGGACATAAAGTACAGTATTCCTTTAACTTGGGACCACAAGCCTCTGTGTGTTGGCTGAACGCGACACAATGAAATGGTAAATGGGGTTAATATTACCGGATAGTGCAGGTAACTCCTCCTTCTTTCTCCTTCTTTTTCGTATTGTCCCATCCTCTGCTGAAGACGGGGCAATGGCCAGGGCTGCTAGCTGTCCTGAAGTGAAGGCTGGTGTCGAGGTTGATGACTCTTCTGTATATTTACGTTTCAAAGGCTCCATTGTAATCAGATGTAGAAGAAAGATCTAGCCGCACTGCAGATTAAACTGTCCTTTCTGATCAGGCTGTGGAAACAATACAAAAGACAAGAGTTAGGAACCTACACAGACTCTCTGCAGCCCTGTGACAACCTGGTCAACATTACTGCTCAGCTCAGCACTGCCACTGGCCCAGGGGTTTCGCTGTCGCTCGTCACTCTCGTAATTTGCGAATGTTTTTTGAAAGTGACGACAAAAAAAAATGTGGAATCGTCACTAGTGACGATCGTTTCTGTTTGTACTATAAAAAAAATCCCTTTTGTTAAAGTCACACACAACGTCTCGTTCTTCAAAAGAAGGGATCGCTAAACCATAGAGTCACTGCTGCTGATCAGATCAGCGCCTCGGCCTCATCGATTCATTGACTCTGCAACGTTCTCATCCCGTGGTAGATGATGTAAATGCAGTCAGCCATTCAGCGCCTCAGTTTCATGTTGCGTGTCAGTTACCATGGTAACCCAGACCGCTTTATGAGGCTGTACTCGGTGCTGCTGTAGCTTTCAGCCTCACATTATTGTTTGCAACCTGACGCTTTCACGACTACAGAGAGTTCTGCTCAAACCTTTGCATCCGCAGTGTTCGCGCCATTGCGCCAATGCCCCGCTGAAATAAAAAATGTCCCGCTGAAATTCTCTTAACACGCCCGTGTGTCCCTCTTCCCTGACCAGACACAATCAATACCGATACGCAGTAAATGAATGCATTTTGTATTACCATGACATGTCTGACAACAGGCTAATCTTTTTTACTTGTTTGTTTACACTTGCGTTTTCATAATTAAACTCCCCAGTCCAGTAGAATGCGCTCACACCCTCCCTGGTTACAGTCAGTTTCACAGTAAAGCCTGGACGACAACATCAGGCTTGTTAACAACATGGCCGGCGCAAAAATATAACCTCGTATCCCTGTTACACCCGACCATTACTTCTGGAAGAAAAAGTAATCAGCTTCGGCAGTGACTGTTGAAATATAGGTTATTATAGTTGTGCTTAAAAATACTGTGTGCAGAAGATTTGTGAAACGAAAATACATCATTAACTAAAAAAAAAAAAAAAAAAGTAGCCTCACGGTAACGTTATACAATATGTAAATGTGTCTTTTTCTATGACCAAAATGCTAAAATTCAGGGCCAAAATTATTCTGTATGTGTTAAGCACCAACTGTCTCTTGTCTTGACCATTTTGCCAGTAGGCCTATAACGAGCATGATAAAATTATATATATACAGTGTATGTGGTTTTATACGGCACTGTTTACCTACAATACATCTTGCATTGAGAAAACACCACTGGAATCGGAATAAAGGAAATTATTATGTAATACAGTTCACATACAGCATGGTTTTGGTAAGTAGCATTTTCTAAACTATATAATTATGTGCAGTATTAAAATAAGTAAAAAACATAGCAAATCCACAAAACCAACAAAATACATAGTGTATATTTGACATTTTATTTGTAGTGTTCTGTGTAACACGGGCCTATCGTTTAACCTGAAGCAGATATACGCGTTTATCATATTATCAACAACACCAACGTGTGTTGTAAAAAATAAAGCAACAATTGTTTTGAAAACTGTCCAAAATATTTACTTGGTGGCTAAGAATGAAAAATGTCAAGATAAAAATGCAATTTTTTATATGGAAATTGTCAAAATAAAAGGGGAAGCTGGAAGAATTTACCAGTCAGGACAAAGGCATTTAAATACTACTACTATTAAACTGTATCTGTTGGTAATGTGGTTTCTTCTAGCAGTTTCCAAACTGGGGTACACGTAACCCTGGGGGTACTCGAGAAAAATTCTGAAATGGCAGACAACGCATTTTATTCAGTACCACTTGCCAATCTATTGCAAACTTTTGTCATGTAATCAACGTTTAATTGCTAACACCAGACTGATGTGCTGTGACAGAGCGTTCAGCGCACACATGACTAATTTACATATTAAATATGTACATTTTAAATAAGCCCTGTTGTTTAAATTTAATATAAACAGTTGGGCGGTTACTGCAGTCTGTCTGGGATACAAAAAAAGACATTTTAAAAAAACTAAAAGCCTAGTCTTTAACTCATTTTATTTCCTGTGTGCGTTCATGCCTGCAAGACGATATTTATTTGTTTTTTTCAATGACCCGATTAAAGTTTATTGAAACTTAAGTATTATTGGTTCATTTCAAAATACAGAATGTATGGCCAGTCAGAAACCGCAGTATTGCCAAGCCGTTACGTCTGGTGTGAGAGTAGTAAGAGTTTTTAGCTTTCAATTCAGTGACAAAATGTGGATTGTTTGCTCAATACTAGTACATTACTAGCAAAGGGCGATCAAGACGAAATACCATCAAAGATTAAAAACGCCAAAAATGTCTTGCGACTGAAGCTCTCTCTAATTTCCCTGCCATCATCAGTGATTTGCGTGGTAACAAGCAGGGACATCCATCACACTGATACTAGGTAAGCGTTTTATTATTATTTTTTAATTAACATCAGTACTGTACGTTTTAGTCACCAATAATTTAAAAATGCCAGTAATATGTTTTTGTATTGAGGTCAGCTGTAGAGATGCGTGGATAGTGAACTTTTCTTTGCCTTCTTTTCTATAACTTTATCATCAATATAAATACATGATTGCGGTAAACGTGCGCGTGATTTAAAAAACAAAACTGTTAGCCAATACTGTAAAATGTCGCAGAAGAAAATCCACTCGTTTTTTCAGCAAGAGTGAAATAGAACAAACAGAACAACACGTTATAGATGAAGACTTGGATTCGGAACACCAGAAAAAAAAGAACAAACAAAGCTCACAAGCGTCAGATAACAGAAAAAGAAAACAAGCAGCAAAGTTTCAGCCTTATTGCAAAACTCTGTTTCCATGGGTTGTATATAATATTCTAACAATGTTTTTTTTTTTTTTTTATTGTAAAAAGACATACATGGTATAAGTAATTCATAATGCATTCTGTGTCTGTATGTAGCTTTTCAGGGCAAATAAATCTGGTTCTTGAGTGTTAATGTTCTAAAACTTTACAGCTGTAAATTACCAATTTATTTAAACTGTAGAGCATTACTAAAATGGTTTAATTCAATAATTGTTTTGGTCAATATAGTGATTTAAGGTATAAAATAAAATCAGGCTTCATAACACCCTTGAAGACTTGAGCTGTGCGCCAGTAGTGACTACTGAATATCTGGAGTGACTAATGTTTTTAGAAAGTATTAGTCACTAGTGACTACAAAAATCTAGAATCCAGGGGAAACCCTGCACTGGCCCCATGATTACACACAGGAGTGAGGAATCTACAGAGACTCTCTGCAGCCCTGTGACAACCTGGTCAACATTACTGCTCAGCTCAGCACTGCCACTGGACCCATGATTACACACAGGAGTGAGGAATCTACACAGACTCTCTGCAGCCCTGTAACAAGGTCAACATTACTGCTGAGCTCAGCACTGCCACTGGACTCATGATTACACACAGGAGTGAGGAATCTACACAGACTCTCTGCAGCCCTGTGACAACCTGGTCAACATTAATGCTGAGCTCAGCACTGCCACTGGCCCCATGTTCACTAAGCAGATCTACATCGGGCTCCACTGATCCGTAACTGAGGAAACTGACCAATAACAAGTGCACACGTGTGGTGGGTAGTTAAAATATCCAGTCTGTCAAATCTGTATACAGCCTGAGATCACAAGGGAGCGAAATGGCAAACGGATGGGCAGACAGAGGATGAGGTGCTAGTCTTGCATGACTGCACTCATTAAACAGTATCGAAACAAGCGCTCTGCCTCGGGGTTCTACCCATTGAGCATTAATGAGCTAGGTAATCACATGACCAAGTGATGTCAAATGAGTGACTCAGTGCTGAAGCAGTCCATAGGGATGTGCTGGATTTGTGAGGAAAAACTTGTTGTAGCAACACTGGGGTTGAAATAAGCATCTAACAGTATTTAAAGTATTAAAGTACTTCTACGCATCTATCTACAGGTGTATATAGCCTCTATGCCGGATGCATCACCTGGCTTCAAGAGTAAGTAGCGCGGTTCTGAGAATTATAGTGTTATACGTCCCCACGTGTTGCTACAACTGTTTAAATAACGTACCTGTCATTTTTCTTTTCATTGTTAACATCCTGACAACTTTTTACACTAACGTTAAAGTCTGTTTCAAAGCTCTTTTCAAAATGGCTGCTCTAGTACACTTGGGTTTGAGATCTGTCCTCTAAATCACTGCAAGAAGAGTGTAACAGAGCGAGCAGCCCTGTACAGGGTTTGTTTATTTTTAGAACGGGGTCTCCCCCTCCGCCCGTGTTATTTTGTATTTGTTTATTATGATTTATGTATTGTATTTTTTTAAATAACGGCAAAAGTCGTGCGTGTTTGTTTAGGTATTTATTTCTGTGACGGCGAGACGCTGCAGGTTTTGTTATTGTTTTATTTAAAATGTGTTCTGGCAGAGGCGAGAGTGGGTACTCGTCCTCTGCCAGGAATAATTAGAAAAGCTCGTGCAGAAGGTGGCCATCTCCCGAATTAAGTGATTTAATTTGTTGCTAATCAGGAGATGGTCACCTGCATAAAAGCCTGCAGCTCGCTGCACTCGGGGTGGGAGTTCAGAGGAGGAACGAGAGAGCGAGTGGAGAATCAAAGAGCTCAAACGAAAATCAAAATTAAACTTACCGCAGGTTCAGTGAAGGCGATTGCCCAGCCTGACCAGTTTGTTTGGTGTCCGTGATTATTTTTTGTTTAACATTTTTATTTGCTCTGTGAGCAAGTGTTTTTGTGTTAAAAATATTTGATTTATTTTTGTATTTGAATAAACGGCGCCGCCTCGTCTTTTTGTTTGAAATCTGCAGTACTGATGTCAGTATTTTTCCCTTCCTGCATCTGACCTGACGTCACCCCCCAGCCACCCCGTCACAAACAGCGATTAACAAAACCCAAACATGACAAGTGCTCTGGCTTTTCTGTTCCGTGCCACATCAGGGATCGTTATTGCTGTGCTACCTGTTTAACAATGTGAGCAACATTCCTTACACCAGTGGTGGCCAATACACCAAACACTGCGATCCATTTTAGTGGATCTCAACGCGCTCTGTGATCTACCAGTAAGCTATGACCAACAACATGACCAGCAGGATTTAATATAATAGTGTCCAATACTTAAGATAGCAATAATAAAACAAAACAACCACAACAACAAAAACGTACAAACGCACAATCAAAGCATTTTTAATATTAAGCATAGGTAGTTATAAATAGACTTGCTACTTTTTGATAATAAAATCGGCAAAGCTCGTTAAACGTCGAATTACCCAAAAATGAGTTCGACTTAAATATATTTATATACGATAAACGTCGGTAAAACCACTCGCTATTTTTAATTTTCTTACCAAAAATAATTATAAGGATCCCACGGTGTTGGCTTCAACAACATTACTGAGGCGTTGGTTCCAGACCCTCACAATTCTCTGTGTAAAAAAGTGCCTCCTATTTTCTGTTCTGAATGCCCCTTTATCTAATCTCCATTTGTGACCCCTGGTCCTTGTTTCTTTTTTCAGGTCGAAAAAGTCCCTCTGGGTCGACATTGTCTATACATTTTAGAATTTTGAATGCTTGAATCAGATCACCGCGTAGTCTTTTTTGTTCAAGACTGAATAGATTCAATTCTTTTAGTCTGTCTGCATACGACATGCCATTTAAACCCGGGATAATTCTGGTTGCTCTTCTTTGCACTCTTTCTAAAGCAGCAATATCCTCTTTTAAACAAGGTGACCAGAGCTGAACACAATATTCTAGATGAGGTCTTACTAATGCATTGTAAAGTTTTAACATTACTTCCCTTGATTTAAATTCAACACTTTTTACAATATATCCGAGCATCTTGTTGGCCTTTTTTATAGCTTCCCCACATTGTCTAGATGAAGACATTTCTGAGTCAACATAACCTCCTAGGTCTTTTTCATAGATTCCTTCTTCAATTTCAGTATCTCCCATATGATATTTATAATGCACATTTTTATTGCCCGCATGCAGTATCTTACACTTTTCTCTATTAAATGTCATTTGCCATGTGTCTGCCCAGTTCTGAATGCTGTCTAGATCATTTTGAATGACCTTTGCTGCTGCAACAGTGTTTGCCACTCCTCCTATTTTTGTGTCGTCTGCAAATTTAACGAGTTTGCTTACTATACCAGAATCTAAATCATTAATGTAGATTAGGAATAGCAGAGGACCTAATACTGATCCCTGTGGTACACCACTGGTTACCTTGCTCCATTTTGAGGTTTCTCCTCTAATCAGTACTTTCTGTTTTCTACATGTTAACCACTCCCTAATCCATGTGCATGCATTTCCTTGAATCCCTACTGCGTTCAGTTTGAGAATTAATCTTTTATGCGGGACTTTGTCAAAAGCTTTCTGGAAATCTAAATAAACCATGTCGTATGCTTTGCAATTATCCATTGTCGATGTTGCATCCTCAAAGAAATCAAGCAGGTTAGTTAGACACAATCTCCCTTTCCTAAAACCATGTACATTCCCAGAGTACATTACAATTGAGCTCTGTGTTTAATCCGACTGAGTTTTTTTGTTGTTTTGTTTGATACTTTCAGCTGAAAAAAAAAAAAAAAATCATTTAATTTTTTGTAGTCAACCTTTAGGAATTTCTAGTCGCACATGTGCCCCTAAATTCAAATGTCCTTTCGCACTAGCATTGTTTTAGTCTCATGCAGAAACAGTCTGGGTATTTTCATCTGTGCTACTGGACGACACAGAACGCTCTCCCCATCAGCCATAACAAGCTTTTCTTGTTTTGAATCAACATGTTAATGAATGGATTTATTGAATACCTGCCAATCAATACTTCTTAAAGGCAATTCCAAGCACATTTCTGCACACCACTAATTCATTATGGTGGAACAAACAGGCACCTGACTAATAGATCTCTGAGCATATTCGATTGCAAGAGCAAGGCAAACAACCGTCCTGTCTCCCTCCTACCCTTCCTCTCCAAAACCCTCGAGCGGGCAGTACACCGCCAGCTCTCTGCTTTCCTGTCCAACCACTCTCTGCTCGACCCTCTCCATTCTGGATTCCGCTCTGCTCACTCCACTAAAACCGCCCTCCTGTCTGTCACTAACTCACTAAACTCTGCCCGAGCTGCCTCTTTCTCCTCTGTCCTAATTCTCCTCGACCTCTCTGCTGCCTTTGACACTGTCGATCACTCTATTCTACTATCCTCTCTGCTGACCTGGGAATCTCTGGCACTGCTCTGGCCTGGTTCTCCTCCTACCTCTCCAACCGCACTTACCAGGTAACCTGGCGTGGAGCAACCTCCACACCTCACCCTCTCTTAACAGGAGTCCCCAAAGGGTCAGTCTTGGGTCCTCTCCTGTTCTCTCTCTACACCTCCTCCTGGGCCCCCTCATCGCATCCTATGGTTTCTTATACCATTTCTATGCTGATGATGCTCAGATTTTCCTCTCTTCCCCCTCTGACTCCACCATCCCTCCCTTATCTCTACCTGTCTGTCTGCTATCTCCTCCTGGATGCACTCGCATCACCTCAAACTCAACCTCTAAATCTGACCTCCTCTTCTTTCCTCCTCCTCTGATCTCTCTAGCTCCATTCCTCTGGAATCTACCACACTCTCCCTCCCTCCTCAGCTAAGAACCTCAGAGTCACCCTGGACCCCTGCCTCTCGTTTCCCAGCACATCTCCACTTTGGTGCACTTTGCCGATTCTTCCTGAGCAACATACAAGAATCCGACCCTTCCTCACCAACTACACCACCCAGCTCCTTGTCCAGGGCCTGGTACTCTCCTGCCTGACTACTGCAACTCCCTCCTGGCTGACCTCCCTGCGTGCGCCACCCGTCCGCTCCAGCTCATCCAGAACTCCGCTGCTCACCTGGTGTTCTCTCTGCCTCACTTCTCCCATGCAACTCCACTACTCCGCTCACTCCACTGGCTCCCGATCACCGCTCGCATCCAGTTCAAGACTCTTGTACTCGCCTACAGATGCCTTGACCAGACTGCACCCAGCTACCTCCAGACCCTCATCTCTCCCTACACCCCCACTCGACCTCTCCGCTCCTCCTGCACTAGAAGACTGTACCTCCTCTACACTCCCCTGCCTCCAGAGCCCGCTCCTTCTCCACCCTCGCCCCGCAGTGGTGGAATGACCTTCCTACAGATGTCAGGACTGCCCAGTCCCTGACCACCTTCCGGCGCCTACTCAAGACTCACCTCTTCAGACAGCACCTGTAGAACTCCACTTTTCCCTCTGGACACTTTATCACTCTTCCTTAATGCGCTTTACTTGCACTTATCTGCTCCCTATTTTACTGCATTTAATCCTGTACTTTAGAGTACTGTAATCTGCCCAAGTGTTATTCAAACTGTAGTATTTTGCATTTAATCGTATCCTGATGTGACTATCACTGACACTGTTATCTGCTCTGATATTGATTTGTATTTTGTAATATACTTGTACTTACTAGAACTGAGGTCATTGTATGTTTTGCTCATAATTGTATTAATACTTGTACTGTGATTCTTGAAATGTATTTTTTGTTTATGACTGTAAGTCGCCCTGGATAAGGGTGTCTGCTAAGAAATAAATAATAATAATAATAATAATAATAATAATAATAATAATAAAATGCAGAGATACCAAATAAAATGTCATACCATGCAAGAAATACCTAGCTCAGTAACTAGCTTTCTGGGGCTGTGTAACATGTAATGATAGGTCATGTTAAAGCTATAAAACTGGACAAATCAGTTTACAAGCTCAATCACAAATATGACAACTACAGTACCTGCAATCCTCAGCTGTACTCCTCTCCACTGCTAAACTGTATTAAACTGCTTCCTTCTTGGTCACAGGCAGCTTCCTAAACCCAAGCGCTGAGGAGCCCTTTACTCTGGGATATGCCTTCAAGCGTGGTGTCAGCCCACTCCTCAGAATCCTTCAACTTCTGCATTTAAAAAGGAGAGAAGGTAATACTCAAGCAAGACCAGATGTGTTGTTTATAATAGTGGTTCAGCCTTTTACAATAACATCTAGATGTGTTCAAGTGGCTAACTCTTTCTTCTTATTAGAATGGCTGGTGTCTCAGAATGAAAATTAAAGAGCAATACAGTTTAAGACATTAAGTCAAGAAGACAAATGTTTCAGCAAATACCTCTGGTTATAACCTTAGTCTTCTCGACTTCCAGTTTAAAAAACTTTTTCCCCCATATAAACTGCACTTATTCGTATATATATATTTTTTTGCTATAGAACACAAACATTGTATAAATAACATATTGGTTTTAATCAGCTGTGCAGCTACTCCAATCTGTGCTCATTGCATTGTGCCAGTTTGCTCCCTGTTCCATGCTGCTGTCTGCTAAACACATTCCAGTTTGCATGCCTCCTGTAGAGGGGTCTCCCCTCTAGAAAAACACTTTGAAGTAAGAAGTGCGACGCAAGTGAACCCTGGAAATAAACCGCCTGTCTGTGCCTACCTGTATCACACATAGTGCATTACATCTAGAACAGCTTGTCAGCTGGGATGAAACTTGGTAAGGACATTCTGTAGCACTTATTAGGAGTATCACTGGCCGTCTGTATGTATCAATCTTACATTTTTACATACAGTACATGTAGAGGCCCACTTATCCAGCTGTGATGAGACTTGGTGTAACGGGCAGTGTTGTGTGCCATTACGGGTTGTGTCCTGTCCCGTCAGTGAGGTGAGATGCAGTTAAAAGCTCTAAAACCACGAATGCAGACGAGCCCGGCTCTTTTGCACAGTGGTGTAGACGCTCGCTTCCCAGCCTCCGTCCTGTTACATTAAGGCCATTCTTTAGCACAAGTTATTCACTGTCCATCTGCATGTATATCTCTACAGATCTGCTTTGTGATCTCTTCTTCAATGCAAGTTATTAAGAGCATCAGACATGGGGGTAAAGGAGGTGCCTGGTATGCATGTCTGTGTGTTAAACTTATGTTTGCCCATTGCATACAGCAGCTGTAGGTCATGGTAAACCTCTGACTATATTACAATCTGGGGGGCGTGTGGAGGAGCCTGTGTGTGTGCGTGTGTGTGTGTGTGTGTGTGTGTGTGTGTGTGTTCACACATCTCTGTCTGCTTTTACTTGTATGAGAAAGAATCCAGTAAGATGCCTGCAGTGTGTGTAAAGTAAATCCATGTTTATTTTATTTTTGTCTTCAGGAGATCGACCACACTGTTAAAATGTTTTGGTTTTTTTTCATTCTTTAACAAATGGTTGTATTTAAATATTTCATGAAATGTGTTTTTTACAGAAAATATGATATATACAGACGTGCTCAAATTTGTTGGTACCCCTCCACAAAAAACGAAGAATGCACAATTTTCTCTGAAATAACTTGAAACTGACAAAAGTAATTGGCATCCACCATTGTTTATTCCATATTTAATAGAAATCAGACTTTGCTTTTGATTTTTTATTCAACATAATATTGTAAATAATAAAACAAATGAAAATGGCATGGACAAAAATGATGGCACCGCTAACCTAATATTTTGTTGCACAACCTTTAGAGGCAATCACTGCAATCAAACGTTTTCTGTAGCTCTCAATGAGACTTCTGCACCTGTTAACAGGTAGTTTGGCCCACTCTTCCTGAGCAAACTGCTCCAGCTGTCTCAGGTTTGATGGGTGCCTTCTCCAGACTGCACGTTTCAGCTCTTTCCATAGATGTTCGATAGGATTCAGATCATGACTCATAGAAGGCCACTTCAGAATAGTCCAATGTTTTGTTCTTATCCATTCTTGGGTGCTTTTAGCTGTGTGTTTTGGGTCATTATCCTGTTGGAGGACCCATGACCTGCGACTGAGACAGAGCTTTCTGACACTGGGCAGTACGTTTCGCTCCAGAATGCCTTGATAGTCTTGAGATTTCATTGTGCCCTGCACAGATTCAAGGCACCCTGTGCCAGGTGCAGCAAAGCAGCTCCAAAACATAACCGAGCCTCCTCCATGTTTCACTGTAGGTATGGTGTTCTTTTCTTTGAAAGCTTCATTTTTTCGTCTGTGAACGTAGAGCTGATGTGACTTGCCAAAAAGCTCCAGTTTTGACTCATCTGTCCAAAGGACATTCTCCCAGAAGGATTGTGGCTTGTCAATATGCATTTTAGCAAATTCCAGTCTGGCTTTTTTTATGTTTTTTCTGTCAAAAGTGGAGTCCTCGGGTCTTCTTCCATGGAGCCCACTTTTAGCTCAAAAAAGCGACGGATGGTGCAATCAGAAACCGGCGTACCTTCACCTTGGAGTTCAGCTTGTATCTCTTTGGCAGTTATCCTTGGTTCTTTTTCTACCATTCGCACTATCCTTCTGTTCAATCTGGGGTCGATTTTCCCTCTGTCGGCCTTTAGGGAGGTTGGCTACAGTTCCATGGACCTTAAACTTCTTAATAATATTTGCAATTGTTGTCACAGGAACATCAAGCTGCTTGGAGATGGTCTTGTAGCTTTTACCTTTACCATGCTTGTCTGTTATTTTCTTTCTGATCTCCTCAGACAACTCTCTCCTTTGCTTTCTCTGGTCCATGTTCAGTGTGGTGCACACAATGATACCAAACAACACAGTGACTACTTTTCTCCATTTAAATAGGCTGAATGACTGATTACAAGATTGGGGCATGTGTGATACTAATTAAAGAAACTAATTAGTTTGAAATATCACTATAATCCAATTATTTATTATCTTTTCTAAGGGGTACCAACAAATGTGTCCAGGCCATTTTAGAATATCTTTGTAGAATAAGCAATAATTCATCTCTTTTCACAGCTTCTTTGCTTTATTCTATGACATACCAAAGGCATGCAAGTATACATGATAAAATAGCTTTTAATTTCATCACTTTTCAGGAGGAATGAAGCATTATTTCAATGAGCTGTAAGGGTACCAACAAATTTGAGCACGCCTATATATATATATATATAGACGTGCTCAAATTTGTTGGTACCCTTACAGCTCATTGAAATAATGCTTCATTCCTCCTGAAAAGTTCTTTTCTACCATTCAGCACTATCCTTCTGTTCAATCTGGGGTCGATTTTCCCTCTTAGCGCCCAGGGGAGGTTGGCTACAGTTCCATGGACCTTAAACTTCTTAATAATATTTGCAATTGTTGTCACAGGAACATCAAGCTGCTTGGAGATGGTCTTGTAGCTTTTACCTTTACCATGCTTGTCTGTTATTTTCTTTCTGATCTCCTCAGACAACTCTCTCCTTTGCTTTCTCTGGTCCATGTTCAGTGTGGTGCACACAATGATACCAAACAGCACAGTGACTACTTTTCTCCATTTAAATAGGCTGAATGACTGATTACAAGATTGGAGGCATGTGTGATACTAATTAAAGAAACTAATTAGTTTGAAATATCACTAATAATTCATCTCTTTTCACAGCTTCTTTGCTTTATTCTATGACATACCAAAGGCATGCAAGTATACATGATAAAATAGCTTTTAATTTCATCACTTTTCAGGAGGAATGAAGCATTATTTCAATGAGCACGTCTATATATATATATATATAGACGTGCTCAAATTTGTTGGTACCCTTACAGCTCATTGAAATAATGCTTCATTCCTCCTGAAAAGTTCTTTTTCTACCATTCGCACTATCCTTCTGTTCAATCTGGGGTCGATTTTCCTCTTGCGGCCGCGCCCAGGGAGGTTGGCTACAGTTCCATGGACCTTAAACTTCTTAATAATATTTGCAATATATATAGACGTGCTCAAATTTGTTGGTACCCTTACAGCTCATTGAAATAATGCTTCATTCCTCCTGAAAAGTGATGAAATTAAAAGCTATTTTATCATGTATACTTGCATGCCTTTGGTATGTCATAGAATAAAGCAAAGAAGCTGTGAAAAGAGATGAATTATTGCTTATTCTACAAAGATATTCTAAAATGGCCTGGACACATTTGTTGGTACCCCTTAGAAAAGATAATAAATAATTGGATTATAGTGATATTTCAAACTAATTAGTTTCTTTAATTAGTATCACACATGCCTCCAATCTTGTAATCAGTCATTCAGCCTATTTAAATGGAGAAAAGTAGTCACTGTGCTGTTTGGTATCATTGTGTGCACCACACTGAACATGGACCAGAGAAAGCAAAGGAGAGAGTTGTCTGAGGAGATCAGAAAGAAAATAACAGACAAGCATGGTAAAGGTAAAAGCTACAAGACCATCTCCAAGCAGCTTGATGTTCCTGTGACAACAATTGCAAATATTATTAAGAAGTTTAAGGTCCATGGAACTGTAGCCAACCTCCCTGGGCGCAAGAAGAGGAAAAATCGACCCCAGATTGAACAGAAGGATAGTGCGAATGGTAGAAAAAGAACCAAGGATAACTGCCAAAGAGATACAAGCTGAACTCCAAGGTGAAGGTACGTCGGTTTCTGATCGCACCATCCGTCGCTTTTTGAGCGAAAGTGAAACCGCCCTCCTGAAACCGCCCTCCTGTCTGTCACCAACTCACTTAAGTGTGCCCGAGCTGCCTCTCTCCTCTGTCCTAATTCTCCTCGACCTCTCTGCTGCCTTTGACACTGTTGATCACTCTATTCTACTATCATCTCTTGCTGACCTGGGGATCTCTGGCACTGCTCTGGCCTGGTTCTCCTCCTACCTCCAACCGCGCTTACCAGGTAACCTGGCGGGGCAACCTCCACACCTCACCCTCTCTTAACTGGAGTCCCCAAGGGTCAGTCTTGGGTCCTCTCCTGTTCTCTCTCTACACCCGCTCCTGGGCCCCCTCATTGCATCCTATGGTTTCTCATACCATTTCTATGCTGATGATGCTCAGATTTTCCTCCTTCCCCACCTCTGACTCCACCATCTCCTCCCGTATCTCTACCTGTCTGTCTGCTATTTCCTCCTGGATGCACTTTCATCACCTCAAACTCAACCTCTCTAAATCTGACCTCCTTTTCTTTCCCTCCTCCTCCCCTCCTCTGATCTCTCTATCTCTGTTCCTCTGGAATCTACCACACTCTCCCCTCTTCCTCCGCTAAGAACCTTGGAGTCACCCTGGACCCCTGCCTGTCTTATTCCCAGCACATCTCCACTCTGGCACGCGCCCGGATTCTTCCTGAGCAACATCCGAAGAATCCGACCCTTCCTCACCAACTATGCTACCCAGCTCCTGGTCCAGGCCCTGGTACTCTCCCGCCTAGACTACTGCAACTCCCTCCTGGCTGGCCTCCCTCGTCCGCCACCCGTCCGCTCCAGCTCATCCAGAACTCTGCTGCCCGCCTGGTGTTCTCTCTGCCTCGCTTCCCCACGCTACTCCACTACTCCGCTCGCTCCACTGGCTCCCGATCACCGCTCGCATCCAGTTCAAGACTCTTGTACTAGCCTACAGATGCCTTGACCAGACTGCACCCAGCTACCTCCAGACCTCATCTCTCCCTACACCCCCACTCGACCTCTCCGCTCCGCCTGCACTAGAAGACTGGCTCTACCTCCGCTACGCTCCCCTGCCTCCCGAGCCCGCTCCTTCTCCACCCTGCTCTCCGCAGTGGTGGAACGACCTTCCTACAGATGTCAGGACTGCCCAGTCCCTGACCACATTCCGCGCCTCCTTAAGACTCACCTCTTCAAACAGCACCTGTAGAACTCCTCTGTTGTATCCTGGGACACTATCACCCTTCATTTAAATATGCTTTAGTTTGCTCTTATCTGCCCCCTATTTTACTACATTTAATCCTATGCTTCAGAATACTGTAATCTGCCAAGTGTTTAACCTGTAGTATTTTGTACTTAATCATATCCTGATGTAACTATCACTATTTAATCATATCCTGATGTAACTTTCACTATTATCTGCTGTATTATTGAATTGTGGTTTGTCACACTTGAAAAAATTATTGTATTTCTTGCTCTTATTGTATGACTTGTATTGTAACACTTGAATGTATTTGTATTTGCTTGCGATTGTAAGTCGCCCTGGATAAGGGCGTCTGCTAAGAAATAAATAATAATAATAATAATAATAATAATAAGTGGGCTCCATGGAAGAAGACCCAGGAGGACTCCACTTTTGAAAGAAAAACATAAAAAAGCCAGACTGGAATTTGCTAAAATGCATATTGACAAGCCACAATCCTTCTGGGAGAATGTCCTTTGGACAGAGGAGTCAAAACTGGAGCTTTTTGGCAAGTCACATCAGCTCTATGTTCACAGACGAAAAAATGAAGCTTTCAAAGAAAAGAACACCATACCTACAGTGAAACATGGAGGAGGCTCGGTTATGTTTTGGGGCTGCTTTGCTGCGCCTGGCACAGGGTGCCTTGAATCTGTGCAGGGCACAATGAAATCTCAAGACTATCAAGGCATTCTGGGCCAAACGTACTGCCCAGTGTCAGAAAGCTCTGTCTCAGTCGCAGGTCATGGGTCCTCCAACAGGATAATGACCCAAAACACACAGCTAAAAGCACCCAAGAATGGATAAGAACAAAACATTGGACTATTCTGAAGTGGCCTTCTATGAGTCCTGATCTGAATCCTATCGAACATCTATGGAAAGAGCTGAAACTTGCAGTCTGGAGAAGGCACCCATCAAACCTGAGACAGCTGGAGCAGTTTGCTCAGGAAGAGTGGGCCAAACTACCTGTTAACAGGTGCAGAAGTCTCATTGAGAGCTACAGAAAACGTTTGACTGCAGTGATTGCCTCTAAAGGTTGTGCAACAAAATATTAGGTTAGCGGTGCCATCATTTTTGTCCATGCCATTTTCATTTGTTTTATTATTTACAATATTATGTTGAATAAAAAAATCAAAAGCAAAGTCTGATTTCTATTAAATATGGAATAAACAATGGTGGATGCCAATTACTTTGTCAGTTTCAAGTTATTTCAGAGAAAATTGTGCATTCTTCGTTTTTTTTGTGGAGGGGTACCAACAAATTTGAGCACGTCTATATATATATATATATATATATATATATATATATATATATATATATATAAATAATAATTCTTTTTTTTGGTTATAATTTGTATTTGTGTGTGGTTGTAATCACACCTTGACAGCTGTATTTTGTTTTACTATATTTTTGTAAATATGTTTCCGATTTGTTATTTTTATTCCGCTTTTTTGTTTTGTTTTGTTTTTTTTTAAATGGCATTTCAATGATTCCGCCTGCGACTTTCCGGCCCTTCAGAGACTCACTCCTTGGAATCTCTTGGTGCTGCGGCGTGTGTCTGGTAAGTGTTTTGCTAAGCCGGTCATATAAGGATTAAATAAAACAACTCCACACCATTTTTTAGTTGCAAACACTCACACTTTCTGAATATTTTTTGTTATTTCAAAAAGTTGAGCATTAAAACGATATGGTAGGCTATATATTTTGCTCCACTGTTCTGTTTTAATATTGTTCTGTAGGCTAACCTTTACTGTGCTTTGAATTGAATTTTGAAGAAACTAAGGTTCTCGTGTAAACAGTTGCCTCTACGTTTAGAAATCTAAAGCTTACAGCTGCCTAAACTACTAGATGTAAATATAAGTAAGGACTAAGTGTTCACATTCATGTCTATCTTACCTAACGCAACTCCTGTCAAATTAGCAGTGTGTTATCGTTTCTGATGCTAACAGTCTCTCCCCTGCAGGCCGGCGGCGTCTCTGTGGCAGGCCTTTCGCGCTCAGCTTTAAAATACGTCATCACTGTCGACGTCACACCCCTATCACGTGACAACTGGCACTGAAGGCGTGTTTAATGTGTTGTTTTTTATTTATTAACCACAATCTCTGCAGTCAGAATATTGAATACATTCTAAACAACTGCAAGCGGGATTCAACATCCTCGCTGCAGGGATTGTTGTAGATCTACATGTAGCGACAGCGTGTGGAAGCGACATCGTGGGAGAAGTACAGCGACATCGTGGGAGAAGTACAGTCGTGGACAAGTACAGCGCAGTTAGAAGCAGAAAGGAGGAATTACATCTTTAAATCTGGAGTTGCTTTAATCAGAAAACATTGCAGCTTAAAGCCTTGCAGCTGCGTGTATTTTTCTGATAAGCTGAAACTCGAGCAGCTGATTCAAATCCAGCGGCGTTCTGGGACACGGGGAGGAGCGGAGCACGCAGCACAAACACAACAAACAAAAGGCAGGCAGTCTTCCTAGCGACAGCGTGTGGAAGCGACATCGTGGGAGAAGTACAGTCGTGGACAAGTACAGCGCAGTTAGAAGCAGAAAGGAGGAATTACATCTTTAAATCTGGAGTTGCTTTAATCAGAAAACATTGCAGCTTAAAGCCTTGCAGCTGCGTGTATTTTTCTGATAAGCTGAAAACTCGAGCAGCTGATTCAAATCCGCGGCGTTCTGGGACACGGGGGAGGAGCGAAGCACGCAGCACAAACACAACAAACAAAAGGCAGGCAGTCTTCCTAGCGACAGCGTGTGGAAGCGACATCGTGGGAGAAGTACAGTCGTGGACAAGTACAGGCGCAGTTAGAAGCAGAAAGGAGGAATTACATCTTTAAATCTGGGTTGCTTTAATCAGAAAACATTGCAGCTTAAAGCCTTGCAGCTGCGTGTATTTTTCTGATAAGCTGAAACTTCGAACAGCTGATTCAAATCCCGCGGCGTTCTGGGACACGGGGGAGGAGCCGGAGCACGCAGCACAAACACAACAAACAAAAAGGCAGGCAGTCTTCCTAGCGACAGCGTGGGAAGCGACATCGTGGGAGAAGTACAGTCGTGGACAAGTACAGCGCGGTTAGAAGCAGAAAGGAGGAATTACATCTTTAAATCTGGAGTTGCTTTAATCAGAAAACATTGCAGCTTAAAGCCTTGCA
Source organism: Huso huso (assembly GCA_036884735.1). Classification (NCBI taxonomy): domain Eukaryota; kingdom Metazoa; phylum Chordata; class Actinopteri; order Acipenseriformes; family Acipenseridae; genus Huso; species Huso huso. Next base: position 28,956,476 of record CM072668.1, read on the forward strand.
GCTGCGTGTATTTTCTGATAAGCTGAAACTTCGAACAGCTGATTCAAATCCAGCGGCGTTCTGGGACACGGGGAGGAGCGAGCACGCAGCACAAACACAACAAACAAAAAGGCAGGCAGTCTTCCTAGCGACAGCGTGTGGAAGCGACATCGTGGGAGAAGTACAGTCGTGGACAAGTACAGCGCAGTTAGAAGCAGAAAGGAGGAATTACATCTTTAAATCTGGAGTTGCTTTAATCAGAAAACATTGCAGCTTAAAGCCTTGCAGCTGCGTGTATTTTTCTGATAAGCTGAAACTTCGAGCAGCTGATTCAAATCCATGCGTTCTGGGACACGGGGGAGGAGCGGAGCACGCAGCACAAACACAACAAACAAAAGGCAGGCAGTCTTCCTAGCGACAGCGTGTGGAAGCGACATCGTGGGAGAAGTACAGTCGTGGACAAGTACAGCGCAGTTAGAAGCAGAAAGGAGGAATTACATCTTTAAATCTGGAGTTGCTTTAATCAGAAAACATTGCAGCTTAAAGCCTTGCAGCTGCGTGTATTTTTCTGATAAGCTGAAACTTCGAGCAGCTGATTCAAATCCCGGCGTTCTGGGACACGGGGGGAGGAGAGCGGAGCACGCAGCACAAACACAACAAACAAAAGGCAGGCAGTCTTCCCTGGCGACAGGCGTGTGGAAGCGACATCGTGGGAGAAGTACAGTCGTGGACAAGTACAGCGCAGTTAGAAGCAGAAAGGAGGAATTACATCTTTAAATCTGAGTTGCTTTAATCAGAAAACATTGCAGCTTAAAGCCTTGCAGCTGCGTGTATTTTTCTGATAAGCTGAAACTCGGAGCAGCTGATTCAAATCCCGCGCGTTCTGGGACACGGGGAGGAGGCGGAGCACGCAGCACAAACACAACAAACAAAAGGCAGGCAGTCTTCCTAGCGACAGCGTGTGGAAGCGACATCGTGGGAGAAGTACAGTCGTGGACAAGTACAGCGCAGTTAGAAGCAGAAAGGAGGAATTACATCTTTAAATCTGGAGTTGCTTTAATCAGAAAACATTGCAGCTTAAAGCCTTGCAGCTGCGTGTATTTTTCTGATAAGCTGAAACTCGGAGCAGCTGATTCAAATCCCGCGGCGTTCTGGGACACGGGGGAGGAGCGGAGCACGCAGCACAAACACAACAAACAAAAGGCAGGCAGTCTTCCTAGCGACAGCGTGTGGAAGCGACATCGTGGGAGAAGTACAGTCGTGGACAAGTACAGCGCAGTTAGAAGCAGAAAGGAGGAATTACATCTTTAAATCTGGGTTGCTTTAATCAGAAAACATTGCAGCTTAAAGCCTTGCAGCTGCGTGTATTTTTCTGATAAGCTGAAACTTCGAGCAGCTGATTCAAATCCTGGCGTTCTGGGACACGGGGAGGAGCGAGCACGCAGCACAAACACAACAAACAAAAGGCAGGCAGTCTTCCTAGCGACAGCGTGTGGAAGCGACATCGTGGGAGAAGAAGTACAGTCGTGGACAAGTACAGCGCAGTTAGAAGCAGAAAGGAGGAATTACATCTTTAAATCTGGAGTTGCTTTAATCAGAAAACATTGCAGCTTAAAGCCTTGCAGCTGCGTGTATTTTTCTGATAAGCTGAAACTTCGAGCAGCTGATTCAAATCCAGCGGCGTTCTGGGACACGGGGAGGAGCGGAGCACGCAGCACAAACACAACAAACAAAAGGCAGGCAGTCTTCCTAGCGACAGCGTGTGGAAGCTTTGTCGTGGGAGAAGTACAGTCGTGGACAAGTACAAGCGCAGTTAGAAGCAGAAAGGAGGAATTACATCTTTAAATCTGGAGTTGCTTTAATCAGAAAACATTGCAGCTTAAAGCCTTGCAGCTGCGTGTATTTTTCTGATAAGCTGAAACTCGGAGCAGCTGATTCAAATCCCGCGGCGTTCTGGGACACGGGGGGAGGGAGCACGCAGCACAAACACAACAAACAAAAGGCAGGCAGTCTTCCTAGCGACAGCGTGTGGAAGCGACATCGTGGGAGAAGTACAGTCGTGGACAAGTACAGCGCAGTTAGAAGCAGAAAGGAGGAATTACATCTTTAAATCTGGGTTGCTTTAATCAGAAAACATTGCAGCTTAAAGCCTTGCAGCTGCGTGTATTTTCTGATAAGCTGAAACTCGAGCAGCTGATTCAAATCCCGCGGCGTTCTGGGACACGGGGGAGGAGCGGAGCACGCAGCACAAACACAACAAACAAAAGGCAGGCAGTCTTCCTAGCGACAGCGTGTGGAAGCGACATCGTGGGAGAAGTACAGTCGTGGACAAGTACAGCGCAGTTAGAAGCAGTTTGAAAGCAGGTTGACAGCTGCAGAAGCTACACTAAACAAAAAAAATGGTCTTCAAGCCAGTAATCTGTGACAACTGCATGATGTGGGAAATCCGAGAAAACCCAACAGAGCTCAACCAAGTCTGTGTAAAGTGCCGCACCATCCAGGACTTGCTTCAGCGATTAAGCCTGCTAGAAAAGGAGATGGAGGAAATGAGACAGCAACAGGAGCTTGAGGAGCTGACACACCCACAATTCATGGAAGTCTGCACCCCTAGCAGACTGAAAGCCACCAGGGAGATGGAAGAGAGTCGAAACAGCTGGGTTCAAATAGGCAGAAGCAGGGGAAAAAAACTTACTAGGTCAAACACAACCACCAGAAATCCAGACAGCCAACACATTTGAGCCACTTCAACATTTAGATGACCAAAACCAACATCAAGAGAATGAAAGAAACAACACCCAGGACCCTATAAACAGTGCTGACCAGCCAGCAAAAGAAGGAGGTCATGATTGTTGGGGACTCCATACTGAGAAACACAGCAAGTTCAGTTCGCAGTTTGGACCCCTTACTACAACAGTGTGCTGCCTTCCAGGAGCCTCTGTCAAGCACATCACGGAGAACGTGGACAGGCTCCTAGAACGAACTGGAGATGACCCGGTAGTAGTCGTCCACATTGGTACAAACAACATTGGAAGAGACAGGCCAAGATCCCTGCAGAACAAATTCAGAGAGCTAGGAAGGAAATTAAAAGACAAGACCAAAACTGTGGTATTTTCTGGGATACTGCCGGCGCCTTGCAAAGGACCATATGGACAGCTGGAAATACAAAATCAAAATGCATGGCTGAAATCATGGTGCACACAGGAAGGCTTCACCTTTCTTGAACATTGGAGCACTTTCTACAACAAGGACTATCTATACAGGTGGGACGGACTGCACTTAAACAGAAAGGGAACCAATCTACTGGAGAAAGGATCCTTCAGGCGGTACAGAAGCATTTAAACTAGAAAGGAAGGGGAGAAAACAAAAAAACAGAAGGAGACTACATCAAAACAAGGGCAACAACTCAGGTAAGACCACTATTAAATGTATTTATCTTAATGCTAGAAGTCTCAGAAACAAAATGTTAGAACTTGAAGCTACTGCACTAACAAGTAACTACGATGTGATAGGTGTTACAGAAACTTGGTTGTCTGAGAGTGATGGAGCGAATATAATATCAGTGGGTACACACTGTATAGGAAAAGACAGGCAGGACAGAAGAGGCGGAGGGGTGGCGCTACATAAGAAATAGCCTTGAAGCCCAGGTGTTAAATCAGGACAAAGAAAACAATGCAGAATCAATATGGGTCAGAATAATGGACACAAATTCAAAGGGCATAATAATAGGAGCATGCTATAGACCGCCAAATTCAGACGCTGAGCAAAATAATCTGTTGTACAATGACATTAGAAATGCGTGTAGAAAAGGAGAAGCCATACTAATGGGGATTTCAACTTCCCTGTATAAAATGGGAAAACCGATGGGGGCACGACGGACGAAATTGAAATGGTGGAAATGACAAATGACTGCTTCCTAACGCAATTTGTCAAGGCACCGACTAGAGGGAGGCATGCCTTGATTTAGTCTTTTCAAATAATGAAGACAGAATAACTAAAACAGAGGTCAGAGAGCCATTGGCAAACTCAGACCACAACATGGTCTCATTTGAAATATTTTTAAAACCCCAAAAGTAATGACTAAAGCTAAGGTTTACAATTTTGAAAAGCAAACTATGAAGGTATGAAACAGAGACTAACAGAAGTAGATTGGAGTAAAATAGAAAAACATCCACAGAAAAAGGGTGGCTGTCTTTTTAAAAAATGTAGTACTAGAGGCACAAAACAATTACATCCCAAAAGTAGACAAATCTAAATCTAAAACAAAATGGCCAAAATGGTTTAATAGATCAATTAAAAAAATATTCAGCGAAAAAAGGCACTTTACAGAGCGTTTAAAGGGACCAAAAAAAAGCACACAGAAAGAGTACTTGGAACTGCAAACACAAGTCAAAAGGAAGTTAGAAAGGCCAAGAGAGAGATAGAAATCAATATTGCTAAGGGGGCTAAAACCAATTCCAAAATGTTTTCCAATATTATAACAGCAAGAGAACATTCAAAGAGGAGGTTAAATGTCTAAGAGACACAAATGGCAAAATCATAGATGAAGAAAAAAAAATAGCAAATATATTAAATGATTACTTTTCACAGATTTTTACAAAGGAGGACACGGACAACATGCCCCACATGTCGACCTGTTCCTATCCAGTTTTAAATAACTTTAGCATAACAGAGGCAGAAGTGTTAAAGGGACTAGGAGCTCTTAAAATAAACAAATCCCTGGGCCGGATGAGATCCTCCCAATAGTACTCAAAGAAATGAAAGAAGTTCTTTACAAGCCGCTAACCAAGATCATGCAACAGTCTCTTGACACGGGTTGTACCGATGGACTGGAAAATAGCAAACGTAATACCGATCCACAAAAAAAGGGAGACAAAACTGAACCAGGTAACTACAGACCAATAAGCCTGACTTCTATTATATGTAAACTTATGGAAACTATAATAAGATCCAAAATGGAAAATTACCTATATGGTAACAATATCCTGGGTGACAGCCAGCATGGTTTTAGGAAAGGGAGATCATGTCTAACTAACCTACTTGACTTTTTCGAGGACGAACATTGAAAATGGACAACTGCAAAGCATACGACATGGTCTATTTAGATTTCCAGAAAGCTTTTGACAAAGTCCCGCATAAAAGATTAATTCTCAAACTGAACGCAGTAGGGATTCAAAAATGCATGCACATGGATTAGGGGAGTGGTTAACAGGTAGAAAACAGAAAGTACTGATTAGAGGAGAAACCTCGAAATGGAGTGAGGTAACCAGTGGTGTACCACAGGGATCAGTATTAGGTCCTCTGCTATTCCTAATCTACATTAATGATTTAGACTCTGATATAGTAAGCAAACTCGTTAAATTTGCAGACGACACAAAAATAGGAGTGGCAGACACTGTTGAAGCAGCAAAGGTCATTCAAAATGATCTAGACCGCATTCAAAATTGGGCAGACACATGGCAAATGAAATTTAATAGAGAAAAGTGTAAAGTATTGCATGCGGGCAATAAAATGTTCATTATAAATATCATATGGGAGATAGTGAAATTGAAGAAGGAACTATGAAAAAGACCTAGGAGTTTATGTTGACTCAGAAATGTCTTCATCTAGACAATGTGGGGAAGCTATAAAAAAAGGCTAACAAGATGCTTGGATATATTGTGAGAAGTGTTGAATTTAAATCAAGGGAAGTAATGTTAAAACTCTACAATGCATTAGTAAGACCTCACCTAGAATATTGTGTTCAGTTCTGGTCACCTCGTTACAAAAAAAGGATATTGCTGCTCTAGAAAGAGTGCAAAAGAAGAGCAACCAGAATTATCCCGGGTTTAAAAAGGCATGTCGTATGCAGACAGGCTAAAAGAATTGAATCTATTCAGTCTTGAACAAAGAAGACTACGCGGCGATCTGATTCAAACATTCAAAATCCTAAAAGGTATAGACAATGTCAACCCGGGGGACTTCTTTGACTTGAAAAAAGAAAAAAGGACCAGGGGTCATAAATGGAGATTAGATAAAGGGGCATTCAGAACAGAAAATAGGAGGCACTTTTTTACACAGAGAATTGTGAGGGTCTGGAACCAACTCCCCAGTAATGTTGTTGAAGCTGACACCCTGGGATCCTTCAAGAAGCTGCTTGATGAGATTCTGGGATCAATAAGCTACTAACAACCAAACGAGCAAGATGGGCTGAATGGCCTCCTCTCGTTTGTAAACTTTCTTATGTTCTTATGTTCTTATGTAGCTGATTATGAAGACTTCATCATAACTGTGACTGTAACAACCACTAATGTAATACTCTATGAAATCAACCCACTCTGACCCAACCCCAACCCCAGCTTAAAATCTAACCTCAAACTCAATACCTAACCCTAAACCTAACCTTTAAGAAACACCTGATGCCCTCAGCACACTTTCTAGGGTATATTCCTTTGTGCTGCATGCCGACGCAGGAGAAGATTGTTTTTCGTTTGTTAAACTCGTCAGTACTGTACTTGGATTATATGTTGAAGCGTTTTAATGGGCCGTCTACGCAAATACTATTTAAAAGTACCTCTAAAAAAACTCGAATCGACTCTTTAAAAACATCAAGCCATTAAACTAATAAAGTGGCCTGGTGTAAAACTAGAATACTCGTTTCCTCCACCTATGGAGTACTAAAGGCTTGTGCGTTGAGGCACTGCCACACCTTTGCTGTATCAGACCTCTCCACGCTCGGAACTAAAGCTTACACAAAACCTACATGTTGCCTGTCTTGCTATGCACTGATTAATAATAATAATAATAATAATAATAATAATAATAATAATAATAATGACCACAGCGTTACCCTAAGCACAGTTACAATATATGACACAAAAGTAATTACCTTGAGCAGGGTTCAGAATCATAAAATGGAAGCGTCCTGAAAGAGGTTCAGTTAGTTTCAGTTTCAGTTTAGGTTTCTGAAAAGGTTCCACGCATTTCCTGTTAGTCTTTTTCACTGCACAAAACGTTGACAAAGACGGACGCACTAGCTGATTACTGAAACGGGAGGATAGTGGACTGGACCGGACCTGACCGGCTGAGCGATCCCTCGCCTTTCTATTTTGCATTTGGGCTCCTTGGATTTTATGAACCTTATATCAATCAAGCATCCAAAACAATTACGAAAAAAATAATGTTTTTACTGAGTTTCCTGATGTATTTTCTAACTCATATCATGGAGTGTGAGATTCAGCCTACCCGAGTGCAGTATCTGAGATGCCGGGTATGAAACACAAACCGGACCATGAGCCCTGAGTGCGCACCTGTATGAAGTTTAAGTGACCAGACGTCCCGTTTTGGAACTGTCTTCTGACAGTCCAAAACTCGCTCTCCCCGTCTGTTTAACTCAACTCTTATCCTGAACGTCGTTTCCATCACTTTTCTGCTGTTTTCCGACAGGTGGAATGGGTGCAATTTACAAAAGTCTCGGAATAACGATGCAGTATTTAAATGTGAAACCTGTATGTTAATGATGCAAATGACAGTTTGTATGTCATTTCAGCATTTCAATGGGCAGGTGGGATTAAGGTATAAAGGTGGAGTGTGTGAGATACGGAGAAAGAAGAGAAGATACATTTAATAGAACACAATACGTCAGACAGCTCATATTTTAATGTAGTCTCGTTTTTGAATGTATACTGTATTCAATTATAGTTTCGGTTATGGAGGATATTTTATGCCAAAATGAAAAATAAATAAATTAATACATAAATAAATATAGAAATTAATAAATACATGTCTAAAATAGATAAATACTGTATGTATTCTTTATTTCTATATTTGTTTATTTAGTCATTTATGTATTCGTTTCTGTATTTATTTTTCATTTTAGCATAGCAGATACATTATTCCTTTCATCCTCTGAAATCGCAGCACACTGGGCTCCATCGCCACAGCAGTCAGAGTCACTGCACCCACATCAGAGCCTTTTTTAGACGGAGCCTGTTTGAAATAGGTTCACATCTCTATTAGGACTCGTGGGGACAAAGAATTGACGGTTCCAAACTGTTTTCTGCAGTTTTCCACACTACATCCTCATAGTGAAATGAGGAAAGTGTTGGTGAGCAAGCGCTAAATGAGACAAATATTTTTTAACTGTGTACTTTATGACACTACAATAAGTACATTTGTATCAATTTTGCACCTGTAAATGTTGTTTGAGAAAAAGGAAAACTGCTGTGTACCAAAACGATCTATAAGAAAGAAGAAAAAAAGAAAAGGATATTTCAGGATTTCAGGTACTTAAAAAGGTAGAATAATTGATTACAAATCAATTATCAGGACGTTTCGGACTACAATTCTTTTCTTTTTTTCTTATATAATTGTGCTTCGGTACTGTTTAAAAAAAAAAAAAAAAAAACCTGCTCATTGCTAATTGGTGTTGAACAAGGCTAGCCTACAGACGACAACTCCCCTTCAGGCGCTTCAAAATGTAAAACCCGGACTTAAAATATGTGGAATTTTTTTTTGTTTCTCAAAAACATTAAAATGACAAATATGAAATAAATAATAAAAATAGATTTAGAATATACCCGCATCCACCACAGCGAGCGTTAGCCTTTTGAAAGTGAACGCTCTGAGAATCCAGCTCTGAAACTCGAAGCCCACAGTGTGCTTTCGGCGCCCGAAAATTCATTGCCTCTGCGTTTAGGAACGATACCACAGAGCGCGCCGTTTAGGAACGCTAGATTGCACTCGGACACTGAGATTGAGTTTATGAACAGCACCGAACAACACTAAAAAAAAAAGGAACACTTTCTCGGCCGCTGAAACTGTTACGCCTGAGGTAAACTTACAAATGGATTTACAGTAACGTCTTTTAACGTCATTCGATATATATATTTTTTCTATTGGCTAAAAATGATAAAGAATTGTTTTTTAAAGAAACGGGCTAGTCCTAACTAATGAATGTCTTATATATACATTACATACATAGTGTAAGAATCTATACATCACTACCACAAATTAAGCCACACTCTACAGTACAGTATTTTAACGTTATTATTTTTACAATATTACAAAGTAAATAAAAATAATGGGAAGCTGTCTTTTCAAAAAATGTTTCAGATTGTATGGTTGAACAGATGTTGAATCTTTAATCGTAGTCTACTTACAGTGAAGCCATTAAAGTTACTAAATGTATCTCAGATGTAATTGTTACATAATCTAGAATTCGGCGTTAATCAATAAGACATATTACATACGAACAAAAGTAATAATAACAATTATGACACGACTGTATTTTATCGGCTTTCGGAGCTGCGTCTTCAAAAAAAAAAAGAAAATTCCAGACGTGTCTTTTTTTTCCTTCAATTCTGACTATTTGATTATCGTTTTCAGTCATTGGTAAAATTACCTCAAAAATATAAAATTGGCCCACATAATTAACAAAAGCAAAAGCTTTTTTTGTTTATTATTATTATTATTATTTATTTCTTAGCAGACGCCCTTATCCAGGGCGACTTACAATCGCAAGCAAATACAAATACATTCAAGTGTTACAATACAAGTCATACTCATGAATGTTCTACAGTTATCTTTTTTAAAAGTTAATCATCGATTAACCATTTTAAAAATCAAGTATAATACAAATGAACATCATTAGGATTATTAACAGATCTTACCCACCTCAACACTGGTCGCTGTGAAGAAAACACCGGGCTCGAGCGGTGTGGGTTCCTTGGCAGCGATTGGTTGAGGAGGCACTCTCTGTTGCTGGGGCATCTCCAAGGGGAAATCTCACTGTTCGTGGACCTCTGTGGACTGTTTCTGCTTTAGTAACGTATCTATAGCTTGAAAGTCTCAAACAGATTCTCCTCAGCGATGTATGACAAATGTTATGTAGTGTGTTATATGTAAATGTTACATATTCATTTGTTATATTATTTTTTTAATTAGCTAAAGATAATGTCGTTATCCAAGCCGTTACATGACTGCAATCAATAAAAATCATGTTATATTATTCAATATGATTAAAGGGGCTTAAGAACCGTTAAACCTTAAAGCAGGACACAGGTTTTTTTTTTTTCATATAGTGTGAATGAGTACAATGACACCCTAACATATTGTTTTAAAACAAAGTGTTAGTAACTCAGGTTCCGAGTCCTCACTGATGTACTGGTCTTTTTGAATGCATAAGTGGTGTATTGAAACACTTTTGTGTTGACATCATTGGTTAAAATGGGACATTAAAGTCAAAACATTCTGGAAGTATTTTGTTTATTTACATTATCAATTTAAATTCTCTCTCTCGGTATGTTATGAAATTGGAGATGGTGGCCTCTATACTCAAAGCGTTTTCCACAAATTCGGTATGATCAAGACTTTTCTAAAAGGAATACAATACAATTGAAACTTAAAATGTAATAAGTCACAGTGCGTAGTGTTTATTTTATTGATACTCTGTATGAGTCAGTCATTTTCCATTACTTATACAGCTCATCCCCTACTAACTCACCCTCCTTCTCCACCTTCTCGCCCCTCTCAGACTCTGACCTCTCCTCCCTGCTCCAGGGTCACAAACCCACCACGTGCCGGACCCCCTCCCCACTCACCTCTTTCAAGCTGCTGCTCATGCTCTACTTCCTTCATCTCCTCCTTCTCAACACCTCTCTACTTTCTGGTCTCTTTCCTCTGCCTTCAAAAAAAAGCTCTATCACTCCCATCCTCAAAAAAACCTACCCTCGACCCCACCTCCTCCAGAGCTACCATCCTGTCTCCCTCCTACCCTTCCTCTCCAAAACCTCGACCCGGACTGTACACCGCCAGCTCTCTGCTTTCCTGTCCAACCACTCTCTGCTCGACCCTTTCCAATCTGGCTTCCGCTCTGCTCACTCCACTGAAACCGCCCTCCTGTCTGTCACCAACTCACTTAAGTCTGCCCGAGCTGCCTCTCTCTCTGTCCTAATTCTCCTCGACCTCTCTGCTGCCTTTGACACTGTTGATCACTCTATTCTACTATCATCTCTCGCTGACCTGGGGATCTCTGGCACTGCTCTGGCCTGGTTCTCCTCCTACCTCTCCAACCGCACTTACCAGGTAACCTGGCGTGGAGCAACCTCCACACCTCACCCTTTCTTAACAGGAGTCCCCAAAGGGTCAGTCTTGGGTCCTCTCCTATTCTCTCTCTACACCCGCTCCTGGGCCCCTCATCGCATCCTATGGTTTCTCATACCATTTCTATGCTGATGATGCTCAGATTTCCTCTCCTTCCCCCCTCTGACTCCACCATCTCCTCCCGTATCTCTACCTGTCTGTCTGCTATTTCCTCCTGGATGCACTCGCATCACCTCAAACTCAACCTCTCTAAATCTGACCTCCTTTTCTTTCCCTCCTCCTCCTCCCCCTCCTCTGATCTCTCTATCTCTGTTCCTCTGGAATCTACCACACTCTCTCCCTCCTCCGCTAAGAACCTCGGAGTCACCCTGGACCCCTGCCTCTCTTATTCCCAGCACATCTCCACTGGCACGCACCTTGCCGATTCTTCCTGAGCAACATCCCAAGAATCGGGCCCTTCCTCACCAACTACGCCACTCCAGCTCCTGGTCCAGGCCTTGGTACTCTCCGCCCAGACTACTGCAACTCCCTCCTGGCTGGCCTCCCTGCGTCCGCCACCCGTCTGCTCCAGCTCATCCAGAACTCCGCTGCCCACCTGGTGTTCTCTCTGCCTCGCTTCTCCCACGCAACTCCACTGGCTCCCGATCACCGCTCACATCCAGTTCAAGACTCTTGTACTAGTCTACAGATGCCTTGACCAGACTGCACCCAGCTACCTCCAGACCCTCGTCTCTCCCTACACCCACACTCGACCTCTCCGCTCTGCCTGCACTAGAAGACTGGCTCTAACTCCTCTACGCTCCCCTTCCTCCAGAGCCCGCTCCTTCTCCACCCTCGCTCCGCAGTGGTGGAATGACCTTCCTACAGATGTCAGGACTGCCCAGTCCCTGACCACATTCCGGCGCCTCCTTAAGACTCACCTCTTCAGACAGCACCTGTAGAACTCCTCTGTTTTTCCCCTTCTGACAGTCCAAAACTCGCTCTCCCCGTCTGTTTAACTCAACTCTTATCCTGAACGTCGTTTCCATCACTTTTCTGCTGTTTTCCGACAGGTGGAATGGGTGCAATTTACAAAAGTCTCGGAATAACGATGCAGTATTTAAATGTGAAACCTGTATGTTAATGATGCAAATGACAGTTTGTATGTCATTTCAGCATTTCAATGGGCAGGTGGGATTAAGGTATAAAGGTGGAGTGTGTGAGATACGGAGAAAGAAGAGAAGATACATTTAATAGAACACAATACGTCAGACAGCTCATATTTTAATGTAGTCTCGTTTTTGAATGTATACTGTATTCAATTATAGTTTCGGTTATGGAGGATATTTTATGCCAAAATGAAAAATAAATAAATTAATACATAAATAAATATAGAAATTAATAAATACATGTCTAAAATAGATAAATACTGTATGTATTCTTTATTTCTATATTTGTTTATTTAGTCATTTATGTATTCGTTTCTGTATTTATTTTTCATTTTAGCATAGCAGATACATTATTCCTTTCATCCTCTGAAATCGCAGCACACTGGGCTCCATCGCCACAGCAGTCAGAGTCACTGCACCCACATCAGAGCCTTTTTTAGACGGAGCCTGTTTGAAATAGGTTCACATCTCTATTAGGACTCGTGGGGACAAAGAATTGACGGTTCCAAACTGTTTTCTGCAGTTTTCCACACTACATCCTCATAGTGAAATGAGGAAAGTGTTGGTGAGCAAGCGCTAAATGAGACAAATATTTTTTAACTGTGTACTTTATGACACTACAATAAGTACATTTGTATCAATTTTGCACCTGTAAATGTTGTTTGAGAAAAAGGAAAACTGCTGTGTACCAAAACGATCTATAAGAAAGAAGAAAAAAAAAAGGATATTTCAGGATTTCAGGTACTTAAAAGGTAGAATAATTGATTACAAATCAATTATCAGGACGTTTCGGACTACAATTCTTTTCTTTTTTTCTTATATAATTGTGCTTCGGTACTGTTTAAAAAAAAAAAAAAAAAAAAACCTGCTCATTGCTAATTGGTGTTGAACAAGGCTAGCCTACAGACGACAACTCCCCTTCAGGCGCTTCAAAATGTAAAACCCGGACTTAAAATATGTGGAATTTTTTTTTGTTTCTCAAAAACATTAAAATGACAAATATGAAATAAATAATAAAAATAGATTTAGAATATACCCGCATCCACCACAGCGAGCCGTTAGCCTTTTTGAAAGTGAACGCTCTGAGAATCCAGCTCTGAAACTCGAGCGGCCACAGTGTGCTCGAGCGCCCCGAAATTCATTGCCTCTGCGTTTAGGAACGATACCACAGAGCGCGCCGTTTAGGAACGGCTAGATTGCACTCGGACACTGAGATTGAGTTTATGAACGCACCCGAACAACACTAAAAAAGAAGGAACACTTTCTCGCGCTGAAACTGTTACGTCTGAGGTAAACTTACAAATGGATTTACAGTAACGTCTTTTAACGTCATTCGATATATATATTTTTTCTATTGGCTAAAAATGATAAAGAATTGTTTTTTTAAAACGGGCTAGTCTAACTAATGAATGTCTTATATATACATTACATACATAGTGTAAGAATCTATACATCACTACCACAAATTAAGCCACACTCTACAGTACAGTATTTTAACGTTATTATTTTTACAATATTACAAAGTAAATAAAAATAATGGGAAGCTGTCTTTTCAAAAATGTTTCAGATTGTATGGTTGAACAGATGTTGAATCTTTAATCGTAGTCTACTTACAGTGAAGCCATTAAAGTTACTAAATGTATCTCAGATGTAATTGTTACATAATCTAGAATTCGGCGTTAATCAATAAGACATATTACATACGAACAAAAGTAATAATAACAATTATGACACGACTGTATTTTATCGGCTTTCGAGACTGCGTCTTCAAAAAAAAAAAAAAAGAAAATTCCAGACGTGTCTTTTTTTTTTCCTTCAATTCTGACTATTTGATTATCGTTTTCAGTCATTGGTAAAATTACCTCAAAAATATAAAATTGGCCCACATAATTAACAAAAGCAAAAGCTTTTTTTGTTTATTATTATTATTATTATTTATTTCTTAGCAGACCCTTATCCAGGGCGACTTACAATCGCAAGCAAATACAAATACATTCAAGTGTTACAATACAAGTCATACTCATGAATGTTCTACAGTTATCTTTTTTAAAAGTTAATCATCGATTAACCATTTTAAAAATCAAGTATAATACAAATGAACATCATTAGGATTATTAACAGATCTTACCCACCTCAACACTGGTCGCTGTGAAGAAAACACCGGGCTCGAGCGGTGTGGGTTCCTTGGCAGCGATTGGTTGAGGAGGCACTCTCTGTTGCTGGGGCATCTCCAAGGGGAAATCTCACTGTTCGTGGACCTCTGTGGACTGTTTCTGCTTTAGTAACGTATCTATAGCTTGAAAGTCTCAAACAGATTCTCCTCAGCGATGTATGACAAATGTTATGTAGTGTGTTATATGTAAATGTTACATATTCATTTGTTATATTATTTTTTAATTAGCTAAAGATAATGTCGTTATCCAAGCCGTTACATGACTGCAATCAATAAAAATCATGTTATATTATTCAATATGATTAAAGGGGCTTAAGAACCGTTAAACCTTAAAGCAGGACACAGGTTTTTTTTTTTCATATAGTGTGAATGAGTACAATGACACCCTAACATATTGTTTTAAAACAAAGTGTTAGTAACTCAGGTTCCGAGTCCTCACTGATGTACTGGTCTTTTTGAATGCATAAGTGGTGTATTGAAACACTTTTGTGTTGACATCATTGGTTAAAATGGGACATTAAAGTCAAAACATTCTGGAAGTATTTTGTTTATTTACATTATCAATTTAAATTCTCTCTCTCGGTATGTTATGAAATTGGAGATGGTGGCCTCTATACTCAAAGTGTTTTCCACAAATTCGGTATGATCAAGACTTTTTCTAAAAGGAATACAATACAATTGAAACTTAAAATGTAATAAGTCACAGTGCGTAGTGTTTATTTTATTGATACTCTGTATGAGTCAGTCATTTTCCATTACTTATACAGCTCATCCCCTACTAACTCACCCTCCTTCTCCACCTTCTCGCCCCTCTCAGACTCTGACCTCTCCTCCCTGCTCCAGGGTCACAAACCCACCACGTGTGCCCGGACCCCCTCCCCACTCACCTCTTTCAAGCTGCTGCTCTACCCCTAGGACTCTTTCCTTCATCTCCTCCCTTCTCAACACCTCTCTGCTTTCTGGTCTCTTTCCTCTGCCTTCAAAAAAAAGCCTCTATCACTCCCATCCTCAAAAACCTACCCTCGACCCCACCTCCCTCCAGAGCTACCATCCTGTCTCCTCCTACCCTTCCTCTCATAACCCTTAAACCCTCGACCCTCCATCTGCTCCCGGACTGTACACCGCCAGCTCTCTGCTTTCCTGTCCAACCACTCTCTGCTCCTCGACCCTTTCCAATCTGGCTTCCGCTCTGCTCCGAAGAATCCACTGAAACCGCCCTCCTGTCTGTCACCAACTCCCTAAGTCTGCCCGGGCTGCCTCTCTCTGTCCCAATTCTCCTCCCGACCTCTCTGCTGCCTTTGACACTGTTGACTGATCCTCCACTCTATTCTACTATCATCTCTCCCTGACCTCCCTTGACCTGGGGATCTCTGGCACTGCTCTGGCCTGGTTCACCCAGGACCCTGCCTCCTCCCCTAGCACTCTCCAACCGCACTTAATCCTGTACTTCAGGTAACCTGGTCCAGGAGCAACCTCCTGCTGGCTGGCCCCTTGAATTGTATTTTGCTCACCTCACCCCTTTCTTAACAGGAGTCCCCTGGAAAAATAATCCTAAAGGTTTCAAGACTCTTGGTCAGTCCTTCTCCCAAGTGGTGGAACTATTCCTACAGATGTCCAGGACTGCCCAGTCCTACCACATCTCGGCGCCTCCTAAAGACTCACCTCTTCAGACATAAGGACACTATCACTCCTTATATGTTTTATTTGCTCTTTATCCAATTTTACTGCATTGTACTTTTCTGTAATCTGCTTGGGTCCTCTCCCCATTCTCTCTCAACCAATTTACACCCACAGAAGAACTCCCACAGCATATGGTTTAATACAGCCCCCCCATCATCCCTCATCCTTTTTTCTATGGTTTCTTTTTTCATACCATTTCTATGCTGAATGAATAAACAAATAAATGTCTCATTTATTTTCACTTATCCTTCCCCATTTTACATTAAAATAGGAAATGTCCTCTGACTCCACCATCTCCTCCCTATGCATCAGCTGCAGAGTCTCTACCTGTCTGTCTGCTATTTCCTCCTAAGGTGGATTTGAACCGGGGATCTCCTGGTTACAAGCATCAACCACTCAAACTCAACCTCTCTAAATCTGACCTCCTTTTTTTTGTTCCTCCTCCTCCTCCCCACCTCCCATTGATTGAGATCTCTCTTGCATCATTAACATATAGGATTCCTCTGGAATCTACCACACTCTCTCCCTCCTCCGCTCCAGGCTATGGAACCTCGGGTCACCCTGGACCCCAGAGCCAGTGAGTCTTGTTCCCAGGGCATAAAGTCTCCCTGTTTAAACTCTGACAGCTTTGTTGTCACTATTACAGATGAAAATGGACTAGATTCTTCCTGAAGCAACATCCAAAGAAGAATCCGACCCTTCCTCAGTTTTAAAACCAACCACTTGTTGCCACCCAGCTCCTGGTCCAGGCCTTGGTACTAACTCCCAAATACACTGCAGCTCCCAGAACTCCTGGCTGGCCTCCCTGCACCGCCTGTTTAAACCAGTCAACACCCGTCTGCTCCAGCTCATCCAGAACTCAGTAGCAGAGTTCATGCCTGGTGTTCTCTCTGCCTCTTTTCTCCCGCCAGACTGATACTCCACTGGCTCCCGCTGCAAGCCGCTGTTGCTCTGGTTGTGTAACTCCAGTTCAAGACTCTTGGTAACTAGTCTACAGATGCCTTGCCTTCAGTGCTGCGCCCAGCACCCTCGGTGCTCACCTCCAATACCCTTGACGCCCCCTGCATCCCTAATTGCATAGGCACTTGGAGCCACACTCAATGCTTCGACCTGCTTGGACGCCCCCTGCATCAGTGCTGTCGGGTGCATAGGCACCTTGGAGCCTCGACTGTGCTCTATGTTTCTCTCGGTGCCCCCGGTGCTCAACACTCGGTGCTTTACGCCCGGTGCTTAGAGGCCCCTGCATCAGTGCCATCGGGTGCACTAGGCACCTAAGAGCCCTTCCCAGTGCTTAGATGCCCCTCTGAACAACCTCGGTGCTCAACAAAAATACTTCAGTGCCCTCGGTGCTTGGACGCCCCTGCATCAGTGCCATCGAATCCCAGAAGAACCTGAGAGCCTCGGTGTTTCGGCACCCTCACTGCTCCATTCAACTGTGCTCAAAAGATTTATGACATTCCATTTTTTTGAAATCACATTGGTTCTCCAGATGTAACTGACATAACAGATAAACCAATCAGGCTGTTAACAAACTTTGGCATTTGGATTCTTCAAAATATACACAAAAATTGATATTGAGCATATTACTGTATTGAAGACTTGTATATGTATTTATCCAATGTTAAAGAGGCAAAAAGAGGTTGGATCAAAAACCTGACTGTTAGTGAGTCCCAACAAAAAAAAACACCTAATGACATGTTTATTGGAGTGTTAGTGAGTCCTCAAAAAACCATTTAGTGTCAGAAATCATTGTCAAAACATATGGCCCTGCCAGAAAAAAAAACTTGCACCACTGGCCTCTTCACAGGCATATTAGTATTCCACGGCAAAAACATGCTAATACCTGGTGCATCCCGAAAAAAAAAAAGGCGGGGAACAGCCGGACGTGGGGCCCCAACGCAGCAGTGTTCCAGGAGACAGCTCCCACAGAACCGCCCTAGACAGCATCCAAGACAGGGTTCACCCCAGCCTCAGCAGCCCCAGCTGGGCCTGAAAACTTAAAACAGACCTCAGACCCACCCCCTTCTCACAACACCAGCTGCAATACTGGAGCAATTGCACCTGGCACTCTTGGGTGCTCTCCAGCATACAAACCGTTTACACGCTACAGTTCCATGTGGGACCTCCTCCCTTTCGAGGGATCACGGTTACATCCATGAACGACCCTCTCCAGGTCTTGGCTGTCA
The DNA here is from genome assembly GCA_036884735.1 of Huso huso. Classification (NCBI taxonomy): domain Eukaryota; kingdom Metazoa; phylum Chordata; class Actinopteri; order Acipenseriformes; family Acipenseridae; genus Huso; species Huso huso. The sequence goes on from CM072668.1 coordinate 28,974,721, forward strand.
GACAAGAAGTAGAAAAACTACTTCTCAAACAAACCATTCGTCCAGGGTGGATTTAAAGGACACATATTTTCACGTCCCTATTCGTCCCACGCACAGCAAATGCCTCCACTTTGCTTTCAGGAAGTGTCTTTGAGTTTTGTGCTGCCATTTGGCCTCTCTTAGCCCCTGCACATTTTCAAAGTGTGTGGATTCCATCCTAGCCCCCCTGCGGCTGCAGAGGTTCAGGGTGTTGAATTACCTAGACGACTGGTTGATCTGCTCCCAGTCACAAGAAGGAGCAGTGGCCCACACGGTGATTGTGATAGAGCATCTGGCGAGACTGGGGCTCACCCTTAACAAGGCCAAAAGCCAATTAATACCGGTGCAAAGTACAGTTTACTTGGGTCGGTCGACAGAGTGGCTGCCATTCACAACTGTCTAGCCCTGTTTCAACAGGGATCCACAGTACAATTGGTGTTGTGTCAGAAACTATTGGCCGCAGCTTCATCAGCCATCCTGCTGGGGTTACTCCATATGCGCTCGATCCAAGCATGGCTCAAAGCCTACCGGCTACACCCCAAACGCGACAGATACCGTCGGCTGACTGTGTCTCACGATATGCTGGGAGGCCCTACGCTGGTGGAGGCAAACCTCCCACTCACATGAAGGCGTAAGGATGGGAGTAAGCCACAGCCGTCAGGTGGTGATGACAGACGCATCCAACTTGGGTTGGGGTGTGGTCTGGGCGGGCAAAGGAGTCCGCAGATCCTGGTCGGGTCACTGGACATCCCGGCACATAAATGCGCTTGAACTGCGAGCTGTTCACCTCGCCCTCCAGCATTTCCTTCCAGTGCTCCAGAGGAGACATGTCCTTGTCCGCATGGACAACATGTCAGTAGTAGAATATGTCAACCGCCAAGGAGGACTTCAGTCCCCAGGGGGGTCTCACCTTTCGACTGTTGACCTGGGCAAAGAGGCACTTGCTATCCATCCGGGCTGTTCATCTCCTGGGAGTGGTGAATTGGGCGTAGGACCTCCTCTCCAGGGAAGGTCCTCACCTGTCAGAATGGCGACTCCACCCTCAGGTGGTAGAGTGCATTTGGGAATGGTTCGAGAGGGCCTGAGTCGATCTCTTTGCCATGGTAGATACTCACTGCCCCTATGGTTCTTCCTCCACCACTGCGACAGTCCACTAGGCGTTGACGTCCTAAGCGTACAAGTGGCCCAGAATACTTTTATACGCATTCCCGCCAATACCAATAAAGTTCGGAGAAGAGGCGACAGTTCTCCTGGGGGGGCCCAGATGGCCCAGGAGAATCTGGTTTGCAAATCTTTGCCAGCTGCTGCAAGGTCAGGCCTGGGAAATCCTGCTGCGCATGGATCTCCTCAGTCAGGGGAGAGGAATCTCTCTGGCACCCAGAACCGGGCAGACTCCAACTGTGGCCCCTGAATGGGATCTGTCCGCCTTAGGGCTCTCAGACACGGTCAGTACACTGCAGAATGTTAGGGCCTCCTCCAAGGGGGCACTGTATGCCTACAAGTGGAGGTATTTTCAAAAATGTTTTTGACTAGAGGTCATGATCCCATCTATTGCCCTATAGCAACTATTTTACAGTTTCCCTGTTTGAGCCCATACATTCCATAGAGCTGAAGTATTTCTCTATGAAGACAGCCTTTTTGTTAGCCATCACCTCCACTAAGTGGGTTAGTGAGCTACAGTCAGTGCACAGCTCCTGTATGCATGTTAGGCATGATGGAAACAGGGTGTTGTTACACACAAATCCCGCTTTCCTCCCTAAGGTGGTTTCACTTGAATCAGTCACTGGAACTAGAGGCTTCCCACCCCCCTCCTTTTTCTTCGGAGGAGGATCGGAGATTGAATTTCCCCTGCCCAGTGCGGGCATTGAGATGTTATGTGGATAGGATGAGAGCTCTGCGTCAGTCTGACCAGCTCTTCGTCTGTCATGGTGAAAGGACCCGATGTCAAGCCCTCTCGAAACAGTGGCTGTCTCACTGGATTGTGGACACAGTTTCGAGACTTGATCAATGGACAGGTGAGATTGAAAGGTAGTGAAGGCAGAGAAAAACAAAGCAGATGTGTGTTACAGGAGATATGAAGAAACAAGAGAAGATACATTTAATAAAACATAACAATAAAGTATGTCAAGACTGAGAAAAAGGTAATGTAGCCTGATTCTGAATGTATGTTCTGTATTAATTCAATGATAGTTTTTTTTCATAAAATATCCTCCATACCCGGTTGCACATATGAAAATAAATAACATGTGAGTGTATAATAGGATATCATACAAACAACCGTGGCAAACATGACACGGCTGTGAGTGATACCGGCAAAGCATGACCCCTCAGGGTGCTTGACTCTTTAACTTCAACACATACATACAATATCATAGCTTCTGCATTCGATATCTTCGGAGCACTTTCTCTTCTGTTAGGTCTAAACAGGTGGTTTATTTTAGACAGCCTGTTTGAAATTGGTTCCCATCTCCATTAGGACTCTTTGAAACAGTCAGAAAGTTAAAACCTTGCCACAAAAGCGCTCCCCGACGGTCGGAAAAGCTTTGATATTCAGGGTAAGGGTGTCCCCAGGACCGAGTTTGAGAAGCTCTGCTCTAAACCAATGGGAGTAAATCACCTGACTTCAATGATGCCTTGCTTATCACTGGAATAAATAAAAATGAATGTTGAAAAACTCCAGTTTAATGTTTACAACAAATAACTGTTTTTTGTTTGTTTTTTTTATTTAAAAAAAGTGTTTGTTTTAAAAAAAGAAAATTACAATAAATGGTGTCCGTTTTATAAGCAGGATAACACTCCGTGGCTTGTGCGTTGTGTTTTGTAAACACACGGCTTGTTGGTTGAAGGCACTGACAGCTTCGCGTCGTGCCTCCAACCCAACTACAGCCGTACGTCTGTGCAGCACAACGCACGGCTCTGCGTGTACTCCCTGACATTAGATATAACAGCGCTTTCTGAAGCAAAATACCCCCCCACCACCTCTAAAAAAAGCTTATTTTCAAATCAATATTCCACTTATTTTCTTAGTTAAACGAGACACTGTGTCACGTATCAAGGGTTTATTGTGTTCATGAAAGTGCTCAGTAGCATCACAGTTTCAATGGCTGCCTGACTTCCTGCACTTTCGCCTGATTGTTTTCGCCTAACCCTCAGAAGCAGAAAGAACTGTACATTATAACAAGGACCATCAGAAACAACTGTACATTATAACAAAGACCATCAGAAACAACTGTACATTATAACAAGGACTAGCAGAAAGAACTGTACATTATAACAAGGACTAGCAGAAAGAACTGTACATTATAACAGACCAGCAGAAACAACTGTACATTATAACAAAGACCATCAGAAACAACTGTACATTATAACAGACCAGCAGAAACAACTATACATTATAACAAGGACCATCAGAAACAACTGTACATTATAACAAGGACCATCAGAAACAACTGTACATTATAACAAGGACCATCAGAAACAACTGTACATTATAACAAAGACCATCAGAAACAACTGTACATTATAACAAAGACCATCAGAAACAACTGTACATTATAACAAGGACCATCAGAAACAACTGTACATTATAACAAAGACCATCAGAAACAACTGTACATTATAACAAGGACCATCAGAAACAACTGTACATTATAACAAAGACCATCAGAAACAACTATACATTATAACAAAGACCATCAGAAACAACTGTACATTATAACAAGGACCATCAGAAACAACTGTACATTATAACAAGGACCATCAGAAACAACTGTACATTATAACAAAGACCATCAGAAACAACTGTACATTATAACAAAGACCATCAGAAACAACTGTACATTATAACAAGGACCATCAGAAACAACTGTACATTATAACAAAGACCATCAGAAACAACTGTACATTATAACAAGGACCATCAGAAACAACTGTACATTATAACAAAGACCATCAGAAACAACTGTACATTATAACAAAGACCATCAGAAACAACTGTACATTATAACAAGGACCATCAGAAACAACTGTACATTATAACAAAGACCATCAGAAACAACTGTACATTATAACAAGGACCATCAGAAACAACTGTACATTATAACAAAGACCATCAGAAACAACTGTACATTATAACAAAGACCATCAGAAACAACTGTACATTATAACAAGGACCAGCAGAAACAACTGTACATTATAACAAAGACTAGCAGAAAGAACTGTACATTATAACAGACCAGCAGAAACAACTGTACATTATAACAAGGACCATCAGAAACAACTGTACATTATAACAGACCAGCAGAAACAACTGTACATTATAACAAGGACCATCAGAAACAACTGTACATTATAACAAGGACCATCAGAAACAACTGTACATTATAACAAAGACCATCAGAAACAACTGTACATTATAACAAAGACCATCAGAAACAACTGTACATTATAACAAGGACCAGCAGAAACAACTGTACATTATAACAAGGACTAGCAGAAAGAACTGTACATTATAACAGACCAGCAGAAACAACTGTACATTATAACAAGGACCATCAGAAACAACTGTACATTATAACAGACCAGCAGAAACAACTGTACATTATAACAAGGACCATCAGAAACAACTGTACATTATAACAAAGACCATCAGAAACAACTATACATTATAACAAAGACCATCAGAAACAACTGTACATTATAACAAGGACCATCAGAAACAACTGTACATTATAACAAAGACCATCAGAAACAACTGTACATTATAACAAAGACCATCAGAAACAACTGTACATTATAACAAAGACCATCAGAAACAACTATACATTATAACAAAGACCATCAGAAACAACTGTACATTATAACAAGGACTAGCAGAAAGAACTGTACATTATAACAGACCAGCAGAAACAACTGTACATTATAACAGACCAGCAGAAACAACTGTACATTATAACAAAGACCATCAGAAACAACTGTACATTATAACAGACCAGCAGAAACAACTGTACATTATAACAAAGACCATCAGAAACAACTGTACATTATAACAGACCAGCAGAAACAACTGTACATTATAACAGACCAGCAGAAACAACTGTACATTATAACAGACCAGCAGAAACAACTATACATTATAACAAAGACCATCAGAAACAACTGTACATTATAACAGACCAGCAGAAACAACTGTACATTATAACAAAGACCATCAGAAACAACTGTACATTATAACAGACCAGCAGAAACAACTGTACATTATAACAGACCAGCAGAAACAACTGTACATTATAACAAAGACCATCAGAAACAACTGTACATTATAACAAGGACTAGCAGAAACAACTGTACATTATAACAGACCAGCAGAAACAACTGTACATTATAACAAAGACCATCAGAAACAACTGTACATTATAACAAGGACTAGCAGAAACAACTGTACATTATAACAGACCAGCAGAAACAACTATACATTATAACAAAGACCATCAGAAACAACTGTACATTATAACAGACCAGCAGAAACAACTGTACATTATAACAAAGACCATCAGAAACAACTGTACATTATAACAGACCAGCAGAAACAACTGTACATTATAACAGACCAGCAGAAACAACTGTACATTATAACAAGGACCAGCAGAAACAACTGTACATTATAACAAAGACCATCAGAAACAACTGTACATTATAACAAGGACTAGCAGAAAGAACTGTACATTATAACAGACCAGCAGAAACAACTGTACATTATAACAAGGACCAGTAGAAACAACTGTACATTATAACAAAGACCATCAGAAACAACTGTACATTATAACAAGGACTAGCAGAAAGAACTGTACATTATAACAGACCAGCAGAAACAACTGTACATTATAACAAAGACCAGCAGAAACAACTGTACATTATAACAGACCAGCAGAAACAACTGTACATTATAACAAGGACTAGCAGAAACAACTGTACATTATAACAGACCAGCAGAAACAACTGTACATTATAACAGACCAGCAGAAACAACTGTACATTATAACAGACCATCAGAAACAACTATACATTATAACAGACCAGCAGAAACAACTGTACATTATAACAAAGACCATCAGAAACAACTATACATTATAACAGACCAGCAGAAACAACTGTACATTATAACAAGGACCAGCAGAAACAACTGTACATTATAACAGACCAGCAGAAACAACTGTACATTATAACAAGGACTAGCAGAAACAACTGTACATTATAACAGACCAGCAGAAACAACTGTACATTATAACAGACCAGCAGAAACAACTGTACATTATAACAGACCATCAGAAACAACTATACATTATAACAGACCAGCAGAAACAACTGTACATTATAACAAAGACCATCAGAAACAACTGTACATTATAACAAGGACTAGCAGAAACAACTATACATTATAACAAGGACTAGCAGAAAGAACTGTACATTATAACAAGGACTAGCAGAAAGAACTGTACATTATAACAAGGACTAGCAGAAAGAACTGTACATTATAACAGACCAGCAGAAACAACTGTACATTATAACAGACCAGCAGAAACAACTATACATTATAACAAGGACCATCAGAAACAACTGTACATTATAACAGACCAACAGAAACAACTGTACATTATAACAGACCAGCAGAAACAACTGTACATTATAACAGACCAGCAGAAACAACACATTATAACAAGGACTAGCAGAAAGAACTGTACATTATAACAGACCAGCAGAAACAACTGTACATTACAACAGACCAGCAGAAACAACTATACATTATAACAAGGACTAGCAGAAACAACTGTACATTATAACAGACCAACAGAAACAACTGTACATTATAACAGACCAGCAGAAACAACTGTACATTATAACAGACCAGCAGAAACAACTGTACATTATAACAGACCAGCAGAAACAACTGTACATTATAACAGACCAGCAGAAACAACTGTACATTATAACAAGGACTAGCAGAAACAACTGTACATTATAACAGACCAGCAGAAACAACTGTACATTATAACAGACCAGCAGAAACAACTGTACATTATAACAGACCAACAGAAACAACTGTACATTATAACAGCCCAGCAGAAACAACTGTACATTATAACAGACCAGCAGAAACAACTGTACATTATGTGGAGTACCACAGGGATCAGTATTAGGTCCTCTGCTATTCCTAATCTACATTAATGATTTAGATTCTGGTATAGTAAGCAAACTTGTTAAATTTGCAGACGACACAAAAATAGGAGGAGTGGCAAACACTGTTGCAGCAGCAAAGGTCATTCAAAATGATCTAGACAGCATTCAGAACTGGGCAGACACATGGCAAACGACATTTAATAGAGAAAAGTGTAAAGTATTGCATGCAGGCAATAAAAATGTGCATTATAAATATCATATGGGAGATACTGAAATTGAAGAAGGGAACTATGAAAAAGACCTAGGAGTTTATGTTGACTCAGAAATGTCTTCATCTAGACAATGTGGGGAAGCTATAAAAAAGGCCAACAAGATATATTGTGAGGAGTGTTGAATTTAAATCAAGGGAAGTAGTGTTAAAACTTTACAATGCATTAGTAAGACCTCACCTAGAATATTGTGTTCAGTTCTGGTCACCTCGTTACAAAAGGATATTGCTGCTCTAGAAAGAGTGCAAAGAAGAGCAACCAGAATTATCCCGGGTTTAAAAGGCATGTCGTATGCAGACAGGCTAAAAGAATTGAATCTATTCAGTCTTGAACAAAGAAGACTACGCAGTGATCTGATTCAAACATTAAAAATCCTAAAAGGTATAGACAATGTCAACCCAGGGGACTTTTTTGACCTGAAAAAAGAAACAAGGACCTGGGGTCACAAATGGAGATTAGATAAAGGGGCATTCAGAACAGAAAATAGGAGGCACTTTTTTACACAGAGAATTGTGAGGGTCTGGAACCAATTCCCCAGTAATGTTGTTGAAGCTGACACCCTGGGATCCTTCAAGAAGCTGCTTGATGAGATTCTGGGATTAATAAGCTACTAACAACCAAACGAGCAAGATGGGCTGAATGGCCTCCTCTCGTTTGTAAACTTTCTTATGTTCTTATTATAAGAGACCAGCAGAAACAACTGTACATTATAACAAAGACCAGCAGAAACAACTATACATTATAACAGACAAGCAGAAACAACTGTACATTATAACAAAGACCAGCAGAAACAACTATACATTATAACAGACAAGCAGAAACCAGCACACACAATCTCAGTAATTTGGCCATGAGGATGCGTTTGTGCATCAGTAAGTGTTTTGACAGCCCAGGATAACCTCATTATAATCACAATATCAAAACACTACTGTTACACAACGTGAATGAAAAGGGTTTCATTACTATAGCTCATGATATGTTACTGCTACATTATACAAAAAAAACAACATGTTACATGTTTTAATATTATTCTTTTAGAATCCAAATAACATTAAGTACAATCCCCACACAAGAGTTACAAATCTGATCAGCTGAGTTTGAGAATGAAGACAAACACCACAAGGCTGTGCTGCTGCTGTGCTGTGGGGGTGGGGAGGCGTGCAATACCTGCAGTTCACATAATGGCCAGCAGAGGGGGGTAAAGCACCAGCTCAGCCACCAAACCTGGCATTTTACTGCCACTGCTGAAGATGCTGGTTTCCACTTTCTCTTGCTGATTTAAACAAGGGCAGCATGCAGATCAAACGAATTGACCCCCGTGTGAGAGAATGCTTCAGGCTTTACACTGCAAACTGAGAAAGATCAAAGAGTGAGAGGGGAGAGGGTGAGGGAGAGGGAGAGAGGGAGAGGGGTACAGATGAAGGGGTGGGGGAAGGGGGTGGGGGAAGAAGAGAGTGAGTGGAGGGAGAGAGTTTTGAAATACCATGGATTTTCATGTAGAGTTGATCTACGTCATGGTCATCAGCTTGGTCATCACACTGATAGATAGATTTAAAATGCACAGAAATGGATACTGTGTAATAATACGAGGGAGCCATTCTGTATACTATTGTGGATATTGTATTGTGTATACTGTGTATAGTGTGAACAAACACTACAGCAAAACAAAACAAGAAAGAAAGAAGCTCTCTGAGATGTGCAGTAGAGAAGAGAGGAAAAGAGAAGAGGAGAGGAGAGGAGAGAAGAGCAGAGAAGATAGGAGAGGAAGAGAAGAGAGAAGAGGAGAGGAGAGAAGAGAGGAGAGAAGAGAGGAGAGGAGATAAGAGAGAAGAGAGGAGAGGAAGAGAAGAGAGGAGAGGAGAGAAGAGAGAAGAGAGGAAAGGAAGAGAAGAGAGAAGGGGAGAGGAGAGGAAGAGAAGAGGAGAGAAAAGAGCGGAGAGGAGAAAAGAAGAGAAGAGAGAGGAAGAGAAGAGAGGAAGGAAGAGAAGAGAAAAGAGGAGAGAAGAGAAAAGAAGAGAAGAGAAGAGAGAAGAGGAAGAGAAGAGAGGAGAGAAGAGGAGAAAGAGAGGAGAGAGGAAAGGAGGAGAGAAGAGAAGAGGAGAGGAAGAGAAGAGAGGAGAAGAGAGTAGAAAGAAGAGAAGAGGAGAAAGAGAGGAGAGAAGAGAGGAAGAGGAGAGAGGAGAGTAGAGAAGAGAGGAAGATAAGAGAAGAGGAGAGGAGAGAAGAGAAGAGGAGAGAAAGAGAAGAGGAAGAAAAGAGTGAAGAGAAGAGAAGAGAAGAGAGGAGAGAAGATAAGAGAGAAGAGAGGAGAGGAAGAGAAGAGAGAAGAGAGGAGGAGAGAAGAGAGAGGAGGAGAGAGGAAGAGAAGAGAAGAGGAGAAGAGAAAAGAAGAGGAGAGAAGAGAAAAGAGAAGAGGAGAGAAGAGAAGAGAGGAAGAGAAGGGAAGAGGAAACAAGAGGAGAGGAGAGGAAAGAGAGAAGAGGAGAAAAGAGAAGAAGAGGAGGAGAGAGGAGAGAAGAGAGGAAGAAAGAAGAGGAGATGAGATGAGAGGAAGAGAAGAGAAGAGGAAAGAGAGAAGAAAAGAGAGGAAAAAAGAGAAGAGAGAAGAGGAGAGAAGAGAAAAGAAGAGGAGAGGAGAGAAGAGGAGAGGAGATGAAGAGAAGAGGAAAGAAAAGAGCAAAGAAAAGAGAGGAGAGAAGAGGAGAGGAAGAGAAGAAAGAAGAAAAGAGGAGAGGAAGAGAAGAGAGAAGAGAAAAGGAAAGAGAGAAGAAAAGAGGAGAGAGAAGAGAGAAAAGAGATGAGGAGAAGAGAAGAGAGCTGGTGACCTCAGCTATGTTAAGAAGAGGAAGAAGGAGGTCAGTGTGCAGTAAGTAGTATAATTGGAGCTCTCCAGCAGGGGCAGGCATGGAGGAAAGGGGACGGTCACTTCCTGGGGCAATGAGGAAAAAGGAGGCAGGAAGCAGAGCATGCACATAGTCCAGAGAGGAGAGGAGGAGAGTGTGAGCAAACTGAGACAGAGACAGAGACTGAGACTGAGACTGAGACAGAGAGACTGGGACGGGTACAGATAAAGAAATAGAGAGAGAGACTGAAAAAGGAAGGAGGAAGCAGGACTGTTCTGACCGGCCGTCTACCTTCAAGACAGCACAGGTAAGACTGATGAGAGAGGGAGGGTTTGGACTCTGTTGGGGGTAGTGAGAGAGACTGGGATGGTTTGGACTCTGTTTGGGGGGGGGAGCAGGAGAGAGACTGTGATGGTTTGCTGTGTTGGGGGGTGTAGTGGAAGAGAGACTGGGATGGTTTGCTGTGTTGGGGGTGTAGTGGGAGACAGACTGGGATGGTTTGCTCTGTTCGGGGTGTAATGGGAGAGAGACTGGGATGGTTTCTGGGCTTTGTGCTGTTAACGACACGGAGGCTGTTGCTCTCTGCTCTACACCCCCCGTGTTAAAGTCCAGTGGGAGTCCTTGTACTGACCTCTCTGCCGACTGCAGGTCATGCTGCTTTGGATTCAGTGTTTCAACAAAGCAAAGGAAACATCAGTGTGCTCCGAATATCTACTTGCCTGTCTGTCTGTCTGTCTGTCTGTCTGCCTAGCTGTCTGTCTGCCTGTCTGTCTGTCTGTCTGCCTGCCTGCCTGCCTGTCTGCCTGCCTGCCTGCCTGTCTGTCTGCCTGCCTGCCTGTCTGTCTGTCTGTCTGTCTGTCTGCCTGTCTGCCTGCCTGCCTGCCTGCCTACCTGCCTGCCTGTCTCTCTCAGCCTGTGATGTCAGACCAGGGTTTTATACGAGGAAGACTTATAACAGTGTGTGTGTGTTTGTTTGGGTCGGTGTGTGTTTGTTTGGGTCGGTGTGTGTTTGTTTGAGTCGGTGTGTGTTTGTTTGGGTCTGTGTGTGTTTGTTTGGGTCGGTGTGTGTGTGTGTTTGGGTCGGTGTGTGTTTGTTTGGGTCGGTGTGTGTTTGGGTCGGTGTGTGTTTGTTTGGGTCGGTGTGTGTTTGTTTGGGTCGGTGTGTGTTTGTTTGGGTCGGTGTGTGTTTGTTTGGGTTGGTGTGTGTTTGTTTGGGTCGGTGTGTGTTTGGGTCGGTGTATGTTTGTTTGGGTCTGTGTGTGTTTGTTTGAGTTGGTGTGTGTTTGGGTCGGTGTGTGTTTGTTTGGGTCGGTGTGTGTTTGTTTGGGTCGGTGTGTGTTTGTTTGAGTCGGTGTGTGTTTGTTTGAGTCGGTGTGTGTTTGTTTGGGTCTGTGTGTGTTTGTTTGGGTCGGTGTGTGTGTGTTTGGGTCGGTGTGTGTTTGTTTGGGTCGGTGTGTGTTTGGGTCGGTGTGTGTTTGTTTGGGTCGGTGTGTGTTTGTTTGAGTCGGTGTGTGTTTGTTTGGGTTGGTGTGTGTTTGTTTGGGTTGGTGTGTGTTTGTTTGGGTCAGGGTGTGTTTGTTTGAGTCGGTGTGTGTTTATTTGGGTCGGTGTGTGTTTGTTTGAGTCGGTGTGTGTTTGAGTCGGTGTGTGTTTGTTTGGGTCGGTGTGTGTTTGTTTGAGTCGGTGTGTGTTTGTTTGGGTCGGTGTGTGTTTGTTTGGGTCGGTGTGTGTTTGGGTCGGTGTATGTTTGTTTGGGTCGGTGTGTGTTTGTTTGGGTCTGTGTGTGTTTGTTTTAGTCGGTGTGTGTTTGTTTGAGTCGGTGTGTGTTTATTTGGCTCGGTGTGTGTTTGTTTGAGTCGGTGTGTGTTTGGGTCGGTGTGTGTTTGTTTGGGTCAGTGTGTGTTTGTTTGGGTCGGTGTGTGTTTGTTTGGGTCGGTGTGTGTTTGTTTGAGTCGGTGTGTGTTTGTTTGGGTCGGTGTGTGTTTGTTTGGGTCGGTGTGTGTTTGTTTGGGTCAGGGTGTGTTTGTTTGAGTCGGTGTGTTTATTTGAGTCGGTGTGTGCTTGGGTCGGTGTGTGTTTGTTTGGGTCGGTGTGTGTTTGTTTGGGTCGGTGTGTGTTTGTTTGGGTCAGGGTGTGTTTGTTTGAGTTGGTGTGTGTTTGAGTCGGTGTGTGTTTGTTTGGGTCGGTGTGTGTTTGTTTGAGTCGGTGTGTGTTTGTTTGGATCGGTGTGTGTTTGCTTGGGTCTGTGTGTGTTTGTTTGGGTCGGTGTGTGTTTGTTTGGGTCTGTGTGTGTTTGTTTGGGTCGGTGTGTGTTTGTTTGGGTCTGTGTGTGTTTGTTTGAGTCGGTGTGTGTTTGTTTGAGTCGGTGTGTGTTTATTTGGCTCGGTGTGTGTTTGTTTGGGTCAATGCTGTACCTGTGCAGAAGAGCCAGCATGCTTACTGGTGTTTAGCCAGCTGGAGAGTCAGTACCTGTATGATTGAGCCTCTCCTTTACTCATCAAACTGCAGCACATACTGGAAAAACAAGCTCCTGTTATTACTCCAAACATTCAGTCTGTGTAATGTAAACATGGCCCCTGTACATAGGATAGGGGAAAATGACACTGTGCACGTTTGCCTGCTTGACTTTCTTCTTTTTCCAATAACACTGATGAAGGCACAAGAGCCCAAACGCTGGTCTGCTTGATTCAGTTTAGTTTCTGTAACACTGATGAAGGCACGAGAGCCCAAACGCTGGTCTGCTTGACTCGGTTTAGTTTCTGTAACACTGATGAAGGCACAAGAGCCCAAACGCTGGTCTGCTTGACTCGTTTTAGTTTCTGTAACACTGATGAAGGCACTAGAGCCCAAACGCTGGTCTGCTTGACTCAGTTTAGTTTCTGTAACACTGATGAAGGCACGAGAGCCCAAATGCTGGTCTGCTTGACTCGGTTTAGTTTCTGTAACACTGATGAAGGCACAAGAGCCCAAACGCTGGTCTGCTTGACTCAGTTTCTGCTAGTTTCAGTAACACTGATGAAGGCACTAGAGTACAAATGCTTGTCTGCTTGACTCAGTTCTTCCGTGCTTTACAGTGCCTCCCTGTGTTTCACTGTGCTTTATTACACTTTGCTGTGCTTTTACTGTGGGAAACCTTCATAAAGGGAATTCTATTCATTTCCCACAGTAAAAGCATAGGGAAGCATTGTAAAGCATAGAGAGGTCTGGTAAAGAATAGGGAAGCATTGTAAAGCACGGAGAGGTCTGGTAAAAGCATGGGGAAGCATTGTAAAAGCATAGAGAGGTCTGGTAAAGCATAGGGAAGCATTGTAAAACAGAGAGGTCTGGTAAAAATAGGGAAGCATTGTAAAGCACGGAGAGGTCTGGTAAAGCATAGGGAAGCATTGTAAAGCATAGAGAGGTCTGGTAAAGAATAGGGAAGCATTGTAAAGCACGGAGAGGTCTGGTAAAGCATAGGGAAGCATTGTAAAGCATAGAGAGGTCTGGTAAAGCATAGGGAAGCATTGTAAAAGCACAGAGAGGTCTGGTAAAACATAAGGGACGCATTGTAAAGCATAGAGAGGTCTGGTAAAGAATAGGGAAGCATTGTAAAAGCACGGAGAGGTCTGGTAAAGCATAGGGAAGCATTGTAAAGCATAGAGAGGTCTGGTAAAGAATAGGAAGCATTGTAAAGCACGGAGAGGTCTGGTAAAGCATAGGGAAGCATTGTAAAGCATAGAGAGGTCTGGTAAAAGCATAGGAAAGCATTGTAAAAGCACAGAGAGGTCTGGTAAAGCATAGGGAAACATTGTAAAAGCACAGAGGTCTGGTAAAGCATAGGGAAGCATTGTAAAGCACAGATAGGTCTGGTAAAGCATAGGGAAGCATTGTAAAGCACAGAGGGTCTGGTAAAGAATAGGGAAGCATTGTAAAAAAGCACGGAGAGGTCTGGTAAAAGCATAGGGAAGCATTGTAAAGCATAGAGAGGTCTGGTAAAGCATAGGGAAGCATTGTAAAGCACAGAGAGGTCTGGTAAAGCATAGGGAAACATTGTAAAAGCACAGAGAGGTCTGGTAAAGTATAGGAAGCATTATAAAAGCACAGATAGGTCTGGTAAAGCATGGGGAAGCATTGTAAAGCACATAGAGGTCTGGTAAAGCATGGGGAAGCATTGTAAAGCACAGAGAGGTCTGGTAAAGCATAGGGAAGCATTGTAAGCACAGAGAGGTCTGGTAAAGCATAGGAAGCATTGTAAAAGCACAGAGAGGTCTGGTAAAGCATAGGGAAGCATTGTAAAGCACAGAGAGGTCTGGTAAAGCATAGGGAAGCATTGTAAAGCACAGAGAGGTCTGCTAAAGCATAGGGAAGCATTGTAAAGCACAGAGAGGTCTGCTAAAGCATAGGGAAGCATTGTAAAGCACAGAGAGGTCTGGTAAAGCATAGGGAAGCATTGTAAAAGCACAGAGAGGTCTGGTAAAGCATAGGAAGCATTGTAAAGCACAGAGGTCTGGTAAAGCATAGGGAAGCATTGTAAAGCACAGAGAGGTCTGGTAAAGCATAAGGAAGCATTGTAAAGCACAGAGAGGTATGATAAAGCATATTAATAATAACATAAAAACATGATTAACTAATACTTAAAAGCACAGCAAAGTGTGATAAAGACCCAGTGAAAGCATGGGGAAGCATTGCAAAGCACAGAGAGGTATGGTAAAGCATATTAATAAATATGGAAAACCAGGATAAACTATGGGAAAAGCATGGAGGACACTGCAAAAATACGATGCAAATTTACCGTGGTAAAGTTTTATAAGGGTGAAGTCGACTGCCCCTACAATAGCAGCCTTGGAAAGAGGAGGGGCTTTGAGCAGAGCAACGTCTCCAGCACTGTGCAGGAGGCTCTGCTGGTTCTCCGCGATTCACAGCAGCTCAGCGGACTTGCTGGGAAGTTGGATTTTTTTAAATTAATTAAATACTGTACCTCGAAGTAAACTTTTCTCCATTTCCTGTTCTCAAGGTCAAACAACACAGGTCTTTGTGATCTCAGCGTTTTCATTCTTTGGAAATCAAAGGGTTAACTGTCTGACACAAACACTGAGTGAGACACACTGAGACACACTCACACAGAGACACAGACACAGACAAACACACGCACTGAGACTGACACACAGACACACACACTGAGACACAGACACTGAGACACGCACTGAGACACACACACTCACATACATACACACACACACTGAGACACCGGTACTGCTGAGTGCTGTCGTTGCAGCGGTTCCTCGGTTCGCGGGTCAGTGCTTTCCGTGCCGGTCCAGTGGATCTCTCAGCACTTGTTTGTTCTCGGCTCCCTGGGCGCTTTGTGAGCGCGGGCGGGGGAGGGATGACCTTGGGGAAAGTCAAAGCTGTTCGCCTATATCAGGGTTCAAACTGCGGGACACGGAGGAGGGCGCAGCACGGTCTCTCTCAGGACTGAAGTAAACGGGTTTCTGGGGCATTGGAAATCAGTTAACCATGGAGGCACTAGGTAGGGTATTTTTAATTTAATTTTTTTTTTTAATAATTCGGAGTGTTTTTATCAGTTGTTATAAGTAAAAGTCTGCTGTCTTTGTTAGCTGTTTATTTGAATTTGTAAAACGCAGCCCATAGCTGCCGGGAGTTTACAGGTGAAGTTTTCTCAGGCTGTTCATCCATAACTATGCATTAAAACAAGCTGCGCATCTTGGAGGAAATAATGGATAGGTAATCCGTTCACTGAAAAAAGTTTCGACTAGAAGTCTTTTCAATGTAAGACTTATTAAGTATCTTCAGTATTAATATATACTTAGCAAGTACTTCTATTCGAAACGTTTGTCATTAAAACTATTCGGGTTATTTCACTATTTTTAAACGTAGCACGATTCAGTGTTTGATTGTTATGGCAGTGTCAGAGTCGTTTAAATGTAAGTACCGGTAAAATGACTTCCCGTTGAATTTGTGTAAAGAAGTCATCGGGGTACAGCGAGGTTTTCAAACCCTGTCTGTCCCTGCTTGTTCGTGTGAATTAGTGGATGTTAGTGTTCGAGCGGGTGAAGTGTATGGATGCGGTACTTCATTTGAATGTAATAGTAAATCACATGCTTGTACGAAATGCAATTCAGTTTGAATCACATTAACCTGTTATACAGTGTTAGGTATTTAACACGGCTTCACCTCAGTGTGTGTGTGTGTGTGTGTGTGTGTGTGCTATATGTGTGTGTGTGTGTGTGTGTGTGTGTGTCAGTGTGTGTGTCTTGGTGTGTGTGTGTCAGTTTGTGTATGTGTCAGTGTGTGTATCTCATTGTGTGTGTCAGTTTGTGCGTGTGTCAGTGTGTGTTTGTGTGTTTATGTCAGTGTGTCTTATTGTGTGTGTGTCTCAGTGTGTGTGTGCAGTGTGTGTGTGTGTGTGTCTGTGTGTGTGTGTGTGTCAGTGTGTGTGTGTGTGTGTGTGTAGTCTCAGTGTGTGTGTGTGTGTGTGTGTGTGTGTGTGTGCTCATGTAGTCTCAGTGTGTGTGTGTGTGTGTGTGTGTGTGCTCATGTAGTCTCAGTGTGTGTGTTTGTGTGTGTGTGTGTGTGTGCTCATGTAGTCTCAGTGTGTGTGTGTGTGTGTGTGTGTGTTCTCATGTAGTCTCAGTGTGTGTGTGTGTGTGTGCTCATGTAGTCTCAGTGTGTGTGTGTGTGTGTGTGTGCTCATGTAGTCTCAGTGTGTGTGTGTGTGTGTGTGTGTGTGTGTGCTCATGTGGTCTCAGTGTGTGTGTGTGTGTGTGTGTGTGTGTGTGTGCTCATGTAGTCTCAGTGTGTGTGTGTGTGTGTGTGTGTGTCATGTAGTCTCAGTGTGTGTGTGTGTGTGTGTGTGTGCTCATGTAGTCTCAGTGTGTGTGTGTTTACTGTGATAAACTCTTATAGGAGAGGAATCTGAGATTACTGTGATAAACTCTTATAGGAGAGGAATCTGAGATTACTGTGATAAACTCTTATAGGAGAGGAATCTGAGATTACTGTGATAAACTCTTATAGGAGAGGAATCTGAGATTACTGTGATAAACTCTTATAGGAGAGGAATCTGAGATTACTGTGATAAACTCTTATAGGAGAGGAATCTGAGATTACTGTGATAAACTCTTATAGGAGAGGAATCTGAGATTACTGTGATAAACTCTTATAGGAGAGGAATCTGAGATTACTGTGATAAACTCTTATAGGAGAGGAATCTGAGATTACTGTGATAAACTCTTATAGGAGAGGAATCTGAGATTACTGTGATAAACTCTTATAAAAAACATGGAGAGGAATCTGAGATTACTGTGATAAACTCTTATAGGAGGAATCTGAGATTACTGTGATAAACTCTTATAGGAGAGGAATCTGAGATTACTATGGTAAACTCTTATAGGAGAGGAATCTGAGATTACTGTGATAAACTCTTATAGGAGAGGAATCTGAGATTACTGTGATAAACTCTTATAGGAGAGGAATCTGAGATTACTATGGTAAACTCTTATAGGAGAGGAATCTGAGAATCTGCCTGCATTGCCATTGTAGATGATTTGTGAGAGGCTAGTTAAATATGTTTTAGAAAACTCTCTTGACCTATCTTCTCTACTCATTCCCTCTCACCTCTCATCTCTACCGCCCAGCTGACTGGATGTTGCAGTACTTCCTGTTCTAAGGATTTCCTATAATATCAGGGGTTTCCCAGAAGCATGGCTCTCTGACAATCTCACTCCTTCCTTCAACCTCTCACTGCCTGTCTCAACATCTCAACCCTCTCTCTCAACCTCTCACTGCCTCTCAACATCTCAACCCCCTCTCTCAACCTCTCACTGCCTCTCTCAACATCTCAACCCTCTCTCTCAACCTCTCACTGCCTCTCAACATCTCAACCCTCTCTCTCAACCTCTCACGGTCTCTCTCAACCTCTCACTGCCTCTAAACATCTCAACCCTCTCTCTCAACCTCTCACTGCCTCTCTCAGGCTTTATTGGCATGACAAAATAAATGATGTTTTGCCAAAGCATTTAAACAACAAACATGAACACAACTCATCAATACAAACAGATAACCCCCCTCCCCTCTCCCCCTATATGCCCCCCTCCCCTATACAACCCCACTCCTCCTATCGACCCCCCTTATAAGCCCATCTCTCACTCTGTCAAACTTCTCCCTCTCTCAATCTCTCCCTTACTCCTTCCCCCTCTCAGTGCCTCTCTCAGCCTCTCTCTCACTTCCTCTCTTCCTGTTTTCCTCCTTTTTCCCCCCTCTCTCCCTCTTTCTCCTCCCCAGACTCTCGTCCTCTCTCCCTAATCCTCTCTCTCCTCTCTCCCTCCCTCTCTCCTCACCCTCATCCCTCTCCCTCTCCCTCTGTCTCTCCCTCTCCCCCTCCTCTCTGTACAGGCATGTTTAGCTGTATTGCTCAGCTCTCGCAGGGTCTCTATCACACGCACAATCTCTTGAGATCTGGTACTTTTCAGCTGTTTGTTTACTGGAAGCAGCCGGGTTATTGAAGGTTAAAACATTGACCGAGTCAGCAACTGAAACCTGAAACTGGGATTTAAACTCAAACTCAAATCCAAATGGCATGACAAGCTGTACAAGCCTTGCCAAAGTGAATGCAGCAAACGCACAGAAATACTGAGCATGTATACCAGGTGTATCAAAGCCTGTACTGTGCACTTCCAATGAGGAGGCTGCAGGCTGCAACACTGCACACAGGTTTCTGCTGCCTCTTTCTTGTCTCCAAAAAGATTTGTAGTTTTTACTCCGCTCAATCCAGACTGTTGTCATGCTGATGCGCTAGGAGGCTGCACTGTGGTTGATCCCTGGAGCCAGCATTGCAGCCGTTGAGTGTGCTGATGCATCAGGGAGGAAAAATAGGCTGATCAATGGAACCAGCACTACACTTCAGCTGCAAACACCAGGCAGAAGGATATACATCATCAGATGGAAGGAAACGCAGCTGGATCACATTAGTTTACAGTAAAAGAAGCTATGTCTTAGTTGGTGCTTATCTTGGTGAGAGCTGAGTCCAATATCAGCATGAAGTTTAACACCTTCTCTCATGTAATGGAAATCTTAAAGAAACCTCCTTCTCTTTCTACCAGATTGATTGAATATGTGTCTCTGACTTCTCTGTATTTTGTACAGAGGAGGATGCAATGTGTCTGATTCAGTCTCTCCACTGTCACACTGGCTACAGAGTCGAGTCTCTCTGGACTTCCATGTAATGTGTGTCTGCCTGTTTCAATCCGCAGGTTGTGGTCACTAATTCTGGAGTTAGTTAGGATCTGCTTGAGTTTTGGGTTTTTAATTATGGTGAGGTAATCGGCCCGGGAGAATTTCCTGTTCTGGCAACTGGAACAATCTCGTTTATTTTGAGTTCTACCTGTGCTTTTACCAGGGGATACCAAAGCAGTACACTATGAGAAGGGATATCTCTGATCTGCTAAACGGTTCAGCCTGTTCTTAGCTGTCATGTTGCAATGTTTTGTGTTCAGTTTGTGTCCCATCTGGAATAATGCTGTGCTTTGGCTCTGAGGCTGTGAGATGCATGTCTTTATAGAGAGCTGGATCACACGATGGGGTGTTTGAATGGTTTATTTATCTGCAGGAATGTGGACACAGCTGTTTTCAAGAGGCTCTGATGTCTTTGCCTGTGCTTGTATTTATTTTTTGCATTTCTATCTGAAGTGATTTCAGGATTCTCACAGAAACACGTTCATCCAGAATATAAGCGATTAGACAGGGGAGGGGGTCTGGGCTTGAAGCAGTCACATGATTATTGGTATCTGTTTCATACCTGCTCAGTCAAAGGGCGCTGTGTTATGAAAGTCAGTCTGATTATGATTAATGCAATCCTTCAGTGATAAAGTCCACACAGAGATGCATGTCTGTCTGTCTGTCTCTCTGCCTGCCTGTCTCTCTGTATGTCTCCCTCTCTGTCTGCATTTCTCTCTCTCTGTCTACATGTCTCTCTGCCTGCCTGCCTGTCTGTCTCTCTGCCTGCCTGTCTGCCTGCTTGCCTCTCTGTCTGTCTGTCTCTCTCTTTTGTTTTTATTCCTGCCTGCCTGCCTGCCTGCCTGTCTCTCTGCCTGCCTGCCTGCCTGCCTGCCTGCCTGCCTGCCTGCCTGTCCGTCTATCTGTCTCTCCCTCTGCCTGCCTGCCTGCCTCTCTGCCTGTCTGCCTGCCTGTCTCTGTCTCTGTGTTGTGTTTATTTTGTTTTTATTCCTGAGGGCTCATTAGGAGTTTGAACCCCAGGCTCTCATTCCTCACTGCTGAGGTTCTTCATTGACCCGTGCTGTGCAGCTTGGACAGGCTGGTGTTTGCTTTGCATCACTGAGACACATTATCTGGCATAACAATAAACAGCGGGTCCTGTTTATTTGTCCTGTCTCCCTGCAGAGCCGCACATCACTTTTAGTTAAATAAACTGTTCCGTTCACACAGCCTGCTGAGAGGAACTCAAACACACACTGTGGAATGGCTCTGAGAGCATCTTGAATGCATCTCTAACAGCTCTGCTGTCGTTAGTCAGAACTGGGCCTGATCCTTTTCAGCGTTTATTTTTCAGGGGATCCCGGCAAATACCGTAATGAGTCTCTCTCTTTTAGATTCATGTCTTTGACTGGGGTTCTTCATTGAAAAACACCTTGTTAATTACACAACAGCTGTGACCAGCTGATCTGAGCTGTGACTGGGTAGGGTGGAGCTATCCACAGAGACCCATAGGAAAGCGTCAGGTTTGATTGACGCCCGTTCCGTTAGATTTTCCTCAGCTTGGATATCTCCTCCCCAGCTGCATTCGCTCAGCTGCTTGTCTGAAGCAGAGAATAAACTGAGAACGATGGCACTGATCAGCAAAGCACCAGCAACCAACCCACCCACTGCACAGTCACTGAGAACGATGGCATTGATCAGCACAGCACCAGCAACCAACCCACTGCACAGTCACTGAGAACGATGGCACTGATCAGCACAGCACCAGCAACCCACTGCACAGTCACTGAGAACAATGGCACTGATCAGCAAAGCACCAGCAACCAACCCACTGCACAGTCACTGAGAACGATGGCATTGATCAGCACAGCACCAGCAACCAACCCACTGCACAGTCACTGAGAACGATGGCACTGATCAGCACATCACCAGCAATCTGCTGCACAGTCAACAGGGTTCATGATGAGTCAATAAAGAAATCTGATACTTTCAAAGGGAGGGATTTATTCCAGCGAGCCTCTCGATATCTCTGTGTGACAGGGAGCAGTGCTGGTTTATTTTCCAGGGGAGTATTCTTTAGCTGGCCCCTGCAAATCCACCCTGGTGTGTACACTATAACTAGGGCTATAAACTGATAAAGCACCCTTGATACAAAAAAATTGAAATCGGTGTACAGTCAGTAAACACTGGAAAAACACTGCAAATGGTTACTCAATTCACGCTGACTTCACCCCTTTCCCATATGTGGAAGGGTGCCTGCCCTCTGTGTATATATTATTATTACTACTGTGTTTTAGTTATAAATGTATGACTGGCCGCCATTATTTGTTATTGTTTTATTGTTTTAGAATACCTCGTGCAATTGCGTGACTGATCAGCGACTAATATAATAATATTTGTATATAGCGCCTTTCATAGTGGACCACCATCACAAAGCACTTTACAGAGGTAGGCTGTGAACTGTGCATTATATACAGAGTCACTTACAGTAGGACATTGATTTAACATCTCATCCACAGGATAGAGCACAAGGAGGTTAAGTGACTTGCTCAGGGTAGCACGGTGAGTCAGTCAGTGGCAGAGGTGGGATTTAAACTGGTGACGTTCTGTTTACTAGCCCTGGACTTTAACCACTGGACCACACTGCCTCTTATAAGTGTATAATTAGCTGACAGTCACGCATCTTATTAAACCTGTGCAAAATGTGACCAAGGGATAATAAGATAATTGATAAAAGCTTCTTTCCAAAAACAAGCCGCTGAGAGTTCAGGTTCCAGAGGGGTCCTGGTATCTTTTCTGGGGTTAGATATTGAATGTTTGTGGTAGGAGTTTGGACCTCTCTAATCTCTCCTTCTCTGATTTCTCACTCTCCCTCACCCTCTCTCCCCCTTCCCCCCCTCCTCCTATCTCCAGACTGTTTCTCCCAGGGCTTGGAGCCACGATGCCGGTCCTGAAGAGCCTGCCAGGGAAGCTCAGAGGCTCCAAGCGCAGCAGAAATCTGGGAACGCCATCGACAGCCCCCGGAGCGCTCATCCTGGGAACAATGAACGGGGGGGCAAACCTCTGCGAGGAGGAGGAGGGGGGTGGGGCGAACCCCTTTGAGGAAGAGGAGGGGGGGGTGAGCCCCGCCAGACCCTCCCCGGATCCCTTGAAGGAAGAGGAGCGCAGCAGCCCCCTGAGGGGGACCCTGGACAGGATCCGGGGGGTCTCCCCTCTCAAGACCCTGGGCAAGCTGGGCAAGGGGCTGCGCAGCTCCATCAGGGGAAAGGGGACCCCTGGGGAGGAGAAGACCCCCAGCAGGTCCTCTGAGAAGGACAAGAGGAAGAGCAGCCGCAGGAGCTCTGAGGAGCAGATATCCATACTGAGGTACAGAGTGTGGTACAGTACAGTGCAACACAGTACAGAACAATACAATACAGTGCAACACAGTACAGTACAGTATAGTGAGTGTGCCTGTCTCTCTCTCTCTCCCAGTATAGTGTGTCTGTCTCTCTCTCCCTGTATACTGAGTGTCTCTCTCTCTCTCTCTCTCTCTCTCTCTCTCTCTCTCTCTCTCTCTCTGTGTTCCTCTATCTCTAGCCCCTATGTAAAGCCCTCCAAATCACTGAAGTCAGTGCAGCTCAGTATACCTGGGAATAACTCTGTTATCAGCTGAGAGCTGCATTGCTTTATTGTTTTATTGTTTTATTGTGAGTTACAGAGCAGTTTCAAACATGTTTTGACATGATTCAGTGTTTCTCCAGGCTGAAGACCTTGGCTTTACTGGAGTTCATACTGGAGTTAGTATTCTAGCTGCCTGCCTGTAGCTCCGCTGTGGAATAGACAGGAGGCAGTGCCCTGCGCGTGGCAGAGGAATCCAAACTGTAACGTGAAAAGTGTCACGACTTTCTTATTTTATTGGAGTAGCTGCCTTGAACGATTGCATTGCTATTGCATTGCCATTAGAGTGCCATTGGATTACCATTGTACTGCCATTGAATTAGGAAATGCTGATTGCACTTTTACCAAATATCTGTTTTCAATGAGTATGCTTCTGAAAAGACTCCTTAAATCTCAGTGGAAGTGCAGAGGTGGTCTGACTGCACCACGAGGTGGCTTGTGCAGCTGTGATTTCTGTCCCCTCTGTAGCTCACAGTTACAGAGGGGCAAGATATCCAGCTACACACCTCCAGTGGTCAGAAACATGACAGTGTAATCTGAAACATTTTAAACACAGCAGACCCTGTCTAACACCCCTCTCTCCCCTCCTTCTCCTTTCCCCCATACGTGTCCCTCCCACTCTCTTTTCCTTCCCTCTCCCTCTCCCCTGCCTTCCTCTCCCCCCTCTTTCCCTCCACTCTCTGTCCCCACCCCACCCCTCCCCTCTGGTGTGCGCAGCCGTCTCCCAGGGAAGCGCAAGGAGAGCCTGTCGAATGGTGAACCGAGCCCCCCAGAGAGGGAGGGGGGAGAGGGGGACCCCAAGAGGAGACTCTCCTTCCTGAAAATCGGCCTGGGGGGTAAGATCCGGCACGAGTCCCAGGCCGACAAACTGTCCCTGGAGAGAGAGGGGGAGCGAGCGGAGGAAGAGAGAGAGGGAGAGAAGGAGGAGGAGAAGAAGAAGGTCAAAGAGCCACTTTCAGGTGAGACAGAGCTTCAGATATGGAAGAAGACCTTCTATATAATGTATGAAATGTAATGGAAAGGTTCAGGTGGCTGCCTCTCATCACATTGAGAGTTTCATTCTGTTGAACGCTTTGCTGTGCCTGGAGGTGGGTCAGTCATACAAGGAGTGCAACAGAATGAAACACACTCTCAACACGATTAGGGAGAGACACCCAACCCTGATAAACAGATTATAAGAGACACCCAACACACCACAGATTCATTTATATAATCCTGAGGTAAAGGGAGAGGGGAGAGAGAGGAGGGAGGGTCTGTCATACACAGAGCGTGCTGTGCTGTTACTGTGGGGAACCCAGCTGAATCTGTGACAGGACAGTACAGGACTTTGAGTTGGAAAGAAGCCTCTCTGAATGGCTGGGCTGGTGTTTCACGGGAAACATTTACTAAAGACTCATTTTGGTGTTGAGTGTTTCTTCCATCTTGATGACGGCACGCTGCCAGACTGTGGCGTGTTTGTTTTGTGTGTCCTGTGGAGCGCTGGCTGCAGTCCTCAGGGCTCAGTATCTCTGCGCTCCAGAGCTCTGTTTACACACCCTGGGCGTGCTGAGATGAGGGGCTGCCTATGAGCTCCGGTCCTGGGGTGAGCAGCAGGAGAGTGGGGTGATTGGGCCTTCACTAGCTCTGAGCTCTCAGGCTGCAATGGGAATAAGCCACACAGCATCTGGAAGCAGGATGTACACAGAGGGGTGAGAAACACTGCTGGTAGCTGTTCAATACCACTCAGGCAGAGAGAATCATTAAAGTGTATCTACACTGGTGAAGGCACTAGAGCCCAAACGCTTGACTCAGTTTAGTTTCAGTAACACTGATGAAGGCTCTAGCTGTGCTTGTCTGCTTGTCTCAGTTTAGTTTCAGTAACACTGATGAAGGCTCTAGCTGTGCTTGTCTGCTTGTCTCAGTTTAGTTTCAGTAACACTGATGAAGGCTCTGGCTGCACTTGTCTGCTTGTCTTTTAGACGCTGCAGTGGTTCGTTTGAAGTGTCTGAAGAGTGTCAGGGCTACTTGTTCTGTGTGTTTATTTTCGGATGTCCTTCCTGAGTCTTGCTAGGAGGTGTTGGCAGAGACACAGTGGAGACACACCAGCTCCTCTCACTTCCTCCTTCTCCCCGGGGGGGGGGGGGTGTGTGTCAGTGTGTGCGTCAGTGAGTCACTGTGTTTGTGTTTCCCCGTATAGAAGTCTCCCATAGTAAAAACACAGCAACATGTGGTAAGCACAGTAAAAAAACAAAAAAACGTGGTAAACTCACCCTTATAGAAGTGTATAACCATGATAAACCCATGGCAAAAGTGCACAAATACCATGGTCAACTTGCATAAGAGCTTTGTGTGTGTGTGTGTGTGTGTGTGTGTGTGTGTATGTCTCTGTGTTGTGTCTGTGTGTGTGTGTGTCTCTGTGTGTGTCTCTGTGCTGTCTGTGTGTGTATGTCTCTGTGTTGTGTCTGTGTGTGTGTGTCTCTGTGTGTCTATGTGTGTGTGTGTGTGTGTGTGTCTCTCTGATGTGTCTCTGTGTGTGTGTCTCTGTGTTGTCTGTGTGTGTATGTCTCTGTGTGTTGTGTCTCTGTGTTGTGTGTCTATAATATGTCTCTGTGTGTGTCTCTGTGCTATGTCTCTGTGTGTGTTTCTCTGCCCTGTTTGTCCTGCTGTGCTGTGTTGTGTCTCTGTGCTATGTCTCTGTGTGTGTTTCTCTGCCCTGTTTGTCCTGCTGTGCTGTGTTGTGTCTCTGTGTGTGTGTGTCTCTGTGCTGTTTCTCTGCCCTGTTTGTCCTGCTGTGCTGTGTGTCTTGTTTCAATGATTTACTGGTCTGCTGTATCGAGGGAGGAATGATTGTCATACTTTGGACCGTTCCGCGTTTCTATCAGAACCAGAGGATGTAATAAAACCTTGTTGCTCTTATCAAATCACTTGCTGGTACTAATGGATCACGGTTCAAATCACCCCTCATCCCCAATCTAATTAAATCAACTACACTAGAACCTGTCACATCAGATTGCATTTGTTCCAGCGGTCCATCGGATATGTAGACATACCCCATCTCAGAGGGAGTCGTTCTACTGCATTGTCGTTGCTTTATTAACGTCAGGGCATTATAAATGAACACTGTCAGTGTGTCTGAAACACCACAGTACAATACTGCATGTATACCATACAAAGAAAACCAGTGGAAATGATTGCAAAGCAAAGCACTGTAATGCTATTTGGCAATTCACAAAACAGCATTCCAAAAAGAGCTCTGACCGTGCTTTCTCAGGCCATGCCACAGTAAATGCGTGACATTTAAAACAACAACAACCACAAGAAAGCACGCACAGGCAGGCAGGGCAGTACAGTACAGGACAGGACAGGCAAGCAGGCAGTGTGTGCGTGAATCAGAGATGGCACAGGACAGGCAGGCAGGCAGTGTGTGTGTGAATCAGAGATGGCACAGGACAGGCAGGCAGGCAGTGTGTGTGTGAATCAGAGATGGCACAGGACAGGCAGGCAGGGTAGTGTGTGTGTGAATCAGTGATGGCACAGGACAGGCAGGCAGGGTAGTGTGTGAATCAGAGATGGCACAGGACAGGCAGGCAGGGTAGTGTGTGAATCAGAGATGGCACAGGACAGGCAGGGCAGTGTGTGTGTGAATCAGAGATGGCACAGGACAGGCAGGGCAGTGTGTGTGTGAATCAGAGATGGCACAGGGCAGGCAGGCAGTGTGTGTGTGAATCAGAGATGGCACAGGACAGGCAGGCAGGCAGTGTGTGTGTGAATCAGAGATGGCACAGGACAGGCAGGGCAGTGTGTGTGTGAATCAGAGATGGCACAGGACAGGCAGGCAGGCAGTGTGTGTGTGTGAATCAGAGATGGCACAGGACAGGCAGGGCAGTGTGTTAATCAGAGTGCACTCACTGATCTGTAAGTTGCACACTGACACTGTTTAAAAACGTTCAAAGTGTTTGACATCTCTTCTCTTCTCCCACCTCTCCTTCATCTCTTCCCATCTTCTGTTCTCCCCCTCTCTCCTCCCTCCCCTCCTCTCAGTGTTGGAGATCCTGCGGCTTGTGATGAAGCGGGACCTCTTCGTGGCCGACACTCACATCCTGGAACTGGAGCGGGAGTGCGAGGGAGGGGGGGCTGAGGGTGGGGCCGAGGAGACGGGGGGGCAGTGCCGAGACAGCGGCCGTAAGTTGAAGGACGTGGAGCTGCTGTATGAGGCGCTGCTTAAGGAACTGGGGAGGTGGTGCGCGAGTCGTTGCTCCCCGACAGCCCTGCCCCGCCCCCTGCGCTGCCTCTGCTGCTCCAGGTCATCGAGCAGGAGGAGCAGGCCGACAGGGAGTGGGCTGAGAGGGAGGCCGGGGCCCCGGAGGGCCTCTCCCGGCCCCGGCAGCTCCGCAGGAAGTGGAAGGAGAGTGTGGCGGAGTCGGCCAGCAGCAGGCTCCCATGTAGGGGGGACGCCGGGGCCCTGTCCGGGTTCCTGGGAGCTCTGAGCGAGCGCGTGGTGCAGGATCTGTGTGCTGTGAAGAGGAACGCACTGCCCTGCTACCCCCCTGAGTACGAGGCCTTCACGGTGCACCTGCAGAGCTACCATCAGGCCGTGGGGCAGAGACTGAGAGAGGCGGCCGCAGCTGAGCTGCACATCACTGAGCTGCACACACTGCTGGACTGGGTGCACAACACCTACCGCAGGTCAGAGAACTCGCACACACACTCACACTCTCACACACACTCACACACACACACACTCTCACACACACACTCACACACTCACATGCACACACACACACTCTCACACACACTCACACACACACACACACACTCACACACACCTCACACACACACACACACACACACTCTCACACACACACACACTCACACTCACACACACACACACTCTCACACACACACACACACGCACACACACACACACACACTCACACACTCGCACACACACACACACTCACACACACACACACTCTCACACACACACACACACACACACACACACACACACTCTCACTACACGCATACACATCTCACACACACACACACTCACACACTTACACGCACACACACATTATTACACACACACACACTCTCATACACATATTACACACACACACACACACACACACACGCACACACACACTCACACACAGTCACACATGCACACACACACACTCTCACTCACCACACACGCATACATATTATATTACACACACACACTCACACTTGCTATTATTACACACACACACACACACACTCTCACACATTTACATACATACACACACACACCTGCTTACATATTGCACCACCTGCACACACACACTTTCATACACTTTCACACACACACACATTTACATTACATTACACCACTTCAACTCCACACACTGTTCATGTCTTACAGTCCCTCACATACAAGGCACTGGGAAGAGACTACGTCACACATTCGTCATTATTATTATATTCACACACACACACACACTACACACACACACTTTACTGTAGCTGACTCAGTGTCACTCTATCCATACACACACACTTTTCACGCAAAACACACACACACACAGTGCACACACACACACTCACACATTACTGTAGACCACACACCCTGCCACACACATGCATGCTGGAGTCACATTATCCACACACACACACACACTGTTGGACTGGACCACCTGCCCCGTGTCCTTCTATTTCAGGGAGGTGCTCGATCATTCTGCCTTCAAGGAGCTCACTTCGGATCCCAGCTGTCTCCGCTGCTGCCCCTTGACACCCTGAGCAAGCTGGAGAGAGACTACATCAGCTTCGCAAGGTGAGGGGGGCAGGGCTGGTAATCACACAGGGGCTGTAGCTGACTCAGGGTCAGTGCTGGTAATCACACAGGGGCTGTAGCTGACTCAGGGTCAGTGCTGGTAATCACACAGGGGCTGGTAATCACACAGGGCTGTAGCTGACTCAAGGTCAGTGCTGGTAATCACACAGGGGCTGGTAATCACACAGGGGCTGAAGCTGACTCAGGGTTAGTGCTGGTAATCATACAGGGGCTGTAGCTGACTCCTCAGTGCCTAATCACACAGGGGCTGTAGCTTCAGGGTCAGTGCTGGAATCACACAGGGGCTGGTAATCACACAGGGCTGTAGCTGACTCAGGGTCAGTGCTGGTAATCACACAGGGGCTGTAGCTGGCTCCCTGAGCCTGCGGGGAGAGGGTTGCATGCTGGAGAGTGATGGTCCAGCACAGGAGGAGCTGCTTTGTTGGATTTGGGGGGTGAGTAATCTCTCTGGTAGTAGCTGGTAGATTGTATCTAAATGTGTGAGTGAGTATTCAGTATTCCTTTGTTGGAGTGGGGAGAGTGTGTAAAGAACTCTCTGATATCAGGTGGTAGTGTGCAGCCAGTAGCAGATGTTAAGAGTGTCTGTTTGTTCCAGGAGATGGTGACGGGGGAGCTGTCTGAGGACCTGGAAGCCGAGGAGAGGCGCTGGGGGGAGTCTCTGCAGATCGAGGAGTATCAGAGCAGCCTGGCCAACAACGTGATCGCGGTACAGAACCTGAACCACTGAGCTGCGTGTGCACTGCATTCAATCAACTAATACACTGCACCGCACTGTCACATCACTGCATTCAATCAAATAACGCACTGCACTGCATTCAATCTACTAACACACTGCACCACACTGTCACATCACTGCATTCAATCAAATAACGCACTGCACTGCATTCAATCTACTAACACACTGCACCACACTGTCACATCACTGCATTCAATCAAATAACGCACTGCACGGCATTCAATCAACTAACACACTGCACCACACTGTCACATCACTGCATTCAATCAACTAATACACTGCACTGCATTCAATCTACTAACACACTGCACCACACTGTCACATCACTGCATTCAATCAAATAACGCATAGGCATTCAATCAACTAACACTGCACCACACTGTCACATCACTGCATTCAAAAACAATACACTGCACCACACTGTCACATCACTGCATTCAATCAACTAACACACTGCACCACACTGTCACTTCACTGCATTCAATCAACTAATACACTGCACCGCACTGTCACATCACTGCATTCAATCAAATAACGCACTGCACTGCATTCAATCAACTAACTGCATTCAATCAACTAACACACTGCATTCAATCAACTAATACACTGCACCGCACTGTCACATCACTGCATTCAATCAAATAACGCACTGCACTGCATTCAATCTACTAACACACTGCATTCAACAACTAACACACTGCACCACACTGTCACATCACTGCATTCAATCAACTAATACACTGCACCACACTGTCACATCACTGCATTCAATCAACTAATACACTGCACTTCACTGTCACATCACTGCATTCAATCAACTAATACACTGCCTTGTAACAGTTGCCACAGTAAAAGCATAGCAAAGTGTAACAAAGCACAGTGAAAGCATGGTAAAGGATAGGCAAGCATTGTAAAGCACAGATAGATATGATAAAGCATATTAAAAAAACAGACTATGGTAAACTAACCCTTATAAAAGTTTTCAGTAAAAGCACAGCAAAGTGTAATAAAGCATGATAAAGAAGGGTGTTCCATTGTAAAAGCACATAGAGGTATGGTAAAACAAATTTAAAAACAAACCAAAAGTAAACTATAGTAAATGCATAGTGTATAAGCATGGGGTGTGCAAAATACCATTGTAAACTTTTTAAGGGATAGTCTGTCTCAGCATTGCATTGAATCACCTGTATTGCAGTCAGTGCTGTTACACTGTCACGTCCTTGCTCTACACTATCTGTATTACCCATTATCATAACATCCTCTAAATAAATACCCAGTTTAAAATCTCCTGTGACGTGATCGCATCATTGAGGGGATCACTGTCCAGTGACTCCATCACACCTGCTAAATCATCTGTTAGAATAACACCATTGCTTTAATAACACTCTCTAACTAATAGAGGTTCTCACCCTGTCTCACTCTCTAGTGTGTTTCCTCCCTGTCTCACTCTGTGTGTGTGATCCTGTCTCACTCTGTAGTGTGTGTTCCTCCCTGCCTCACTCTGTAGTGTGTTTCCTCCCTGCCTCACTCTGTAGTGTGTTCCTCCCTGTCTCACTCTGTAGTGTGTTCCTCCCTGTCTCACTCTGTAGTGTGTGTTCCTCCCTGTCTCACTCTGTAGTGTGTGTTCCTCCCTGTCTCACTCTGTAGTGTGTGTTCCTCCCTGTCTCTCACTCTGTAGTGTGTGTTCCTCCCTGTCTCACTCTGTAGTGTGTGTTCCTGTCTCACTCTGTAGTGTGTTCCTCCCTGTCTCACTCTGTAGTGTGTTGCTCCCTGTCTCACTCTGTAGTGTGTTCCTCCCTGCCTCACTCTGTAGTGTGTGTTCCTCCCTGTCTCACTCTGTAGTGTGTGTTCCTCCGTCTCACTCTGTAGTGTGTGTTCCTCCATGTCTCACTCTGTAGTGTGTGTTTCCTCTCCTGCCTGTGTTCTGTCTCACTCTGTAGTGTGTTCCTCCTGTCTCACTCTGTAGTGTGTTCCTGTGTTCCTCTGTGTGTGTGTTCCTCCCTGCCTCACTCTGTTTCTTTGTCTCCAGAAGCTGCAGATTCACCTCGACAGGGCCTCCCGCATCACTGCGGAGCTGGGGGCGCGTGTGGCTCACTGCTGCCTCTCTGGCCTGGCTGACTTCCTGCAGAGGTACACACATGGCACGCCTGGCTGCAGGAGGCTTCACTTATTTCACTGATTTGTTTTTAAGTGCAGTACACGAGGAGGTAAACATTACGAACTCTAATTCCAATTCGAATTCCAACACACTGCACTTAAAAACCAATCATCGCTGTTATACACCATGACTTAAATACGTGTTCTGTTTGCTTTCATTTGCTTTTTCATAAAGTTTAAAGCCTCAGTAGAGCTCTCGAACATGTCTTCTAAGTGCACCAGAGTGTAACATTTGTTCAGTGTTGTATTTCATGCATCTTTTAGGGGTCACAGTGTATCAGAGGGGGCATGTTCATGTTACACTCTGGTGTGCCAGTTGTACTCAGAGAGCAGACATGTTTGAGAGCTCTACTGAGGCCACACTTTAATAAGTCCCCTGGATGTGACGACTGGAACACAAAGTGATACGAAGTGATGTGAACTAGAAGAGAAGAACACCCTGGTTAGGACAGCTGTGATATTTCAGATACAGACTGTTTGATTTTTACAAATCTGTACCTCTCTATGTCTCTGTATTCCTTGGTGTCTCTGTTTGTATCTCTTTGTGTGTCTTTGTCTGTGTCTCTGTATGTCTGTGTCTCTGCGTCTCTATCTTTGTGTCTCTGTGTCTCTTTATCTCCTCATCTTGTCTCTGCAGCTTCCAGAAGAAGGTGGAGGTGTTTCACCAGTACCAGACTGAGAGCGGAAACCCAGCAGAGGGCTTCACACCCAAAACTATCGCCCTGGTCAACTGCTGCCCTCCCTTCAGGTATAGAGAGGGGGAGGGGGGAGATGCTCAGTGTGTCTCTGGACTGTGAGGAGAGCTGAGGGTTTCTTCATGTTAATAATGTATTGTACTGATTTCAGTAATCACCCCATCTCTCTGTGTCTCTCTGTAGGAGTTTCCTCCAGCGCTGTGCTCAGTGTGAGCCTCAGGACTGTGAGGAGGGGCTGAGGAGAGGCATGGCAGCCCTCGACAAGATTGTGAGTCTGGGGGTGAAGGTGCTGGTAGAGCAACTGTTCCAGCAGATCAAGGTAGGGCACAGGAGACTATAGACTGTGTAACACTAGATAGAGTCTCCTTCTCCTCTCTTCTCTCTCCCCTGCCCCTCTCTCTCTATCCACCCTCTCACTCACCCCTCCCTCTCTCTCCCCCTCTCACTCACCCCTCCCTCTCTCTCCCCCTCCCTCTCTGTCCCCTCCTCTTTCACCCCTCTCACTCACCCCTCCCTCTCCCCTCCTCTAACCCCTCTCCCTCTCCCTCCCTCTCTCCCATGAATCTGATTGCCCTCTTATTCTTATTCTGTGTTTATTCAGCCCCACTTTGAGAAGCTGGTGAAGAGGAAGTGGCTGAACAACACTGAGGCGTTCGACTCGATCACCGAGACGATCAGGAGCCACTTCAAGACCTTCTGCAGGATGGAGGGGCCCCCCTACCAGGTAGAGATGAGGGGCGGGGCCCGGGGTAACCAGGGAGAGCAGCGCCATGCCGCCAATGAAAGTGTCCTGCAGTAAAAACACAGTAAAGTGTAATAAAGCACATTGAAAGCATGGTAAAGCATAGAGAAGCATTATAAATCACAGAGAGGATTGGTAAAGTATATTAAAAACCAAACCATGGCAAACAAACCCTTATAAAAAGCCGTGTGCTCAGTTGTGCAGTTTTCAAAATAATCTGTATGTGTTTTTATTTTAAAACATGGGTTAAAGCATCTGTTTGCATAAACCAAACCATGGTAAACAAACCCTTGATAAAATGCCAGCCAGTGACATGACCCAGAAGACACTGCTGGGGTGAAATGACCCAGTTTTCAAAATAATCTTTAACCTAGTTTTTCTTCTCACTCTTCCCTCTCACCCTCTCTCTCTCTCCCCCCCGCTCCCCCCTCTCTGCTCTCCCTCTCAGGCGCTGGTGTGTGAGGTGCACAGGCGTGTTCTCGTGGAGTACCTACGCGCTCTAATGCGTGGTCGCATCATCTGCACCTCTGCCAAGAAGAGGAGGAAGATGTCAGGCAGGCTGAGGGACGAGGGCAAGCAGATCAAAGAGCTCTTCAGAGAACTGGTGAGAGAGAGACAGACACACTCACTATACTGGGGGGAGAGAGAGAGAGAGAGAGAGAGAGAGAGAGAGAGAGAGAGAGAGAGAGAGAGAGAGAGAGAGAGAGAGAGAGAGAGAGACTGCACTGACCTCCACTAATGCTATCACAAACCAGCTTCAGGTCAGCACTGCTTACCAGCCCCCAATCAGAGTAAACCAAATTATAAAACAAACCAAAAACTCCTATCTGAAACATTGGGACATAGAAACAAAATCCCAAAATAAACTTGTTTGTTATCGGGCCCTAAAAAGAAACTATTCCCTCGCAGAGTATCTCTCCACTGTCAGAGATACAAAGCAGACAGATCCTGACCAAGTACAGGCTCAGTGACCACAGCCTGGCCATTGAAAAAGGTCGACACAGACAGACCTGGCTAGCCAGGGAGAACAGGCACTGTGGTCACTGTGAGACAGGAGAGGTCGACACAAAGATGCACTTTCTCCTACACTGTGAGAAATACTCCCAAACAAGAGAAGTATTCTTTAATAAAATAGTAAATGCCCATCCACTTTTTCCAAACATGGCAGACCCAGAAAAACTGTCTGTACTCCTGGGGTCAATACGTAGCCGCCTGTCACAACCAAAGGGACACACAGTGACCCTCTGCATGAGGAGCACAACTTGGGAGGAGAGGAAATGTATTACTTGTAGCCAGTGTATTATTTATATATATATATATATATATATATATATGTATTATTTATTTTAATTATTTTCTTTGATGATTTATTTATTTATTTATTTTATCATCAACAGTACTATTTTCACTTTTTTTTTTTTTTTTTTTTTTACTGTATTTAAGATGCATTGTATATATACATGTATGTATTGTATAATTGCTTTGGCAACATCTGCTATTGTAAGTCATGCCAATAAAGCACCATTGAATTGAATTGAGAGAGAGAGAGACAGACACACTCACTACACTGCGAGAGAGAGAGAGAGAGACAGACACTCTATACTGGGAGAGAGAGACAGACACATTATCCTGGGAGAGAGAGAGACAGACACATTCACTATCCTGGGAGAGAGAGAGACAGACACATTCACTATCCTGGAAGAGAGACATAAACACTCACTATACTGGGAGAGAGACAGGCACACTCACTATACTGGGAGGGAAACAGACACGCTCTATACTGGGAGAGAGAGAGACAGGCACTCTCACTATACTGGGAGAGAGAGACAGACACACTGGGAGAGCTCTCCCCTCCTCTCTCCTCCTCTCCTCCTCTCCCCTCCCTCCTCTCCTCTCTCCTCTCCCCTCCCTCCTCTCCTCTCTCCTCTCTCTCCTTCCATTCCTCTCTCCTCCCCTCCCTCTCCTCTCCTCCCTCCTCCTCCTCTCTCTCTCTCCTCCCTCCTCCTCTCTCCTCCTCTCCTCTCTTTCTCCTCTCCTCTCTCCTCCCCACTCCTCTCTCCTCTCTCGTCTCCCCTCCTCTCTCTCCTCTCCCCTCCTTTCTCCTCCTCTCCTCCCCTCTCCCTCCTGTCCTCTCTTCTCCTCCCCTCCTCCTCTCCTCTCTCCTCTCCTCCTCTCCCTCCTCTCCACTCCTCTCTCTCCTCTCCTCCTCTCTCTCCTCTCTCCTCTCCCCTCCTCTCCTGTCTCTCTCTCTCCTCCACTCCCTCTCCCCTCCTCTCTCCTCTCTTCCCTCCTCTCTCCCTCCCTCCTCTCTCTCTCTCTCCTCCTCTCTCTCTCTTCCTCTTGGTTGGACAGTCCTCACATCTCTGAGATCATCGTCTGGAGGACACCCCCTCTATTCAGATGGAAGTTGGGGTGCTGGTGAGGGAGTACCCTGATGTGCGGTGAGTACCTGTAACCCCCCTCCATCTTTAGAGACTTAGGTAGAGCACCTCCCCTCCTTCTCTGTCATCTCTCTGTTTGTTGTCTCTCTATAAGTCTGAGGGCAGTCAGAGTGCGTCATACAGGGAGGTTAGCTGTGGTGCTCCTTTTCTTTGGATCGGAGGTGTAGTTTTCGCTGTGTTGCTCCTTTTCTTTGGATCGGAGGTGTAGTTTTCGCTGTGTTGCTCTTTTTCTTTGGATCGGAGGTGTAGTTTTCGCTGTGTTGCTCTTTTTCTTTGGATCGGAGGTGTAGTTTTTCGCTCTCTTTTTCTTTGGATCGGAGGTGTAGTTTTTCTCTCCTTTTCTTTGGATAGGAGGTGTAGTTTTAACTGTGTTGCTCCTTTTCTTTGGATCGGAGGTGTAGTTTTCTGTGTTGCTCCTTTTCTTTGGATCGGATTCAGGGGCTCTTTTCTTTGGATCGGAGGGTGTAGTTTTTAGTGTGTTGCTCCTTTTCTTTGGATCGGAGGTGTAGTTTTCTGTGTTGCTCTTTTTCTTTGGATCGGGACACCCTCCTTTTCTTTGGATGGAGGTTGGGTGTTGCTTTTCTTTGGATCGAGGTGTAGTTTTCGCTGTGTTGCTCTTTTTCTTTGGATCGGAGGTGTAGTTTTCGCTGTGTTGTCCCTTTGGATCGGGAGGGTGTAGTTTTCCTGTGTTGCTCCTTTTCTTTGGATCGAGGTGTAGTTTTTCTGTGTTGCTCCTTTTCCGGAGGT
Source organism: Huso huso (assembly GCA_036884735.1). NCBI lineage: Eukaryota > Metazoa > Chordata > Actinopteri > Acipenseriformes > Acipenseridae > Huso > Huso huso. The sequence continues at coordinate 29,011,227 of CM072668.1, forward strand.
GTAGTTTTCGCTGTGTTGCTCCTTTTCTTTGGATCAGTTTTATTTGCTGCTCTCTTTGGATCGTTTTTCGCTGTGTTGCTCCTTCTCTTTGGATCAGAGTGTAGTTTTCGGTGTTGCTCTTTTCTTTGGATCAGAGGGTGTAGTTTTCGTCATTTTCTTTGGATCGGAGGTGTAGTTTTAGTGTGGAGCTCCTTTTCTTTGGATCGGAGGTGTAGTTTTCGCTGTGTTGCTTTTTTCTTTGGATCGGAGGGTGTGTTTTCGCTGTTTTTTTCTTTGGATCGGAGGTGTAGTTTTAGCTGTGTTGCTCTTTTTCTTTGGATCGAGGTGTAGTTTTCGCTCTCCTTTTCTTTGGATTGGAGGTGTAGTTTTCGCTGTGTTGCTCTTTTTCTTTGGATCGGAGTTTTAGCTGTGGAGCTCCTTTTCTTTGGATCGGTGTAGTTTTCGCTCCTTTTCTTTGGATCGGAGGTGTGTTGCTCTTTTCTTTGGATCGGAGGTTTTTTCTCGAGGTGTAGTTTTTTAAACTGTGTTGCTCTTTTTCTTTGGATCGGGTGTAGTTTTTTAGCTGTGTTGCTCCTTCTCTTTGGATCAGAGGTGTAGTTTTTAGCTGTGTTGCTCCTTTTTTTTGCTGTGTTGCTTTTTCTTTGGATCGGAGGTGTAGTTTTAGCTGCTGTGGTGTAGTTTTCCTTTTCCTTTTTTGGATCGGAGGTGTAGTTTTCGCTGTGTTGCTCTTTTTCTTTGGATTGCTCTCCTTTTCTTTGGATCGGAGGTGTAGTTTTCGCTGTGTTGCTCCTTTTCTTTGGATCGGAGGGTGTAGTTTTCGCTGTGTTGCTCCTTTTCTTTGGATCGGAGGTGTAGTTTTCGCTGTGTTGCTCCTTTTCTTTGGATCGGAGGTGTAGTTTTCGCTGTGTTGCTCCTTTTCTTTGGATCGGAGGTGTAGTTTTAGTTGCTCTTTTTTCTTTGATGCTCCTTTTTTTCTTTGGATCGGAGGTGTAGTTTTCGCTGTGTTGCTCCTTTTCTTTGGATCGGAGGTGTAGTTTTCGCTGTGTTGCTCTTTTTCTTTGGATCGGAGGTGTAGTTTTTGCTGTGTTGCTCCTTTTCTTTGGATCGGAGGTGTAGTTTTCGCTGTGATGCTCCTTTTCTTTGGATCAGAGGTGTAGTTTTCGCTGTGTTGCTCCTTTTCTTTGGATCGGAGGTGTAGTTTTCGCTGTGTTGCCTTTTCTTTGGATCGGAGGTGTAGTTTTGCTGTGTTGCTCCTTTTCTTTGGATCGAGGTGTAGTTTTCGCTGTGATGCTCCTTTTCTTTGGATCAGAGGTGTAGTTTTCGCTGTGTTGCTCCTTTCTTTTTGGAGGTGTAGTTTTCGCTGTGTTGTCTTTTCTTTGGATCGGAGGTTTTTTTGCTGTGTTGCTCCTTTTCTTTGGATCGAGGTGTAGTTTTAGCTGTGATGCTCCTTTTCTTTGGATCAGAGGTGTAGTTTTCGCTGTGTTGCTCCTTTTCTTTGGATCGGAGGGTGTAGTTTTAGCTATCGGAGGTGTAGTTTTCGCTGTGTTGCTAGCTTTGGATGTTGTTTTTTGCTGTGTTGCTCCTTTTCTTTGGATCGAGGGTAGTTTTCGTAGTTTTTCTTTGGATAGGAGGTGTAGTTTTCGCTGTGTTGCTCTTTTTCTTTGGATCGGAGGTGTAGTTTTTGCTGTGTTGCTCCTTTTCTTTGGATCGGAGATGGTCTACTAACTTTCATTAGAGAATCCACAACAGTAGCCAAATTTAAAAATACCCTTTAAGATGCACTTATTCTCTGCTGTATTTTCTAAACTCTTTGACTCTACTGCAGTCTGCACTGTTTATTATAATATACAGTACTTTTACGATGATCAATTGTATCACTATATTTACCTATTTTATTGTATTTTGTTGTATTTTATTTAATTATGTATTCATATAATTTTTAACTGATTAATTGTTATTGTTTATTTTTTTTTTGTAATGCTGATCTGTGTTTGGTTGTTTTGTACAGTGCCTTGAGACACCTAGGTGTGAAAGACGCTATCATAAAGTTATTATTATTACTATATTACGTGTAGTTTAGTATGTGTCTGTGCATCTGCCTCTCTCTCTGTATTGACTCCTCTCTCTCTGTATTGACTCTCTCTCTGTATTGACTCTCTCTCAGTAAGAAGCATGTCGCCGCCCTACTGGATCTGCGGGGGATGCTTCGGCAGGTGGAGCGGATGGAGATCCTGAACATCGTGAAGGACTTGGAGTCCAGCCTGCAGCCCCTCCCCCGGGATCGGGCGCTCTTCTCTGAGCTCCCTGTCACCTCGGAGGCACGCTGCCTTAACCTGGGGCTCAGCCGGGTCGCCATCACCACCTCCTCCATGCTCACACTGCTCAGAGAGCGGGCCGGGAGAGGGAGGGGGGAGAGGAGGAGCAGCTCTGAGAGAGCGGAGAGAGGAGAGAGGGGAGAGAGAAGAGAGGAGAGGGGAGGGCTCAGCCGAGTCGCCATCACCACATCCTCCATGCTCACACTGCTCAGAGAACGGGTCGGGAGAGGGAGGGGGGAGAGGGAGAGTAAGAGGGAGAGGGAGGAGAGAGAGGAGGAGGAGAAGCTCTGAGAGAGAGGAGAGGTAGAGGGAGAGGGAGGAGAGAGGAGGAGCAGCTCTAAGAGTGGAGAGGAATGGAAAGGAGAGAGGTGAGAAGAGGAGCAGCTCTAAGAGAGTGGAGAGGAATGGAAAGGAGAGAGGTGAGAGGAGGAGCAGCTCTAAGAGTGGAGAGGAATGGAAAGGAGAGAGGTGAGAGGAGAGCAGCTCTAAGAGAGTGGAGAGGAATGGAAAGGAGAGAGGTGAGAGGAGAGCAGCTCTAAGAGAGTGGAGAGGAATGGAAAGGAGAGAGGTGAGAGGAGGAGCAGCTCTGAGAGAGAGAAAAAAATTCGTCTTCATCACAGGAACTGTGCATGCTGGGGTTTCAAGTGAAACAGACCGGACTGGGTCTGGCGTGGAAACGAGCAGGACTGTGTTGAACCCGGTCTCAGTGACAGTGGAAACGAGCAGGACTGTGTTGAACCCGGTCTCAGTGACAGGTGGAAACGAGCTGGACTGTGTTGAACCCGGTCTCAGTGACAGTGGAAACGAGCAGGACTGTGTTGAACCCGGTCTCAGTGACAGTGGAAACGAGCAGGACTGTGTTGAACCCGGTCTCAGTGACAGTGGAAACGAGCAGGACTGTGTTGAACCCGGTCTCAGTGACAGGTGGAAACGAGCAGGACTGTGTTGAACCCGGTCTCAGTGACAGTGGAAACGAGCAGGACTGTGTTGAACCCGGTCTCAGTGACAGGTGGAAATGAGCAGGACTTTGTTGAACCTGATCTCAGTGACAGTGGAAACGAGCAGGACTGTGTTGAACCCGGTCTCAGTGACAGGTGGAAACGAGCAGGACTGTGTTGAACCCGGTCTCAGTGACAGTGGAAACGAGCAGGACTGTGTTGAACCCGGTCTCAGTGACAGTGGAAACGAGCAGGACTGTGTTGAACCCGGTCTCAGTGACAGGTGGAAACGAGCAGGACTGTGTTGAACCCGTTCTCAGTGACAGGTGGAAATGAGCAGGACTGTGTTGAACCCGGTCTCTGTGACAGGTGGAAACGAGCAGGACTGTGTTGAACCCGGACTCAGTGACAGTGGAAACGAGCAGGACTGTGTTGAACCCGGTCTTAGTGACAGGTGGAAACGAGCAGGACTGTGTTGAACCCAGTCTCAGTGACAGGTGGAAATGAGCAGGACTGTGTTGAACCCGTTCTTAGTGACAGGTGGAAATGAGCAGGACTGTGTTGAACCCGGTCTCTGTGACAGGTGGAAACGAGCAGGACTGTGTTGAACCCGGACTCAGTGACAGGTGGAAATGAGCAGGACTGTGTTGAACCCGGTCTCTGTGACAGGTGGAAACGAGCAGGACTGTGTTGAACCCGGTCTCAGTGACAGGTGGAAATGAGCAGGACTGTGTTGAACCCGGTCTCTGTGACAGGTGGAAACGAGCAGGACTGTGTTGAACCCGGTCTCTGTGACAGTGGAAACGAGCAGGACTGTGTTGAACCCGGTCTCAGTGACAGGTGGAAACGAAGCTCACTGCTGCACTGTGGACCCAGCGAGCTGCAGACTGGACTGGGAACCAGGACACAGCCCTGTGGAAGATACTAATATATAAAAGAGACAGGCTGCATCCTTCCACCAGTCTCCGATCGGCAGGGCTGGAAAATCAATTAAATAAAAAATGATTCAGACGAAGCAGTGAAAGGTTTCCATCCCAGGAGAAACATTGCTTGCAATAATAAGAGATTCTTTCACAGCCTCCGCTAGCACGGCTCCACTCCAACAGTCTTGGGTTGCATACATTTTAAAGGGGTTGTTTGGGGATCACGGGTTACTTATTTAATATTGAAAAAATCAAGGCAACTCTTCAGTCATAGTATCTGAATCAAATAGCAGTGGTAATTCTAAACATTCCTGTAATTCATTTTTAAATTGTGAGTCTGGTTTATACTGGGGGAAAAATAAGAGGAGATAGAGAGAAGGAAGCAGAGAGAGAGGAGGAAGAGGTTGTCAAACCTGAAGATTATGTTAAAACATGGCTAGGCAAAGGTGGGCATGCAGCTACCAACACCAGCAATGAGGCACGCAACCCACAAGCAGATGAGAACGTGAAGCAGGTACGGTCATTCCATTAGGTCTGGAAACAGAACTGCAATGATAAGATCTGCTTCCATCTGGTTTACTAATTAACCCTGAGTTTAGCAGATTAAACAGTTACAACTACAACACTGGTCACAATTCAGAAAACACATTCCAAAGCAGGCATGCCAAGGGGTGAGTGAGCCTCCTTCTCTACTCTTACAAGAGCACAGTGACAGCATGGTATACATATTCAAAAACAAACCATGGTAAACTAACCCTTAGCAAAGTTTACCACAGTAAAAGCACAGCAAAGTGTAATAAAGCACAGTGGAAGCATTATAAATGGGGCTTCTGATTTTCATTTTTAACTGATAAAAGCCGATAAAACACCCCCAATACAAAATAAATGAAATCAGTGGATAGCCAATAAACACCGGAAAACACCGGAAAAACTGTGGAAATGGTTAATCAATTCACGCTGACTTTACCCTTTTTCTATTCAAAAATAAAACCTACTACAAGAATAATACATACATTTCCCAGTGCTGCTGGGCAATGTCCCGCCTTCCTGACTTGTATCTATCATTGATTCGTTCTGAATACTTTAAACCCGCCCCAACTACTGAGTGACAGCACATTCCTACATTTCTATTGGAGACTCCGCTTGCGAGATTTAAAACAAGGTTACAAACAGACTGTACAAATGTGCAAAAATGCGTACACACAAAAACCCAGAAGAATGTGCCCGTGACCATTTCATTGTGGAAGACAGCAGAGGAAAGAAGGTACAACTTAAGTGTGCAAGTACTGTCGAGTTACTACTATACATATTTTTGACAGAAAAAAAAACGCTCAAGCATTTTTGAAAGTAACCAAAAACACTAATTTCATACAGTATATCACAAAATGAAAGCCCCGAAAAAAAACGATTTACATAAAATTCGAAAATAGTTAAAAATAAGCACAGAAAAATACAGTTAATAAAACCCGAAAAACAGAAGCCCTAATTATAAAGCACAGAGAGGTATGGTAAAGCACAGGTAAGCATTGTAAAGCACAGAGAGGTCTGGTAAAGCACAGGGAAGCATTGTAAAGCACAGAGAGGTATGATAAAGCACAGGGAAGCATTGTAAAGCACAGAGAGGTATGGTAAAGCATAGGGAAGCATTGTAAAGCACAGAGAGGTATGGTAATGCACAGGGAAGCATTGTAAAGCACAGAGAGGTCTGGTAAAGCATAGGGAAGCATTGTAAAGCACAGAGGTATGGGAAAGCATAGGGAAGCATTGTAAAGCACAGAGAGGTATGGTAAAGCATAGGCAAGCATTGTAAAGCACAGCCAGGAATGGTAAAGCACAGGAAGCATTGTAAAAAAAACACAGAGGTCTGGTAAAGCATAGGGAAGCATTGTAAAAACACAGAGGTATGGGAAAGCATAGGGAAGCATTGTAAAGCACAGAGAGCCAAAAGCATAGGCAAGCATTGTAAAGCACAGAGAGGAATGGTAAAGCATAGGGAAGCATTGTAAAGCACAGAGAGGTATGGGAAAGCACAGGGAAGCATTGTAAAGCACAGAGAGGTATGGGAAAGCATAGGGAAGCATTGTAAAGCACAGAGAGGTATGATAAAGCACAGGGAAGCATTGTAAAGCACAGAGAGGTATGGGAAAGCACAGGGAAGCACTAAAGCACAGAGAGGTATGGTAAAGCATAGGCGAGCATTGTAAAGCACAGAGAGGAATGGTAAAGCATAGGGAAGCATTGTAAAGCACAGAGAGGTCTGGTAAAGCATAGACACGCATTGTAAAGCACAGAGAGGAATGGTAAAATAGGGAATCTTTGTAAAGCACAGAGATAAATGGTAAAGCATAGGGAATCATTGTAAAGCACAGAGAGGTATGGTAAAGCATAGGCAAGCATTGTAAAGCACAGAGAGGTATGGTAAAGCATTTTAAAAAATGTGGAAAACCTGGGTAAGCATTGTAAAGCACAGAGAGGTCTGGGTAAGCTATAGCAAATGCAGAGTATAACCGAAGGAAAAGCAAAGGGGGAAAACTGCACAAATCCTGTGGTAAACCTTTCTGAGGGTTCTCTTTGCAATTCAGTGTGTTACCCTCTATTGCCAGTGTGCAGTTTCCATGCATGAATATACTGAATATATTTGAAAATCTGTAAATAATAATAGCATGTACTGTGAATAAAAGAAATCTTCCAGTCAGATTGTGTGTAATTGAACAGTTTGAAGCATGCTCTGTGTGTGTTTGTGTCAGAGTGTGTCAGTGTGTGTGTGTGTCATTTCAACACAAGAAAAGCTGTCCTTCCCACACCTTTACAACTGAGCACCAATCAATGGCAATTAACTTCTGCCCTGAGTGTTTTTAAAGCCAATTGGCAGCTAACATTCCTCTCATCTGTGACACTGACATTCTTACTACTGATAATGAAAATATGTTTCAAAACTAGCAAATGCAACTGATTCATCATGGAGATGTGACCGTTCCTGAAAGCTACCGCTGTGGAAACAGGGATAGTATTTCTCTGTCGAGTTTAATCAGAAAAAACACCTTGCCCAGGACTACAATCCCACAATACATTGCAGAGCTGACACATTTTTAAGAAAGAAAGGGAAAACCAATGATTGGTTAAAATAGAAATGAGTTTTAGTGAGTTTCATCATGACAGCAGGTTCTATATTAAATAACACTGTCGTTGTTGTGCAAACCAGGGAAACTGAGGGAGCGCATTGCTGTGTTGAGGATCAATGCGTTTCATTGCATTTCATTAATACCTCTCAGTCCCACATTTCTTAAAGGAAATTACTTGGCACATCCCTACTTACCTGAAGTGTGGAAGAATAACAGGAGTTGCTGGGAGTTCAGTGAAGGGTTAGGGTTAGGGTTAGGGTTAGGGTTAGGGTTAGGTTTGCTGGCAGTTCAGTTTAGTACAACACATGCAGATTGGGTGTGTTTGGGAGTGGAGAAGGATACCCAATTGCTGTGCACCTTTCCTTCCAAACCACTTCCCCCTGGATAAACTGACAGTGTGAATTCAACGTGCAATAGAGTACAGGACGTTTTACCATTCAAACCTAGAGCTGCACAAACCCAGTGTTCCATTACTGGGATGGAGCTCTCCACAGGCGAGGGTCGCTGGTGTCGCAGTCAGAGTGAAACGAGAGAAGAAACAGCTGCTCGCGTTTGTGATGATCGCTGCTTTTCTTAGACTCAGGGGGCGGTTGTACTAAACGGATCCTGGATGCAGGCTCTGATCTTGATCCTATGATGTATTGGGTTGAACTAAAAGGATCAGATCTGATCTTGAGCTCAGTTTCAGCTCAAAATCTGATCCTATTTCGATCTTGCTTCAGAGTGGGATCAGAGCTTCATTGAACGTTTTATAAATGGAGAAATTACATGTAATTCCTCCATTTAAAACTGTACTATATATTAAACAGATATGTTTGACAGACACCATCATAATACATAAAGGAAACTCTTCTTACAATTGCTAAAGTAATCTTTAAATAAGCACACTGTATTAAGATAATTGATCGACATAACGGTAACTTAATAAACTTTTCAAATGTTTGCAGGATTTCACAAAAATATTTCTCTCAGATTATTATATGAAAATGGAGATACTTTAACGTAATAGAAAACATTAACGTTATCTAAGTAATGGTGCATTTAAAAGCAGCCATAAATTATATTAAGAAACTATCGCTGTATAGAAAACACCCAGTCAGGTCTATAATATATCATGGCCTAACAGTAGACCTGAGTGAGTGACGAAGGCTCAGTATTATTACACACGTTTTGTGTGTTGGCAAAGTCATACTACCGTTATCATTTTATCGATTACAATTAAATCATTAGTTTAATCAGATTGAACACTCTGTCAGGTTTTTTTTTAATGTTTGGTCAATTCCCTTTTTTTCTTAATGAGTTTACCTTCTCCTACAGCCTCGATCTCCCGTGTCCGTGACATTTTTCTAGTGGCAGCTATCATCAGCCCTTCATTCAATTTGCTCAAAATGTGTTGATAATTTGCTCTGAACCGATGCTGCAGCTAGCTGTTTGTGTGTTTGGTGACTAACTTACCGCTGTAAAGAATACAGCATTGTGAGTGTGTCCGTCAGAAAATACACACGACCGTGAACGGTAACATTTATTATAAACTTTTTAGAAGTTAAAAAAAAAACCACCACGAGATATTAACGTACTCAATCTGTTTATAAAATTTGATTTATGAATTTATGTAGGGGAGGCTGTCTGGTCCAGTGGTTAAAGAACCAGGCTTGTAACCAGGAGGTCCTCGGTTCAAATCCCACCTCAGCCACTGACTCATTGTGTGACCCTAAGCAAGTCACTTCACCTCCTTGTGCTCCGTCTTTCGGGTGAGACGTAGTTATAAGTGACTCTGTAGCTGATGCATAGTTCACACACCCTAGTCTCTGTAAGTCACCTTGGATAAAGGCGTCTGCTAAATAAACTAATAATAATAATAATAATAGAGGAGACCGGGGTTGGTTGTCACACTTTTTACTCTTTATTATTTTCCTCTTCACGTACAAATTGATGTTTTTTTTTATTTCAGAGTAACTTTATTCCAAATATGATATTCAGACGGTTGAAAATGCGCCGTCACCTGTGACATCCTGCCCCATACTGGGGTTGGTTGTCACAGGATAGGGGGTTGGTTGTCACAAAGTATGTTCTTGGTTTTACAGTAGAAAATAATGCAACATTTTTTGTTTTATTAAATAACATAAAGTCTCTACTGTGTACAATGACAGAAAAAGTTGTATTTTTACTTTTTATGTGAACATAAAAAATATAGACCTCTATATATTTGAAATGTTGACCCATGCTACAAAATAATACCACAGCCTCCACAGAACCGGAGGACAAACAGTAAATAACTTAAATAAGCATTATATGGTGATATATCCCACATGTTGGTGTAAAAAAATTAGAAAGGAAAAATATAAGACTTCTTCCTATAGGATTTACATGTGACAACCAACCCCAAAAACTATGTGACAACCTGCCCCAATTCTCTCAGTACTACTGGGAGAACCTACTGGTTTTGTCTTTACACCAAAAGATAGCCAGTATCTGGTTCTATTAACATGGCCATCAGTTCAAACAAACTCCAATACTACCAAGAGTTATAACATAAATAACAAGATATACATTTTTTACTTTGGGTATGAAAAAAAATGAAATATGTACTAACCTTTATGTTAGATGGAATTGACCTCAAATTACAAGATGGTTGAGTTCTAGACAATAGAACACACATTTCAGTATCACCTGCCTGCACCTTCTAGTGTCATAGTTATGAGCACTGTGACAACCAACCCATGTGACAACCAGCCCCGGTCTCCCCTACTTGATATTCTGACATTCAGAATCTTTATGCCAGAATCGGATCAAAAAGTCGGATCAGTGGAGCCTGCTCACGATCTGTTTAGTGGATCCTGAACCCGATCCGATCCTGTTTTTGATCTGTTTACAACCGGCCCCCTGTAGAGAACAGCGATCCACACAAACCCAAGCAGCTGTTTCTTCACTTGTTTCACTCTGAATGATAAATCAGCCAGATCGACACCAGAGACCCTCCCCTGACTGTCACACCTGGTTTCTGTGGAGCGCTTCATCCTGATAATTGAATTCAGTTCAGACTGTCACACCTGGTTTCTTGGAGCGCTCCATCCTGATAATTGAATAATCAGTTCAGAGACCCACACCTCCCCATCCTGACTGTCACACCTGGTTTCTGTGGGCGCTCCATCCTGATAATTGAATAATCAGTTCAAGACCCTCCCCCTGACTGTCAGCTGGTTTCTTCACTCCTGTTTGAATAATCTTCAGAATGACTAAATCAGCCCATCCTGATAATTGAATAATCAGTTCAGAGACCCTCCCCTGGTTTCTGTCACACCTGGTTTCTAATCAGTTCAGAGACCCTCCCTGACTGTCACACCTGGTTTCTGTGGGCTCCATCCTGATAATTGAATAATCGGTTCAGAGACCCTCCCCTGACACCTGGTTTCTGTGGACATCCTGATAATTTAATCAGTTCAGAGACCCTCCCCCGACTGTCACACCTGGTTTCTGTGGGCGCTTCATCCTGATAATTGAATAATCAGTTCAGAGACCCTCCCCTGACTGTCACTGGTTTCACTTCATCCTGATGGTTGAATAATCAGTTCAGAGACCCTCCCCTGACTGTCACACCTTTTCATCCTCCTGATAATTGAATAATCAGTTCAATAACACCTGGTTTCTGTGGAGTGCTTCATCCTGATAATTGAATAATCAGTTCAGAGACCCTCCCCTGACTGTCACACCTGGTTTCTGTGGAGCGCTTCATCCTGATAATTGAATAATCAGTTCAGAGACCCTCCCCTGACTGTCACACCTGGTTTCACCGGAGCGCCCCATCCTGATAATTGAATAATCGGTTCAGAGACCCTCCCCTGACTGTCACACCTGGTTTCTGTGGAGCGCTTCATCCTGATAATTGAATAATCGGTTCAGAGACCCTCCACACCTGACTGTCACCCACCTGTTCACTGTCACACCTGGTTTCTGGAGCTAATTTGAATAATTTCAAAAACTGTTCACTTTTGTTTTAAAAAAATCACCAAATAACGATTTTAATGTGTTTATTTGGCAAGGCTGCTGTTGAGATCAACCTGTTAAAATGCTGCTGCTGAACCCCTGCTCACTTATGAATTCTTATCAGTAAGTTATTTATTGTATCCTTTCATTGGCTGGCTACACACACTGGATTCCTGAATTTATAAAACGTCAAATAATTTAAACTTCTTTGAAAACATGGCAGACCATTGTAACCTCTGGTAAATTCATGGAAAAAGCATGGGGGCAGAACTGTAAAAATACTGTGCAGAAATACCACGGTCACCTTTTCTAAGGGTTGAAAACATGTTAGCTATAGGAAAACCGCGGCCAGACACTGAGAAAGAAGGTAAAGTCAATTCATTAAAAACTCAAATGGCTTATGTCACCCAGATGGCTTGGGGGTGACATCAGACCAGGAAATGCAGGCAACAAGTACTCTGAAGTACGTGGCGCTGCTGCCCGTATTTATTGAAAAATAAAAGGTTTGAACAAACAGAAACAAAACTCTGAACCCAAAACAAAACAGCATGGTGGCCAAACAAACTTTATTTATAATTAAACAAGTAGCGTGCTGGTGTAAAACCGGCACGGGCAGCAACTGTTTCGGTTTTTATGAATCTTACTGTCTCGCCCTGTCGTTCCTCCTCTGAACCACCCGAACACGAAGGAGAGATTTTGACCTCTTTTCTGCAGCTGTGCCTGGGCTCCATTGCTTGTTAATCATTAGTCGGGCCCAGGCACAGTCTACACGTGAAGTGATTTGGCAGAACTCATATCCATCATTCAAATGTTGTTTTGCAAACTTTAAGCGATTGTCCTTGTGACATTTTCCTAAGAGTGGCTTCTTCCTTGGCCTACGACCATTGAGACCTTCATCATGCAATACTCAACCTATGGTTGCAATGGAAACCCCAGTCCCACTTGCAGCCAATTCACTTTGAATATCTTTGGCAGTCAATCTCGGATTCTTATTAACCTTCCTCACAATTCTTGTACTTGGAAATCCTTCTCCAGCTTTATGACGATAAATCATTTTCTGCCTAAGGTCTTCAGATAGCTCTTTACTTTTTCCCATATTGACTTATTAGTTAGGAAAGCAATCATCCCATGCCTAACCCTTTATACTCTAAGAATGTTCACCTACATTTTCTAGACTTTTCTAGAATTAGGTTCTGCATTATCATATTGAAATTTCTTGCACCTTGTAGAAAATACTATTATAGCATACAATATTCAAATTCATATTCAAATTGGCTTTATTGGCATGACAATAAAAAGAATTGTGTTGCCAAAGCACATACATGGCATATCTCTCCAATGCTCTGAGTGGATTTCCTTCCATTGTGAGCCTGGCTCTGAGTGGATGGAGGGTAAAGCTAACTAGGACACATCACTGGGAAGCAGCACTGTGATGCACTTGGCATGTTTTCCAGGGCTCATTTTTAGAAAGGAGATGTGTATGTGACTAAGACAGGACAGGGTGCAGTCCTTACCCCTGTGTAGTCCTGCCAGTGAGTGGTGTGTGAGTCACTCCCCCCCCCCAGGCTGATTAATCCCGCATGCACCTCCATTCCTCTGCAGCATGGCTTCCTGGTTTCCGTTCTTCTCTATGGAAAATATGTTGACACAAATTACCACTGGTGCCACAAACGGCACTGTCTGCCTGCCTGCATGTCTCTGTCTGCATGTTGGTCTGTCTGCCTGCATGTCTGCCTGCCTGTCTGTCTGTTTTTCTGTCTGTGTGTCTGTTAGTCTGTCTGTGTGTCTCTCTCTCTGTCTGTCTGTCTGTCTCTCTCTCTCTGTCTGTCTGTCAGTCTGTCTGCCCCTCGCCGCTTGCTAAAATTATCCAGTCTGTATGCCAGCGGATTCAAACACTCAACAGAAACCATAGAAACGTGTGTTATTGAAACTACACTGAGTCAAGCAGACCAGGGTTTGGGTTCTAGTGCCTTCATCAGTGTTATTGAAACTACACTGAGTCAAGCAGACCAGCGTTTGGGCTCTAGTGCCTTCATCAGTGTTATTGAAACTACACTGAGTCAAGCAGACCAGCGTTTGGGCTCTATTGCCTTCATCAGTGTTATTGAAACTACACTGAGTCAAGCAGACCAGCGTTTGGGCTCTAGTGCCTTCATCAGTGTTATTGAAACTAGAAGAGACTGAGTCAAGCAGACCAGTGTTGGGGCTCTGGTGCCTTCATCAGTGTTATTGAAACTAAACTGAGCCAAGCAGACCAGCGTTTGGGCTCTAGTGCCTTCATCAGTGTTATTGAAACTAAACTGAGTCAAGCAGACCAGGGTTTGGGTTCTAGTGCCTTCATCAGTGTTATTGAAACTACACTGAGTCAAGCAGACCAGCGTTTGGGCTCTAGTGCCTTCATCAGTGTTATTGAAACTAGAAGAGACTGAGTCAAGCAGACCAGTGTTGGGGCTCTGGTGCCTTCATCAGTGTTATTGAAACTAAACTGAGCCAAGCAGACCAGCGTTTGGGCTCTAGTGCCTTCATCAGTGTTATTGAAACTACACTTTCAAGCAGACCAGCGTTTGGGCTCTAGTGCCTTCATCAGTGTTATTGAAACTAGAAGAGACTGAGTCAAGCAGACCAGTGTTGGGGCTCTGGTGCCTTCATCAGTGTTATTGAAACTAAACTGAGCCAAGCAGACCAGCGTTTGGGCTCTAGTGCCTTCATCAGTGTTATTGAAACTAAACTGAGTCAAGTAGACCAGCGTTTGGGCTCTATTGCCTTCATCAGTGTTATTGAAACTACACTGAGTCAAGCAGACCAGCGTTTGGGCTCTAGTGCCTTCATCAGTGTTATTGAAACTAGAAGAGACTGAGTCAAGCAGACCAGTGTTGGGGCTCTGGTGCCTTCATCAGTGTTATTGAAACTAAACTGAGCCAAGCAGACCAGCGTTTGGGCTCTAGTGCCTTCATCAGTGTTATTGAAACTAAACTGAGTCAAGTAGACCCAAAACTATTGCTTTCATCAGTGTTATTGAAACTACACTGAGTCAAGCAGACCAACGTTTGGGCTCTCATCATCAGTGTTATTGAAACTAGAAGAGACTGAGTCAAGCAGACCAGTGTTGGGGCTCTGGTGCCTTCATCAGTGTTATTGAAACTAAACTGACTGAGCCAAGCAGACCAGCGTTTGGGCTCTACTGAGCCAAGCATCAGTGTTAGTGAAATTAAACTGAAATTAAACAGACCAGACCAGCTGGGGCTCTGGTGCCTTCATCAGTGTTATTAAAACTACACTGAGTCAAGCAGACCAGCGTTTGGGCTCTAGTGCCTTCATCAGTGTTATTGAAACTACACTGAGTCAAGCAGACCAGCGTTTGGGCTCTAGTGCCTTCATCAGTGTTATTGAAACTAGAAGAGACTGAGTCAAGCAGACCAGCGTTGGGGCTCTGGTGCCTTCATCAGTGTTATTGAAACTAAACTGAGTCAAGCAGACCAGCTTTTGGGTTCTAGTGCCTTCATCAGCGTAATATAAATTACAATATATTTCAAAACATATCTCTCATTTATTTTAAAATATTAGAATATGTGTCTGAATTATGTTCAAATACATTTTTAAAAATATATTTCAATATATTGTGGCGGGCATTTTTTAATATTGCAATATATTTCAAATATATTTCTCAAGATATTTTCACAAAATGTACATGTCTTCCTTCCACGTGGGCAGCTGTGGCCACGGAATTTCCCACAGTGTGCACTCCACACTTCTTTTGGAAGTGGTTGATCACAGTGCTGAGAGCTCTCTGTTTCCTCTGTGTGCTGGGGTCTCTTTTGGAAGTGGCTGATCACAGTGCTGAGGCTCTCTGTTTCCTCTGTGTGCTGGGGTCTCTTTTGGAAGTGGTTGATCACAGTGCTGAGGCTCTCTGTTTCCTCTCTGTGCTGGGGTCTCTTTTGGAAGTGGTTGATCACAGTGCTGAGAGCTCTCTGTTTCCTCTGTGTGCTGTGGTCTCTTTTGGAAGTGGTTGATCACAATGCTGAGGCTCTCTGTTTCCTCTGTGTGTTGGGGTCTCTTTTGGAAGTGGTTGATCACAGTGCTGAGAGCTCTCTGTTTCCTCTGTGTGCTGGGGTCTCTTTTGGAAGTGGTTGATCACAGTGCTGAGAGCTCTCTGTTTCCTCTGTGTGCTGGGGTCTCTTTTGGAAGTGGTTGATCACAGTGCTGAGGCCCTGTGTTTCCTCTGTGTGCTGGGGTCTCTTTGGAAGTGGTTGATCACAGTGCTGAGAGCTCTCTGTTTCCTCTGTGTGCTGGGGTCTCTTTTGGAAGTGGTTGATCACAGGGCTGAGGCTCTGTGTTTCCTCTGTGTGCTGGGGTCTCTTTTGGAAGTGATTGATCACAGTGCTGAGAGCTCTCTGTTTCCTCTGTGTGCTGGGGTCTCTTTTGGAAGTGGTTGATCACAGTGCTGAGAGCTCTCTGTTTCCTCTGTGTGTTGGGGTCTCTTTTGGAAGTGGTTGATCACAGTGCTGAGAGCTCACTGTTTCCTCTGTGTGCTGGGGTCTCTTTTGGAAGTGGTTGATCACAGTGCTGAGAGCTCTCTTTTTCCTCTGTGTGCCGTGGTCTCTTTTGGAAGTGGTTGATCACAGTGCTGAGAGCTCTCTGTTTTCTCTGTGTGCTGGGGTCTCTTTTGGAAGTGGTTGATCACAGTGCTGAGGCTCTCTGTTTCCTCTGTGTGCTGGGGTCTCTTTTGGAAGTGGTTGATCACAGTGCTGAGAGCTCTCTGTTTCCTCTGTGTGCTGTGGTCTCTTTTGGAAGTGGTTGATCACAGTGCTGAGAGCTCTCTGTTTCCTCTGTGTGTTGGGGTCTCTTTTGGAAGTGGCTGATCACAGTGCTGAGAGCTCTCTGTTTCCTCTGTGTGCTGGGGTCTCTTTTGGAAGTGGTTGATCACAGTGCTGAGAGCTCTCTGTTTCCTCTGTGTGCTGGGGTCTCTTTTGGAAGTGGTTGATCACAGTGCTGAGGCTCTCTGTTTCCTCTGTGTGCTGGGGTCTCTTTTGGAAGTGTTTGATCACAGTGCTGAGGGCTCTCTCTTTCCTCTGTGTGCTGGGGTCTCTTTTGGAAGTGGTTGATTAGCAGTGTCGCGGTCTGGTTTGTGTTGATGGAATCCCAAACCGGCCTCCCTGGGGTTACAACAGCACTGGCTTGTTTGTGTTTTCATATCAAAGACTTTTGTTTTGTTGTTTTGTGTTTTCTTATTTCACGAAAGTGGCGGAAAGCTCTTCTGAGAATCCGAGGAATGAGAAACAAGCCCAGTAAAATCACTGAACGAGAAATAAACAAAGTGACGTTCTGGAGAGGCCTGGTACTCAGTCTCATGCTGCTTCTCATTTATCCTTCAGAGGTGTAGCATGAAATCTGAAGGAACCAGAACGCCACAGAAATACTGATCTTCTTAAAGAAGAATTATATACAAATTCAAATTTTATTTGTACACTGAACCACAGTCGTAGTCCATGCACTGTTGCTGTCGTCTTCATCAGCATTCTTAGCCTTCTTAAAGTAGTTTCTAATAGAAAGTTCCTAATGCTCTTTTCATTGCATCAAGTGCACTGTAGTGACTGAATCAGACAGTTGTGTGAGTCATGTGACTTAGCTTGCCTATTTATTGAGTACCACTGATATCCTTCAACAGAACCTCTTGTCCGATTGTCTTGAAAGTTTCCACTATTCCACCATTCAGATTGTTATTAATCTAGCTGAAGACCTGTATTATAACCAGGTCTGTATGCAGGCTCTGTCTGTCAGACAGTCTATCTGTATATCTAGAGAACAGCTTATCCACATGTGAGGAATATGGGGTCTGTCTGTATGCCTGGTTGTCTTTAAGTCTGTAGGTCTGTGTGCCACAGTCCATGTGCTGGGGCAGCGGGGCAGGAATATAATAATGTGCGCGGCCATATCACAAAATCCTGTGCTTGGGCCATACAATTCAACACATCTGCTCAATTTTTTGGACGTTCTGCATAATCGCCTTGTACATCCAATTGCTGGAGTTACACTTGTCGTAGTCTGGGATAACATCAATTTCCATCATGCATTGGTAGTACGAGTGTGGTTTGCAGTGCATGCTGACTTCAGCATGATGTTCCTGCCACCATATTCCCCATTTCTCAACCCTATAGAGGATCATTTTCAGCCCAGAGATGGAAGGTGTATGACCGCCGCCCTTATGAGCAAGCCCCCCTCGTCCAGGCCATGGGTGAGGCGTGTGGTGACATCACAGCGTAACAGTGCCAGGGTGGGTAAGGCACTCCAAGAGATATTCTCCACTGTGCCTGGCTAATGAGGACCTCAGATGTGATGTGGATGAAAATCTGCAGCCTCATGCTGAAGAGAGAGTAGATACATGGTGTGGAATATCATACCAAATGCAGATTGTATCTTATTTTCATCTGCTTCATTCAGGGGTTGATGTGATCCACGCATGGGGTCAATTACAGTTGTAATTGTGTAATTCATAATTAATTGCAATTACAATGTAA
Organism: Huso huso; assembly: GCA_036884735.1. Classification (NCBI taxonomy): domain Eukaryota; kingdom Metazoa; phylum Chordata; class Actinopteri; order Acipenseriformes; family Acipenseridae; genus Huso; species Huso huso. The sequence continues at coordinate 29,029,024 of CM072668.1, forward strand.
TTATAATTGTAATTACAGTTGAACCTTGGCACACCTGCATAATTCTAATTCTAACATATACAGTAATTGATCAATTACAGTTTAATGACACACCTTTACCAGTTTAATCACAAGCAGTTCCATGTTGAGTTTCACACTGAGCGAGTGTAATTCTTGTACTTTCAAGCACTTTTGGTGACTGTTTGAAAAAAAGTTCTATAATACGTTACTGTATTTGTACCTGTGATTATTGCTGGTTATTTAGACTAGATTGAATCACATTGTAATGTGGGTAGTTGTTTATGTTACTTTTTAGTATAATTGTAATTATAAATGTAATTATTATTTTTTTTTTTATTATTTATTTCTTAGCAGACGCCCTTATCCAGGGCGACTTACAATTGTTACAACATATCACATTATACATTATTTCACATTTTACAGATATCACATTATTTTTACATACAATTACCCATTTATACAGTTGGGTTATTACTGGAGCAATCTAGGTAAAGTACCTTGCTCAAGGGTACAACAGCAGCGTCCCCCACTGGGGATTGAACCCACAACCCTCCGGTCAAGAGTCCAGAGCCCTAACCACTACTCCACACTGCTGCCCCTAATTACTGCTGCATAATTGCAACTGGAATTGTAACTGAACAATAGCATTGGAATTGGAATTTGGATTTCAGCAGACAATGCTGCTGCAACTGGAATTGGAGTTGGAATTGGAATTGGAATTGGAATTGGAATTGGAATTGGAATTGGAATTGGAGTTGGAATTGGAATTGGAATTGGAATTGGAGTTGGAATTGGAATTGGGTTGGAATTGGAATTGGAATTGACCCTAAGGTCTGATTCGATCAGCATTTAACTCCATTCATTAACTTTGCTGTGCTTTCACCATGGGATACTTTTAGAGCATTTTACAGCACTGTTGAGTCCACGTAGCCTGAATCAACCACCTATCTGTGGCTAGAGCAGCACAAACCTGGCCTGCTTTATTTAAATGAGTGAAGAAACAATCTAAACGTCACCTGCTTCAGTATCCCATAGTTAAAGAGCAGCAAAGTTAAACAGCACACTCCAATGTTAATAAAGCTAATAAGAGAGACGCACACACACACGCACACACACACACAACAAAGATGACATACACACACACGTCACACGCATTACACACACACGCACACGCACACGCATAATAATGTTAATAACACACACACACACACATACACACACACACAATACAATAATAATACACACGTCATCATTGCCACACGCACACACACACACGCATTACGCACACGCACACACACACACACACACGACACGCATTAACACACGCATTATTACCGCACACGCCGCGCGCACACACATGCGACACACACACGCATTAATATCATTGGCTTAATTACACACACACACACGCACACCACACACACGCATTACACACACGCACACACGCATTAATGCACACACACACACACACACTCACACACACACGCACACACACACGCATAATACACACACACACGCGACACACTCACACACACACGCACATTGCCGACGACGCACACACACACACTCACACACACGCGCACACACAACACACACACAGGTACTGACACACACACACGCGCACACACACACACACACACACACGCAGGGTGCAGTGGTGACCTCCACAGGTTTCCCGATATGGCGTCTCCTCCCACAGCAGCAGCAGAGTCAGTGCTGCTGGGGTAGCTGGACTGGGCTGTAAATATTAATAGAAACACTGTGGGTGTCGGCCAGGGGGAATGTCATCAGGTTGTATATATTCTCATATAAACACTGGGAATGTCACCCTGTCACCAGGCTGTAAACATCCAGCAGCAAGATTGATATCTGTCTTCCTTTCTGTAAACTGTTTTGACATTGAAATAATAGTGAGAAAAAAAAAAAACACAGTGATTCAGGGAGCAGGCAGTGGGGCTGGCTGCCTGGACTGGGAGAGGGGTAGCTGTACTGGGAGGGGGCTGCACTGGGAGGTGGGGTGGCTTCACTTGGAGGGGGTAGCTGTACTGGGAGGGGGCTGCACTGGGCGGATGGCTGCAATGGGAGGGGATAGCTGGCTGGCTCGCTGCTCCGGACAGGGTACCTCAGCAGGTCTCCTTGCTGATAGCAGGCTCTGTTTATCTTACAGGGGAGTTTATCAGCTCCTGTTATGTCTGGGGCTTCAGCCAAGGAGTCCTGTTAGAAACAGAGTTACAAAAGTGATTGACATATGGGAACAAAACAGCAAACTAGACATACGTTCCCACAGAGAAGTTCACCACAGTAAATTTGCACTGAATGTTTGCAGCTTTCACACACGTTTTTCCCATGGTTATACTGTGCATTTACCACAGTTTACCGTGCTTTCGCTGTGCTTTATTACACTGTGCTGTGCTTTTACTGTAGGAAACTTTTATAAGGGTTAGTTTACCATGGTCTGTTTTTTAATGTGCTTTACAATATCTCTCTATGCTTACAATGCTTCCCTGTGCTTTACCATTCTTTCACTGTGCTTTATTACACGTTGCTATGCTTTTCATATGATATACTTTTCTAAGGGCTAGTTTACCATGGTTTGTTTTTGAATATGCTTTATCACACCTCACTGTGTTCTACAATGCTTGCCTGTGCTTCCCTCACACTGTGTGTCTCTCTCAGTTCTCCAGTAACAGAGCCCTGCTCCTGACACTCACTCCACTAGACTACCAGCGGTCCCTGCCAGTGTGAATGGGGTTTGTGCTTCAGTAACAGAGCCCTGCTCCTGACACTCACTCCACTAGACTATCAGCGGTCCCTGCCAGTGTGAATGGGGTTTGTGCTTCAGTAACAGAGCCCTGCTCCTGACACTCACTCCACTAGACTATCAGCAGCCCCTGCCAGTGTGAATGGGGTTTGTGCTTCCAGTAACAGAGCCCTGCACCTGACACTCACTCCACTAGACTACCAGCGGTCCCTGCCAGTGTGAATGGGGTTTGTGCCCAGCCCCTTCAGTAACAGAGCCCTGCTCCTCACACTCACTCAACTAGACTACCAGCGGTCCCTGCCAGTGTGAATGGGGTTTGTGCTTCAGTAACAGAGCCCTGCTCCTCACACTCACTCAACTAGACTACCAGCGGTCCCTGCCAGTGTGAATGGGGTTTGTGCTTCAGTAACAGAGCCCTGCTCCTGACACTCACTCCACTAGACTATCAGCGGTCCCTGCCAGTGTGAATGGGGTTTGTGCTTCAGTAACAGAGCCCTGCTCCTGACACTCACTCCACTAGACTATCAGCAGCCCCTGCCAGTGTGAATGGGGTTTGTGCTTCAGTAACAGAGCCCTGCACCTGACACTCACTCCACTAGACTACCAGCGGTCCCTGCCAGTGTGAATGGGGTTTGTGCTTCAGTAACAGAGCCCTGCTCCTGACACTCACTCCACTAGACTACCAGCGGTCCCTGCCAGTGTGAATGGGGTTTGTGCTTCAGTAACAGAGCCCTGCTCCTCACACTCACTCAACTAGTCTACCAGCGGTCCCTGCCAGTGTGAATGGGGTTTGTGCTTCAGTAACAGAGCCCTGCACCTGACACTCACTCCACTAGACTACCAGCGGTCCCTGCCAGTGTGAATGGGGTTTGTGCTTCAGTAACAGAGCCCTGCTCCTGACACTCACTCCACTAGACTACCAGCGGTCCCTGCCAGTGTGAATGGGGTTTGTGCTTCAGTAACAGAGCCCTGCTCCTCACACTCACTCAACTAGTCTACCAGCGGTCCCTGCCAGTGTGAATGGGGTTTGTGCTTCAGTAACAGAGCCCTGCTCCTCACACTCACTCAACTAGACTACCAGCGGTCCCTGCCAGTGTGAATGGGGTTTGTGCTTCAGTAACAGAGCCCTGCTCCTGACACTCACTCCACTAGACTACCAGCGGTCCCTGCCAGTGTGAATGGGGTTTGTGCTTCAGTAACAGAGCCCTGCTCCTCACACTCACTCCACTAGACTATAGGAAACGAAGCTGCTTCCTCAGTTCAAAACAACAACATTATTCAGGAGCTCTGCTATAAATAGGAGAGGCGAGGCATGATAGCATTGTCCGGGAGGCATTATAAACTGCCTGGAGACAGAGGGGAGGACAGACGGACATCCTCCCCCCCTTGCCAGCCTGGCTGCCCGGTCGAAGGTGTGCGTCGGTCTGGCTGCATGCCACTCCTGCTCCCAGACTGCTTGTCTCACCGACGCTGTGGGGAAATGGATTTTCCCCTGTTTTTATTTTTAACTTAACATTTTAAACTACAATTAAAAATAAATAAATCTGTGAATGATGTTCTATTACATCATCATCACGTCAATCTCTAAATGTCATTCTCATACGTCTCATTAGCTATATTAACATTATCACTGCTACCCTCCCCCTTTCTAACCATCTTTAAAATCCATTATCTTACTCTTATTAGCTTTATTGATATTATCACCAGGGATCCTAGTTTTCCGGAATAAAAAAACGAAATTCTCTGATTTTAAAAAAAGAAAAAAAATCAGCGTTATTCCGCAATTAAAATAAAAGTCTAAAACTGAGTAGTAGTGGTACACTTTCAAATTTGAAGGACACTCACCTGAGTGCCATCAATCAATAATAAACAAACGTACCATTTTACTTTAAACATAAATACATCTGTGTAATAATAAACCAAAGAACAGTATTCATATTAGTTCATCTCGAGTTAGTCTTTGTCATCTGGACTGAATAATTTTTGTTATTTTCGGCATCTTTAAACAGCTTGTGCAGTTCTAACAACGCACTGGATACTGAAGTTAACTGCAGCTACATTTCAACACTGCAGTGCGCCTCGTTCAACCTTCACCTCTGTACACCAGAACTGATTTTATTGAACAAGAATGTTTACGTAAATTAAAAGCAAAATTGCCTGTTGATGTTTATAAAAATTCTCAGACAGCATTGAAAATCCATGTTTTTCCGTGTTCCACAGCTAACTGATTCCTAGGATCCCTGATTATCAATGTTCCCCTTTAAAGTAGTGCTAGCCATGTTTAAAATCCATCCCCCCCCCCCACCCCCTGATTGGAACACAGACCTTCAGAGGAAGGTGAAAGGCAGGAATGGGAGGCTAGTCTGTCTTTCTGTATGTATGTCGGAGCCCGCTCGCCCCTTGCCCTCTCGCTCTGTGAGGAGACAAGGTCAGAAGCACTTCACTCTCCGATGCTGTGAAAGATAACATCCCTTTCACACCTCGAACTCGACAACAAGAACAAACAGGGACTGCAAACCAAACACAGCTTTCAAAGAAAAGAAAACACACCATGCCGAGCAGCCCCCCCTCCCCCCCGGGGAGAGACAGGAAATCAGGCAGGGGGGGTCACCACCCAGACCGTTCGTCTTTGAAAATTATGACGAGGAGGACGCCCCTGTTTTCAAACAGAGCTCACCACCCGAAATCAATCACTGCCTGCTAGGCCCAGTCAAAGCAGGGGCTCAAGTTTCTCCCTCACCCCCAGCTCGCACTGCCGACCCTGGGAAGGATGTGTGCAGCTGCCCCCTCAGCGATAAAACACTGCTTTCCCTGCACACTTCATTGTCTCAATGATGAAGTCCTGTCGGACAAAATATTAGCAATGCCTGCTGACCATCGCAGCTCCTCAACACTTTATACAGGCCAGTGCTGGAAGTTACTTTTCAAAAGGAATACAGTTTTTACAGTGAGATTTTTTTACTGCAGCTGGAAATATTATTTGAAGATCCAGCTTCCGGGACCCTCCTCTGACGTCGTTTTCGAGTGAGATGATATGAGAAGTGTGTTCATGTTTGACTGCTGAAGCGCTTTCTGATTTCATGCATGAGCTGCAGCACCTTTTTAAAAGTAATTACATTGTTATTTCACACCAAATGTAATCAATTACCACATTGCGTAACCTTCCTGAAAAACGAAGCATAACAGGTTACAAGGGAAAAAGAGTTTCAGTGCAGTGGGGGGGGGTGACTAGGAGAGGTTGGGCTGCTGTTCTCTTCATCATGGTGTTTCAGTGCAGTGGGGGGAGGTGACTAGGAGAGGTTGGGCTGCTGTTCTCTTCATCATGGTGTTTCAGTGCAGTGGGGGGGGGTGACTAGGAGAGGTTGGGCTGCTGTTCTCTTCATCATGGTGTTTCGGTGCAGTGGGGGTGACTAGGAGAGGTCAGGCTGCTGTTCTCTTCATCATGGTGTTTCAGTGCAGTGGGGTGTGACTAGGAGGTTGGGCTGGGCTGCTGTTCTCTTCATCATGGTGTTTCAGTGCAGTGGGGGGGTGACTAGGAGAGGTTGGGCTGCTGTTCTCTTCATCATGGTGTTTCAGTGCAGTGGGGGGTGACTAGGAGAGGTCAGGCTGCTGTTCTCTTCATCATGGTGTTTCAGTGCAGTGGGGGTGACTAGGAGAGGTCAGGCTGCTGTTCTCTTCATCATGGTGTTTCAGTGCAGTGGGGGTGACTAGGAGAGGTCAGGCTGCTGTTCTCTTCATCATGGTGTTTCAGTGCAGTGGGGGGTGACTAGGAGAGGTCAGGCTGCTGTTCTCTTCATCATGGTGTTTCAGTGGGGGGGTGAGAGGTTGGATTCTGGAAGGTCATTCCATAAACTCAAGGCTGTACCAAGAAAGAAACACAGATAGCGCACCCTGTGGTGGGTCCCCTGTCAACTGCATTGAACCCAAGCCATAGTGTCATTGAATTTGCATTGAAGATACTGAGAAATACTTTTAGTGGAAATGCCTGTCATTAAATTTATATTGAAGACACTGAGAAAGACTTTTAATCTAAACCTTTGAGTATTTCTAGTTTTAGTGCCATTGACTTTGAATAGTTATGGGTAATAGTTTTATTTTGGGAGCTGTCCTGGGGTAGTCCTGTGCCTGTGTTATCACCCCCCTGGCGGCCCCTCCTTGTTTCAGGAATGCCGTGTCCTGCTTCTGGAATTTTCCATTGTTTTCAAGAAAGCTCCGGACACTTGAAGGTTATCATCCTCGTGTTTTTGTTGTTTTCCTTTTTGATTGCAGAGCTTTCCTTCTTAGTGTGGAGTGAGAGAGCCGGAGAGCTGAGGATGGAGTGAGGGATTACTGTTAAAAGAGTGCTGACCAGCTTTAACATCCATTCTCGTACCTCTGATCAGCTTTATTAACAGTATCACTGCCCCTTCTCTCTCTCCCCCACCTCCCTCCCCCTCTCTCAGTGTTTACAGCCCGGCAGTGGTACTTCTTCCCCTGTTTATTTCCTGCAGCCTCTCTGACGTGTTTTTGATGAATAAATAGCTGCTGAGATGTCATTTAGATTACAGTGCCTTCCTGGCACCATGACACAGGATTTCTGTGCCCCCAGAGAGAGGCAGGATGCACAGTCATACAAACCCCCCCCCCCGACACTCCCACCTCCCACAGGTGAGCGGGCTGGAATCCCAGCACCTTGCCCCCAGAGCAGAGAGAGGCATTAAAACAGCACTGGGCCCCATCACAGTCATCTTAACTGAAGCATTCAGCAGAGTGTAACCACAGTCTCCCTGCTGCAGTGTGCCATGACTGGATACAGAAAATACAACAGAACACATGAGGTGCTGCGGGCAAGGCAGGTTAATAGTTAAACCAGGGCTTTAAATCCATTTGCTTGCTTTAAATCAACCCTCAAGACCACCTGTTCTCTCTTGCTTTTCATGCTTTTTAAGCCTGATATCTGCTATTAGCTGCTGTCGTTGCTACTATTTCATGTATTATGCATTTCTCTGTATTTAAAGTATTATGGATTTGCTTGTTGTTACTGCATCTTGTAAAGCCCTTTGTGATGGTGGTCCACTATGAAAGGCACGATATAAAATAAAGATTTGATTGATTGATTGATTCTCTCACCTCTTATCAGCTTTATTAACATGATCACGGACCCTCCCTTTAAAGGAGTGCTGACCATCTTTAAAATCCATTGTCTCACCTCTTATCAGCTTTATTAACATGATCACGGACCCTCCCTTTAAAGGAGTGCTGACCATCTTTAAAATCTATTCTCTCACCTCTTATTAGCTTTATTAATAGTATGTCTGGTCCCTCCCTTTAAAGGAGTGCTGGCCATCTTTAAAATCCATTCCCTCACCTCTTATCAGCTTATTAACATGATCACGGACCCTCCCTTTAAAGGAGTGCTGACCATCTTTAAAATCTATTCTCTCACCTCTTATTAGCTTTATTAATAGTATGACTGGTCCCTCCCTTTAAAGGAGTGCTGACCATCTTTAAAATCCATTCTCTCACCTCTCATCAGCTTTATTAACATCACCGGTCCTCCCTTTACAGGAGTGCTGACCGTCTTTAAAATCCATTCTCTCACCTCTTATCAGCTTATTAACATGATCACGGACCCTCCCTTTAAAGGAATGCTAAGCAAGGCTTCTTTATAACCTATCCAGTGCAAGCCACTCAGATGCTGTCTCGTGGCATTTTCCATTTCCATTTCCATTAAGCATAGGCTCTTTAACCAATGTGCTGCAACACCATCTGGTGGCTGGAGATAGTAACACAGGCGCTTATTGAGGCTGTGATGAGTAGTTCTGTCTGTCTCTCTCTGTGTGTCTGTCTGTCTGTCCGTCTGTATCTCTGTCTCTCTCTCTCTCAGTGTCTGTCTCTGTCTCTCTCTCTCTCTGTGTCTGTGTGTCTGTCTGTTTGTATCTCTGTCTCTCTCTCTCTCAGTGTCTGCCTCTGTCTCTCTCTCTGTCTGTCTGTCTGTCTCTCTCTCTCTCTCTCTCTCTCTCTCTCTCTCTGTCTGTCTGTATCCCTGTCTGTCTGTGTATCTGTCTGTCTGTATCTGTCTCTCTCTCTCTTTGTCGGTCTGTCTCTCCCTCTCTCTGTGTCTGTCTCTCTGTCTCTCTCTCTCTCTGTCTGTCTGTCTCTCTCTCTGTGTCTGTCTCTGTGTCTGTCTGTCTGCCTCTGTCTCTCTCTGTGTCTCTCTGTCTCTCTCTGTGTCTGTCTGTCTGCCTCTGTCTCTCTCTGTGTCTCTCTGTCTCTCTCTGTGTCTGTCTGTCTGTCTCTGTCTCTCTCTCTGTGTCTGTCTGTCTGTCTCTGTCTCTCTCTCTGTGTCTGTCTGTCTGCTCCTGTCTCTCTCTGTGTCTGTATGTCTCTCTCTGTGTCTGTCTGTCTCTGTCTGTCTGCCTCTGTCTCTCTCTCTCTGTCTGTCTGTCTGTCTCTCTCTGTGTCTGTCTGTCTGCCTCTGTCTCTCTCTGTGTCTGTCTGTCTGTCTCTCTCTCTCTCTGTGTCTCTCTGTCTCTCAAATTCAAATTCAAATTCAAATTCAAAAATGCTTTATTGGCATGACGAGAGCACTCAGGTATTGCCAAAGCTTTTATAATACAAAACAGGAATAATAAAACAGAAATACAATTACAGAACATAACAAACACAAAAAAACATTGTTCCCTTCCCTTTGAACAATATAACTACCTCCCTCCCTCCCTCCCTCCTTCCTCATCACCAGTAACCCATGGTCGTGTATGCAGGGTGTCACACACTGTCCCTCAGGTTGTGGCAGGCAGACACATACTGTGCTGCTAGATTTGCAGTTCGCCTCCTCCTTCCTAGAAGGATGGGTATTTTACTCAATTGGAGAGGAGGTTAAACTCTGCCATTTGTTTTTTAAATTGGGGGATATATCTCTCCCGTATCTCTGTGTATTTTGGGCAGGACAACAGGAAGTGCATTTCTGTTTCTACCTCTCCCAGATCACAGTGACAGCACAGCCTTTTTTTCTTGGCAATCCAGGTTTTTTTTTTGTGCCGCCCAGTTTCGGCGGCCAGGCTGTGGTCACTGAGTCTGTACTTGGTCAGGATCTGTCTATGTTTTGTGTTTTTGACCCTGACCAGATATTCTGCCAGGGTAAATTCTTTTTTTTTAGGGCCAGATAGCATTGTAATTTATTGTGTGATTCAATTTCGTTATTCCAATGTACTTTATAATTGTTTTCCAGATTTAGATTAATTTGTTTCATTTTTTTTGTGCTGGGAGTTTTTGTTGGTGGTGTTCTGAAGCTCGCTGGTATTAATTTGACTTATTTGGCTGAGCTTCAGTACCATTCTACTGAGGGATTCTCTTGTGGGGCTGTGAGCAGCTCCGCAGTGCAGTGTGGTGGTAGGACTGCGGATCAGCCTGCTGTAGATGGACCCAGTAGTTGAGCGCATTTCTGTATGGGGTGGAGTAAGGGGAACCGCCCAATTCAGCCCTGCAAGCGCTTATTGGCTGCACTCCTGTGAACCTGCAGGAGGTGTTTACAGAATTCCAGATGGAAATTCTCTATGGGGCTTTGATCCCATTTTTATAATCAGGGTTCATAAGGGGACCCCATACTTCACTACCATACAGAAGTATTGGCTTTATTATGCTGTCGAAAATTTTTTTAGCCAAATTTTTATTGGTGGTTTAATTTTGTATAGCCGATTCTTTATTGCATAAAAAGCCCTCGCGCTTTATCTCTTAATGCATTTATAGCCAGGTTGAAGTTCCCAGACGCACTGATTTTTAGACCCAGGTAATTGTAGCTGGTGCTGTGCTCCAGGGTGTTGTTTCCCAGGGTGAAGTGGTACCTGTTTCCCTGAGATCTGGCTTTCTTCTGGAATACCATAACTCTGGTCTTGTCCAGGTTTACTGTCAGTGCCCATTTCTGACAGTACTGCTCTAGCAGTGCCAGGCTCTGCTGCAACCCCTGTTCAGTGGATGACAGCAGGACCAGGTCATCTGCATAGAGCAGGAATTTGATTTCTTTGTCGTGTAGAGGATGCCAGGGGCTGCAGTCTGTTCCAGCACCAGAGCCAACTCTTGATGTAGATGTTGAACAGTGTTGGGCTCAGACTGCAGCCCTGTCTCACCTCCACGCCCTTGGGTGAAAAACCCTGTTCTTTGGTTTCCAATTTTCACACCACACTTATTCTCTGTATACATTGACTTAATGATGTCATACATTTTACCCCCCTACACCGCTCTCAAGAATTCTAAGGAATAGACCTGGATGCCAAATTGAGTCGAATGCTTTTTAAAATCTATAAAACAAGCAAAGATTTTTCCTTTATTTTTTTTGGTGCATGTTTGTTTATTAGGGTGTGTAAGGTGTAAACATGGTCAGAGGTGCGGTAATTTGGTAGAAATCCAATCTGACTCTTACTCAAGACACTGTGTTCGTAAGGAAGGCCAGTATCCGGGCGTTAATGATACTGCAGAACACCTTCCCCAGATTACTGCTCACACAGATGCCTCGGTAAATATTGGGGTCGAATTTGTCTCCACTTTTATGAATTGGTGTTATTAGCCCTGGTTCCAGATGTCAGGGAAACAGCCCAAGCAGCCAGGATGAGGTTGAATACTTTGAGCAGGGCCTCCTGCATCCTGGGGTTGCTGTGTTTCAGCATCTCGTTTATGATGCTGTCGGGGCCCGGGCTTTCCTGGGCTTGAGGGCTTGGAGCTTTTCTTTTTAGCTCTGGTCCTGTTATTGGGAAGTCCAGTGGGTTCTGATTGTCCTTGATTATGGTTTCCAATTTGTTTAGTTTTTTTTAAAATAGAATTTTGGTCTGGATTTAATTCGTTTCGTCTAATTCTTGATAAAGTTTATCAAAGTAATTTTTCCAAATGTTACCATTTTTGATTGCCAATTCGTGACTAGTTTTTTGATGTGTTTAATTTGTTCCATAGTTCCCAAAAGGAATTTTGCTCTATGGATTCTTCAATTTGGGATAATTGTTTGGACACGTGTTCTTCTTTTTTTATTGAGAAGGTGTTTGTATTGTTTCAGAGCCTTGCAGTAGCTGAGTCTCAGTTCAATATTGTTTGGCTCTCTGTGTTTTCTGGTTTGACAATTTTCTTAATTCTTTTCTGTTTGTTTTACACTCAATGTCAAACCATTTTTCATTTGATTTCTTTTTTTTAATTAGTTTTTTTTTGTTTGTTTTCTTGAGTTTTGATTTTGTTGCTGTTGTTTCAATATAAAATTGATTTCTTTGATGGCCTAATTGATTCCATTTTTGTCTAATTTAAAAACATTTAGTTAGAAAGCTGTTTTAGCATACTTTCTATTTCTGCACTATGAATTGTTTGTTTATATTCCTCAGCACTGCTTTGTGTCCACTTATAGGCTGGTTTAAGACCGTATAATTTGGCGGGTGGGGTCGGGTTTGAATTATTTAGTTTTGGGTTCGTTTTTAGATACAGGACTGTTTGGCAGTGGTCTGATAGGGGGTTTTGTTGCCGGACTATAAATGCATTAATAGATTCTGGGTCCATGTCTGTGATAGCATAGTCCACTACACTATTACCTAGAGCAGAGCTGTATGTATATCTGCCCTGAGAATCCCCTCTGATCCTGTCGTTAATGATGTACAGACCCAGGCCTTTACAGATATGCAGTACCTGCTTCCCACTCTTGTTCACCACACTGTCAAAACTATTCCTCTGTGTGGTGATGGGTGTGGTACAAAGAGGTCTGCTGTCCAATCACATGGTTGTTCCCTCTGTGCTGATGTAGTCGACCTCTCTGCCGGTCCTGGCATTGAGATCTCCACACAGCAGCACAGAGCCCAGGGATTGGAAATGGCTAATTTCTGATTGTAAATTTTTGAAGCTCCCTCGGTGGTAGGGGGAGTCAATTGGTGGCATGTAAACCAAGCACAGGAATGTGTCAGATTGGGATTGGATGATTTTTTTTCAATTTTGAGCCATAAATGTGTCTCTCCTCTTTTAATGGGAGAGACAGTGTTTTTGAGTTCCTCTTTGTACCACGCAATGATGCCCCCCGAGTCCCTGCCACGTTTGATGTGGGGGTTCTTTAGGGAAGGGACTATCAGTTCCCTGTATCCATTGGGACAGTGTGTAGACACGTCCGCACGACTCCATGTTTCATGGAGGATTATTACCTCCATGTTATTTATACTATTTACAAAGTCTGTGTCTGTGCTCTTCATTCCAAAGGTTGAGGAGCACAGACCCTGGATATTCCAGCTACTTATTCTAAATGATGCCGTTTTTATTAACAAAAAATCTGTGGTTTATAGTAGTAAAGAAATAAGAAGTGACTAAGTTTTACATATTCATATTTAAATTTGGTTATGATTTATATATTTATACTATATTATTGTTATTTTCCTTAATTTTGTGGTATACAGGTGATACATTAGCTAATTAGCTTAGTGCAGATAAGGTTTAAGAGATGTCTTATCTCGCTCAGCCCGTGCTGGCGGGGTTTCCTGGCCGACGGACACGGCTGCAGCATAGCTGTGCTCGGGGGCTGGGGGAATGCGGGTGAAGTGGGGTCCCTGGCGTCGCTCCTGCTGATTGGCAGCTCTGTGGTGGGGGCGTGGCCTGGGGGGCTGGAGGGAATGCGGGGGGCGTGGGGGTCCCAGGTGTTGCTCCTGCTGACTGGCAGCTCTGTGGTGGGGGCGTGGCCTGGGGGGCTGGGGGATCCTAGGAGCTCGGGGGCGGCTGGGTGTGCTCCTGGTCTCGGTGTAGGGTGGGCTGGTGAGCTCTCGGCCCAGGGTGATGTCCTTGAGGGATTCAGCAAAAAGCTTCATGCCCTCCCTGTTGAGGTGCACCTGGTCGTACATGTGGTGGGGCCGGATGTAGTGGTGGTGTGCCAGGTGCATGCTGGGTAGCAGGGCGCAGCCCCGCGACACCTCTGTGTTGATGCTGTGGATGATGTGGAAGGGCACGTCCGCTCGGGGCAGCAGGGTGGACACGATGATTTTGGCGCTGGGGTATTCTCTGGCTGCTGTTTCTGCCACCTGCTGCAGGGATTTGGCCACATCTCCTCTGTCTGCGCGCAGGTTGTTGGTGCCGGTGTGGATCACAATGTATTTCGGGCTCCTCTGTCTGTTTTTGGACAGGATTTGCAGGGCGCTCTGTGTCGTTGGGCACTTGATCTTGTCGACACTTGCCAGGGAAAAAAGCCGTCTTTTCGTCCAGGTACCTCCGTTTGAATCTATTAGGATGAGCACCTCCGCACTGCCCTGCTGTCCGACTGTGTGTTTGGGGCTGTCTGTGTGTCTGCCTGTGTGGCTGGTGTTGTGTGTGTGTTTGGGGCTGTCTGTGTGTCTGTCTGTGTGGCTGGTGTTGGTGTGTGTTTGGGGCTGTCTGTGTGTCTGCCTGTGTGGCTGGTGTTGTGTGTGTGTTTTGGGGCTGTCTGTGTGTCTGTCTGTGTGGCTGGTGTTGTGTGTGTGTTTGGGGCTGTCTGTGAGTCTGCCTGTGTGGCTGGTGTTGTGTGTGTGTTTGGGGCTGTCTGTGAGTCTGCCTGTGTGGCTGGTGTTGTGTGTGTGTTTGGGGCTGTCTGTGTGTCTGTCTGTGTGGCTGGTGTTGTGTGTGTGTTTGGGGCTGTCTGTGTGTCTGCCTGTATGGCTGGGGTTGTGTGTGAGTGTCTGGGTTGTCAGTGTGTGTGTCGGTGCAGTCCGGGCGGGTACTTTGTTGCTCTTGTGCTGCTGGTGTGCGGAGCTGGCTGCCTCTCAGTCCCTCCAACTCTCTCTGCAGGCTCCTCAGCTCTCTGTGCTGTGCTGTCCTGGTCAGTTCCTCTCTCAGTCTCCGCAGCTCTGTCTTCATGGCCTGGTTGTCCTCCTCCAGTCCTCTCATCGCCGCTCTCAGCTCCTGAACCTCGGCCCTGTGTTCTGTCTTCAGCCTGTGCACCTCGTCCCTGAGCTGCTCTGATGGGCTGGCCTGGCTCAGGGTGGCCAGCTTGTGCTCAGTGTGTTCCTGAACTCCGTGAACTGCAGCTCCAGCACTGACAGGCACTCCTTCAGGGCTCTGATGTTGCTGACCTGTCTGGGGAGTCAGTGACAGGGCTGTGCTGGGGGGGGGAGGCTGGCTGCTGGGTTTGTGCTGGGGGGTGGGGAGAGGCTGGGGTTTGCAAGCTCTGGTATTGTCTTCGCCTTCCCACACGCTCTCTCAATGCTGGGAAGCTGTGTTCAAACAGGTCCAGGCTGCTCTCTCTGCCCTGCACCATGACAGTACCATTGTGGTAGACATTGACAGTAAGCATGACGCTGTCAGCATCACTGTCCTCGAACACGGTCAGCTGCCTGCCTCTGCCGATGCCTCCCTTGCGGATGTTGCAGTAGGTGCTGCACAGCGCAGAGTGCCATGCACTGGGGTGCTTGGTGTAGAGCAGCAGGTTGCACTTGACCCTGCAGTTGTCCACTGTGGAGTAGTTTGCTATTAGAGTCTCTGGGGACTCCCTCAGCACTCTGTCTTTATAATTTTTTCTGGCCTTTGCAGAGCTCAGCTCCTCTGGGTATTCTATTTCAATGCTGCAGCAGTCGTTGCTGCTCAGTCTGTCAAAAACTGTTACATTTTCAAATGTATCAAATTCACTGGCAGTTGGGAGGCCCTCTTCAACTGTCACTTCACTCTGCATTTTTTAAATTTCTCACAGCAGTTTCTATGAAGCTATACTGACTTTTCTTGCAAATTACAGATGATGATTATTATTATTTTTTTTTTTTTTTTATTGGTATTTTTGTTGTATTTATCTTGCTGGTTAATATAGATTCTTACCTCATGTCTCTGTGCTCTATTCTGGCTGCCTGTCTCTCTGTTCTCAGTATTTCTGCTGTCTTTCTTTAGTTTTTCTTTTCTTTTCTTTTCATTATTTTTCTTTCAAAATGTTCTCATTGTCTTCAGTAAATCTTCATTTAGTATTTTATGCAAACAAAAATCACAATTTATGACTTTAACTACTATTAAAACACTAATGTTTAAGAGCTCATTTTCTCGTGCTGTGCTCTCTCTCTCTCTCTCTCTCTCTCTCTCTCTCTCTCTCTCTCCTCCTCTCTCTGTGTCTGTCTGCCTGCCTCTGTCTCTCTCTGTGTCTGTCTGTCTCTATCCCTGTCTATCTGTCTGTGTGTCTATCTGTTTCTTCCTCTTCAGTGTAACACACTAATAATGATGCAGTTCACTTCCTCTTCAGTGTAACACACTAATAATGATGCGGTTCACTTTCTCTTCAGTGTAGACACACTAATAATGATGCGGTTCACTTTCTCTTCAGTGTAGACACACCAAAGCCAGTTGACTCTGCAGTGCAGTTCTTTGTTCTGCTCCTGTGTAAAGCACATCTTTACAAGCAGGGCACATGCACAATCACAAAAGTAAGCTGCATTATTATTTTAATGTGGCTAAGCTTGTCTACACACACTAATGCAGGGTAATATCACTCTGGTAGCAATGAATGCAGACTCTAAACCACCCCAGGAGGTGTAGTAGTTAGTCCAGTAGTCAGTGGCACTCAAAGACACATTCAGGTCAGTGTGAACAGAACAGGCTGCACTTGCTTCAGTGCGCACTCAACACCGCTCTGCAGTGCCCGTGGAAATGATATCAACAGAGTGAGAGTGATTTGATTATCAGTCTCACCTTCTACACCTGTTGAGAGGAGCGTTGTGATTCGCTGTCTGAGTTCATTGCTGCTGCTATGAGATGCAATGAGTCTGATGGGGTTTCATTACAGAACTTTATCTGCGATGGATCTTCCCCTGCTGCGGACAAAACAGGGACAACCTTATTCCAAAGCTAGTGGCCGAGGCAGCTTCTGTATGCTTTTCCACCACTCACCATGCTCCTGCTGGGCCTGGAAAAGATCAGGCAGGAACGGGCAAAGGGAGCTATTAGTAGCCCCTTTTTGACCCAGGAGACTGTGGTTTTCAGCCCGGATACAGCTCCTGAGGGGCCAGCCATGGGAACTGCTGAAAACTATGAAAAAGACCTAGGAGTTTATGTTGACTCAGAAATGTCTTCATCTAAACAATGTTGGGAAGCTATAAAAAAGGCCAACAAAATGCTTGGATATATTGTGAAAAGTGTTTAATTGAAATCAAGGGAAGTAATGTTAAAACTTTACAGTGCATTAGTAAGACCTCATCTAGAATATTGTGTTCAGTTCTGGTCACCTCACCACAAAAAGGATATTGCTGATCTAGAAAGAGTGCAAAGAAGAGCAACCAGAATTATCCTGGGTTTAAAAGGCATGTTGTATGCAGACAGGCTAAAAGAATTGAATCTATTCAGTCTTGAACCTCATTCAACCATTCAAAATTCTAAAAGGTATTGACAATGTCGACCCAGGGGACTTTTTCTACCTGAAAAAAGAAACTAGGACCAGGGGTCACAAATGGACATTAGATAAAGAGGCATTCAGAACAGAAAATAGGAGGCACTTTTTTACACAGAGAATTGTGGGAGTCTGGAACCAACTCCCCAGTAATGTTGTTGAAGCTGACACCCTGGGATCCTTCAAGAAGCTGCTTGATGAGATATCCTTCTGTGGGGCTGTTTTTCCTCTAATGGCACAGGAAATCTAGTTCCAATACATGGTAAAATGGATTCCATAGCATAACAAAAGATATTGACCAATCATCTGAAACCCTCCGCTACAAAACTTGGTTTAAAAGGCAACTGGACATTCCAACACAACAATGATCCAAAGCACACATCAAAATCTACTTTAGAATGGTTAAAGAAGAATAAAATCAAGGTTCTGGAATGGACTAGTCAAAATCCCCTATCTAAATCTGATTGAGAATCTTTGGTATGAGTTGAAGAAGGCTGTGCACAAGAGAAGTCCTCAGAATTTGAATGAACTGGAAAAATTCTGTGTTGAAGAATGGCCACAAATCACTAAAGAATTATGCCAAAAGCTCATTGACAAATATCCTAATCGTTTAAAAGAGGTTATTATTGCTAAAGGTGCCTCAACTAGCTATTAATTTCAATTTTCTTGTCAGGTTATGAATACTTTTGAATTAGCAAGTTTTGCCAAAGAATTGCTGAAATAAATAATTGTAGACATCTGTTTCTTGTAACTTTTTTCCCCTCATCCACAAAAGCAAAACTTTTCCTACAAAAGATTGTTCCTATAGTCCTTTGTTTTTCGAGAAATTTCTAGAAATGATAAATTTCCATTTGGGTGTGTAAACCTTTGACTGCAACTGTATATATTATAACTGTATATACACTTGGCGACCGCTCGTTTAGATTCATGGTTCCGACTCTTTGGAACTGGGTGGCTAGGGAGTTAATTACACAACTGGCAATCAATTAACTCCCAGCCACCTCCCACATTCCACAATTCAATTGTTCAGTTCAAACAAACACAAAAACGAAAAAATGCAACTAATAACAATAATTGGCAATTCAGCAGTGTGGGTAGGATGGAGAGTTAACCCCATCTTTGCCAACTAACATAAAATAATGCAGTTCATCACACTAATTAATCAAACACACAAACGAAAAATGCAACTAATAACAATAATTATAATGAAAATAATAATAATATACATTGTATAGCGCATAAAGGAGCAGAGCACCCCGTCACACAGGGTTGTTTTCTGCCCCCATAGGGATGCTGAGATTCTCCTTCATGCATTTGTTACGTCTCGATTGGATTATTGCAATGCTCTCGCTCTTTGCATCGATTGCAGATGGTGCAAAATGCAGCAGCAAGGGTCCTTACCGGGACCAAGCGGACAGAACACATTACTCCGGTCCTTAAGCGTTTGCATTGGCTCCCTATCCAGTCATGTGTTTCCTTTAAAATATTACTGGAGGCAGTGTGGTCCAGTGGTTAAAGTCCAGCACTTGTAACCAGAATATCACAGGCTCAAATCCCACCTCTGCCACTGACTGACTCACTGTGTGTGACCCTGAGCAAGTCACTTAACCTCCTTGTGCTCCATCCTGCAGATGAGATGTTAGATCTATCTCCTATTGTAAGTGACTCTGCATATAACGCACAGTTCACAGTTTACCTCTGAAAAGTGCTTTGTGATGGTGGTCCACTATGAAAGGTGCTATATAAAGATATTATTATATTAAATTGTATTTGTGTGCAGACGGACGAAAGCCGTCCAACATCATTATTTATTATTTGAGACCGGCAAAAAAACTGTCTTGTAAAATGTGGATGGGGTTGAATCCCCATTCCAGTAAAGCTTGTGGGAATGTGGCTGGAGCCTTCATAAGGTCATTGTTTAATAGGTAATTAAGGCTCCAGCCACAGATATAAAAGACCCACTCCAAGCTCATTATTTGGAGAGAGCTTAGAGGACGTAGGAGAAAGAAAACCCTTATTGAGAAAAGAGAGCGCGAATGCTACCAGAAAGGTAATCGTTTTTGTTAACGTCCTTATTGTCTGTGTTTGTTTTTCGTTGGCCAGTGTGCCCTTTTGTTTATTGTTGTGTCTTGTTTAAATCTTTAATTTTGTATTTATTAAAGACGAGCGCAGCAGTGCTGTTTTGCCTTGTACTGCTTGTGTTTTGGTTTATTTCCTGGTCTGACGTCACCGCCCACATGCACCACTCAAGCCATCCTTTCAGTTCCTTATACAAACATATGTTTTTTAAAGAAAAATAGTTTCTGTTGGATACTGAAATTAAAACCCCTCTTCTCTACCTCATCCATTGCCATCTGCATCTTTCCTATGATATATTTTACATTCCTACCACTTTTCCATAATGCCCCATCATCAGCAAATAATGACACATTAACATTCAACTTTTTTGGCAAATCATTTATCATTATATTAAATAAAACTGGACTAACACCACTCCCCTGTGGAGTACCATCTACCACCTTCTACAGCCCTGAATACTCAGCACCGCTCCTTCTACACTGAATACTCAGCACCCCTCCCTCTACACTGAATACTCAGCACCCCTCCTTCTACACAGAATACTCAGCACCCCTCCTTCTACAGCTCTGAATACTCAGCACCCCTCCCTCTACACTGAATACCAGCACCCCTCCTTCTACACTGAATACTCAGCACCCTCCTTCTACAGCTCTGAATACTCAGCACCCCTCCCTCTACACTGAATACTCAGCACCCCTCCTTCTACACTGAATACTCAGCACCCCTCCTTCTACAGCTCTGAATACTCAGCACCCCTCCTTCTACACTGAATACTCAGCACCCCTCCTTCTACACTGAATACTCCTTCTACACTGAATACTCAGCCCCTCCTTCTACAGCTCTGAATACTCAGCACCCCTCCTTCTACAGCTCTGAATACTCAGCACCCCTCCTTCTACAGCTCTGAATACTCAGCACCCCTCCTTCTACAGCTCTGAATACTCAGCACCCCTCCTTCTACACTGAATACTCAGCACCCCTCCTTCTACACTGAATACTCAGCACCCCTCCTTCTACAGCTCTGAATACTCAGCACCCCTCCTTCTACAGCTCTGAATACTCAGCACCCCTCCTTCTACACTGAATACTCAGCACCCCTCCTTCTACACTGAATACTCAGCACCCCTCCTTCTACAGCTCTGAATACTCAGCACCCCTCCTTCTACACTGAATCAGCACCCCTCCTTCTACACTGAATACTCAGCACCCCTCCTTCTACAGCTCTGAATACTCAGCACCCCTCCTTCTACACTGAATACTCAGCACCCCTCCTTCTACACTGAATACTCAGCACCCCTCCTTCTACAGCTCTGAATACTCAGCACCCCTCCTTCTACACTGAATACTCAGCACCCCTCCTTCTACACTGAATACTCAGCACCCCTCCTTCTACACTGAATACTCAGCACCCCTCCTTCTACACTGAATACTCAGCACCCCTCCTTCTACAGCTCTGAATACTCAGCACCCACTCTGACTTGTATAGTCCTATATGATAAACAATCTCGTACCCACCAAAACATCTTTCCTTGTATCCCCATATTATGCATTTTAAATAACAAACCTTCTTTCCACAACATAGCATACACTTTTTCCAAATCAATAAAGACCAATATTAACGTCTCCTTGTTACTAAAAGCTTTCTTAATATCTGACTCCAATCTTATTACTTGATCTACAGTACTTCTGTTTTTCCTAAACCCATTCTGCACTTCAGATAACATATTTTCTAAAAAGAAGTTTAACCTTCTATTTATCATTCTCTCCATTATTTTACACATGTTGGATGTCAAAGCAATTGGTCTATATGATAATGGTGAAGAAAGGTCTTTCCCCTGTTTCCCTATTGGTATAATAATTTCATGCTTCCAGTCTTTTGGCAATTGTCCTTTATCCAAAATATCATTAAATAACCTTAGTATGTTTTTTTTAACGCATCCTCTTCCAAATATTTAAACATGATGCTACATAGTCTATCTTTCTGGTACTGTATTTTTTCTAGTCTTAACTGCATATTTCAACTCCCCCATATGAAATTGTTCATTAATTGGCATACGTTCATCACGATATCCTTTAAGAATTGTTTTCTACTTCTGTTTTTCTATAAACTCTTTGCTCAAGTTGTCATCACTATTTACATTTACAAACTCTTTATCCAGTTAGTATATTAGCTTTATCCTTATGTGCATCTCTTATTATATTCCATACCTTTAAACTATGTATCGCCTGGCTCTTATATGTACCATTGATTTTTAAAATCTTACTCCAAACGTCTGCTACCGGAGTATCCTTATTAATAGTACTGCAATAGTTCTGCCAATATTCCTTCTTCGTCTTCATCACTCTCCGAGCCATAGCCTCCTTCTTTTTATACTCTACTACACCGGTCATAGGAATTGGCTTCCTCGATCTCCTAAAGCACTGTTCCTCTCACCAGCCACAGTGTCACATCCCTTATTCCAGGTACAATTCTTTTTCTCTTGACCATTCCGATCATCAGAATAGATTTAGTAGCTACTTCATTAAATCGATCTATATCATTATCAATGCATCCATTATTAATCTGCACTTTACAATTTTCTCTAAAACTCTCCCAACTTCCCCGACTAATTTCATTAAACTGAATACTTCTATTAATAGTAATATGAATTGGGAAATGGTCACTCATCACATACCGCTCATTCACAATGTAATGCTAAACTACTGGATACTAATGACAAATCTATACATGAACTTGTATGTCTATGTACATTAATACGAGTTCCACGCCGTCATTTATACACACTAAATTAAATTGCTCCATTATTTCTTCAACACATTCCCCGTTCTTGTCAGTATGGATACTACCCCACACAACATTAAGTGCATTAAAGTCACTGCACCAATAAAGGACTGATTAATTTCCTTTATTACATTTTCTAATACCTCAAACGTCAATTTATTTCCTGGATTATAACAATGTAAAACAACTCCTTCACTAATTCTTTATAGGTACTTATTTCCCTGTATACCACGTTATTCCTCACAAATATACAACAACCCCCACCCACATTATTCCTGTGCCTCCTTATGACTTCATATCCTGACATACTACATTTCAGTTGTTCCTTTAACCACCTTTCCTGCACACAAATAATCTCCGGTGATTTAACCCCCTTACTAATAAACTTTCTGAATTCTTGACAATTTGAAACTGCTGGCATTCCATTGTATTATGTTTATATCCATAGCTTATCTCATCACCCTGCTGGCTAGCCGTATTAATCATGTAGGTTGTTTGTTCCATCATTATTTGCAATACATTTAAATACTTCATTGCAGCTTTCATTAGGATTTAAGTTTTCTCAGATCTCTGTTCCGTTTGTGCAGTACAATTTATCACTTCTATTATAAATCCCAGAAACGGAGAATCGTAACACACTGTTCAGTGAGAGCTAACATTAGGTTACGCAGCGCCACGGCAGAGCGCTCTGCCTATTGAAGGGGGGGGGAGTGCAACACTATGAATACTAAGTAAGAGGGGCGGCATATAAAAAATGTTAATAAAGCTAATAAGAGGTAAGAGTTTTGGTTTTAAAGATGGTTAGCACACCTTTAAATGTCTGTGTCAGTGTGTGTGCATGTGTGTTTCTTTTTGTGTGTCTGTGTCACTGTGTGTGTGCGTGTTTGTGTTTGTATCTCAGTTTGTGTGTCTCTGTGTGTGCGTGGTTGTATCTCAGTGTGTGTGTGTGTGTGGGCAGGTATTACTATCAATGTGTGGCCAAAATCTGAGAAAATGTCCCCACAAAAACAACGTTGTGGTGATGTCCCCACTTTGTAAAACACATTTTTAAGAACTAAATATGTCTTCAAAAAAAGTGCCAAAATATTTAGTTGTCGTCTTTCACAGTGTGTGGAGTTTTGTCTGACTGGTGTTAGAAATAGTAAATAAAACTATAGTGAGAGTCAATGTGTCCCAGTGATTAAAGTCCAGGGCTTGTAACTAGAAGGTCACCGGTTCAAATCCCACCCTGCCACTGACTGACTGACTCACCATGTGACCCTGAGCAAGTCACTGAACCTCCTTGTGCTCCATCCTGCGGATGAGATATTAAATCTATTTCCTATTGTAAGTGACTCTGCATATAATGCACAGTTCACAGTTTACCTCTGAAAAGTGCTTTGTGATGGTGGTCCACTATGAAAGGTGATACATAAAGATAAAGAAACATCAAGGATTCCTAACAGCAACACTCACAGGTCACGTGTGAAATCATTCCGCTTCGTTACTGTCCGTGTCTGAAACGTCAAGGATTCCTAACAGCAACACTCACAGGTCACGTGTGAAATCATTCCGCTTCGTTACTGTCCGTGTCTGAAACGTCAAGGATTCCTAACAGCAACACTCACAGGTCACGTGTGAAATCATTCCGCTTCGTTACTGTCCGTGTCTGAAACGTCAAGGATTCCTAACAGCAACACTCACAGGTCACGTGTGAAATCATTCCGCCGTTACTGTCCGTGTCTGAAACGTCAAGGATTCCTAACAGCAACACTCACAGGTCACGTGTGAAATCATTCCGCTTCGTTACTGTCCGTGTCTGAAACGTCAAGGATTCCTAACAGCAACACTTAAAATAGAACAATTCCAATTTCCACGTTCCTGGTCAGAGTCAGTATTTCCAGGATTTGCAGTCCTGGACAGATTTCAAATACATATTTCTGAGGGATTTAAAAAGGTATCGTGAAGTGGCTCTTTTTATATTCGAAAGGCAATGAAATCCAGAGATGAGATGCTTGAACTAAACATACAATGACCGAGCCTTCTACTGTCCAGACTGAGTCACCCTAAACTTTCATACAGAGCACAGTGATGCTGAGTGCAATTTGCACTCAATATAAACCTTGTAGAACTAATATAGATGGCAACCAACTTAGTGAGACCTGTATGGGATGCCTCATGTATAGTAAATCAGCAAACTCCATTGAAGGATCAGTGTGTGTGTTATTCAGCATGGCTAGTACTGGACAGAATAGGGACATAGCTGAGGGGATCAGTACAGAGAGGAGGTGGCAGGGAGGCTGTTCCAGGGGCGGGACCTCCTGTCTAGGGGAGTAGCGCTCGACCACTGCCTGGAAAACTTTTATTTTCTAGTTGTGCTTTTGTAGAGTGTTTTGTTTGGAATGTTTTGTGTTTATTAAACCTCGCACTAGGAATGCCATTGTTGGTACCCTAGTGGTGGTTACCTGACACTGCAATTGGAACAGTAAGCAAATACAATCAGCGGGTTCCCACACCCCTATTACAGTGGCGGTGGTGCAGGATTGTGGGTTCAAGGTTCATCGGAAGAGATTCTGCCCATCATTATGTCACTTTATGATATAATAAAACATGCCTGGGCACCCCCTTGATAGAGCCAGGATTTGTTTAGGATCTTCATGACTGTGTTTGTTAACCAGGGTGAGAAAAACACGCCAGGAGAAATGTCTTGTTATCTTGATCACTGTGTGTATATTGGGATCGTATACAGGAGAGTAGAGGTGAGTAAATGCTTTATTCTTTCAGTGAGAAGTGGACAGACTCAGTTTCCCCTCCACTGCACTGTGCATCAGTCTCAGCTGCCATGTCACTGTGCAGGTCTGTGCTGTGTTCATTCAAACAGGAGTGTTCATTCAAACAGGAGCGTTCATTCAAACAGGAGCGTTCACTCAAACAGGAGTGTTCACTCAAACAGGAGTGTTCATTCAAACAGGAGTGTTCACTCAAACAGGAGTGTTCATTCAAACAAGAGTGTTCATTCAAACAGGAGTGTTCTTTCAAACAGGAGTGTTCATTCAAACAGGAGTGTTCATTCAAACAGGAGTGTTCTTTCAAACATGAGTGTTCATTCAAACAGGAGTGTTCATTCAAACAGGAGTGTTGATTAAAAAAGGATATCTGGTGCTACGCAAGTGCCTGAATTAAATCATGGTTCACGGTTTACAGTTTATGGTTTGTGTTTTGCGGTTTGTGGTTTATGGTTTGTGGTTTATAGTTTATGGTTTGCGGTTTATGGTTTGTGGTTTATGGTTTGTGGTTTATGGTTTGTGGTTTATGGTTTATGGGTTATGGTACGTGGTTTATGGTTTATGGTTTGTGGTTTATGGTTTGTGGTTTATGGTTTGTGGTTTATAGTTTATGGGTTATGGTACGTGGTTTATGGTTTATGGTTTGTGGTTTATGGTTTATGGTTTATGGTTTATGGTTTATGGCTTATGGTTTGTGGTTTATAGTTTATGGGTTATGGTACGTGGTTTATGGCTTATGGTTTGTGGTTTATAGTTTATGGGTTATGGTACGTGGTTTATGGCTTATGGTTTGTGGTTTATAGTTTATGGGTTATGGTACGTGGTTTATGGTTTGTGGTTTATGGTTTGTGGCTTATGGTTTGTGGCTTATGGTTTGTGGTTTATAGTTTATGGGTTATGGTACATGGTTTATGGCTTATGGTTTGTGGTTTATAGTTTATGGGTTATGGTACGTGGTTTATGGCTTATGGTTTGTGGTTTATAGTTTATGGTTTGGTACGGGTTTATAGTTTATGTTTGTAGTTTTATAGTTTTATGGTTTTGTGGTTTATAGTTTTATATGGTTTGTGGTTTATAGTTTCACAGGTTATGGTTTGGTGGTTTATGGCTTGTGGTTTGTGGTTTATAGTTTATGGGTTATGGTACGTGGTTTATGGTTTATGGTTTGTGGTTTATGGTTTGTGGCTTATGGTTTGTGGTTTATGGTTTATAGTACATGGTTTATAGTTTATGGCTTATGGTTTGTGGTTTATAGTTTATGGGTTATGGTACGTGGTTTATGGCTTATGGTTTGTGGTTTATAGTTTATGGGTTATGGTACGTGGCTTATGGTTTGTGGTTTATGGTTTGTGGCTTATGGTTTGTGGTTTATGGTTTATAGTACATGGTTTATAGTTTATGGTTTATGGTTTGTGGTTTGCTGGAGGTATACATTTGGAATTGAGCAGAATTCAGTTTCACCACAAGGGGGAGCCATTGTGTGAGCTGTCAGAATATTTGCAGCTATATATTTATTTGGTTTGTGTTTAAGGTTGTTGAAAAAAAAAAAGATATTAGCTCTCCATTTACCTACAAAAATATTGTCCATCTTCTAGACAGGCTTCTTTCATGTATTGCTCTTATTGTATTATTACTTGTACTGTAACACTTGAAATGTATTTGCTTACGATTGTAAGTCGCCCTGGATAAGGGTGTCTGCTAAGAAATAAATAATAATAATAATAATAATAATGCAATCCTAGCGGTGTCATTGTGTTTAATTGAATTATCCACCTCCTTTCTGTTTTTTTTGTAAGTTGGTCTGACCAGCTTATATTAGTTTGCAGTCCTGTTATTTCGGGTTAGGGGTAAGGTTGGGGCTTAAGGTCAGCAGAATATTAAAGGATACAGAGAAAGAGAAAATCAAATCTACTGGACCCAAATACTGCAAGAGTAAAGTTACCATAGGAGTTACCATAGGAGTTACCATAGGAGTTACCATAGGACTCCACAGGTACAGGTCAGGCTTTTCAACTCTCACCCTGATGCATGCTGGTACATTTGACCTGTCTCAGGTACCTTTACCAGCAGAACTATACTTACCAGAATGCATTGGGGCACGAGTTGAATTGTCCTAAACTGTCCTAAACTGTCCTAGTGTACATATCTTTCAGAATCCCGTTCTGAAGGATAGGGGGTGGTTGCACTGCACTGCTCTGCACTGTACTGTACTGAACTGCACTGCACTACTGAACTGCACTACATTGTACTGCGTTGCGCTGCACTGTACTGTACTGAACTGCACTGAGCTGTACTGCACTGAACTGAACTGAGCTGTACTGCACTGCACTGAACTGTGCTGAGCTGAACTGCACTGCACTCTACTGAACCACACTGCACTGTACTGAACTGCACTGGGCTGAACTGCACTGTAATGAACTGCACTGAGCTGAATTGCACTGCACTGCACTGCACTGAGCTGAACTGCACTGCACTGTACTGAATGACACTGCACTGTAACTGCACTGGGCTGAACTGCACTGTACTGAACTGCACCGAGCTGAACTGCACTGCACTGAGCTGAACTGCACTGCACTGAATTGCACTGAACTGCACTGTACTGCATTGAGCTGGGCTCAACTGAACTGCACTGCAGTGTACTGCACTGAGCTGAACTGCGCTGCACTGAGCTGCACTGAACTGAGCTGAACTGCACTGCACTGTACTGCATTGAGCTGGGCTCAACTGAACTGCACTGTACTGAGCTGCACTGCACTGTGCTGAGCTGCACTGTACTGCACAGAGCTGAACTGCATTGTACTGCATTGTGCTGCACTGTACTGCACTGTACTGAGCTGCACTGCACTGAGCTGTACTATACTTACGGCACTGCACTGCACTGCACTGAGCTGAGCTGAGCTGAGCTGCACTGCACCAGACAAAATAAACATGGAACAAAACAAACACGTATGGTGCTGGTGGATACCCAGCCATGCAGCAGTTGTTTCTTCTCTTTGGTTTTCTCTCCTACTCACGACTCCCATTCCGCCTCTGAACACACCAGCCCCCAAGTGAGACGTTCGTGCTGCTTTCATCTGCAGCTGTGGCCAAATACCAACATACATCTTAAATCACCCGTGCTCATAACCCACACTGCGAAAATAACCAAATACACCCAGGGGCGGGGGGTTCTCCGTCACACTATCATGTAACATCCTATTTAAGTTTTGTCTAATTGTCCAATCGGGTCTGCAACCCGCAAAGTGGGGCGAGGACACTAAAATGATGCTTTCATTTTTCACACTCCAGGTCAAGGTCATAGAATACCAAGCTGATTCTCTCCTTGTGTCTTTTTCACGACAGCAGGAGAACCAATTAATCAGATTTGGATACATTTGTTT
The DNA here is from genome assembly GCA_036884735.1 of Huso huso. Lineage (NCBI taxonomy): Eukaryota > Metazoa > Chordata > Actinopteri > Acipenseriformes > Acipenseridae > Huso > Huso huso. Next base: position 29,057,105 of record CM072668.1, read on the forward strand.
AGAATTAATCAGTTAGGTACGAACCTGGTTCCTTTTGTGTTTAAAGTAAATCTGTTTTCGCCTCTCTCAAAGTATCATTGACCAAGAAACCAAAACCACTGATCCAACAATGACCTGCGAAGGATTCACATACTGTATATTGGACAGGAGTTAATTGTGCAAACACGTAGTATTTTTATTTGGTAGATATTGGGGGGGAGTAGGTGTATACAGTGCCTATAGAAAGTCTACACCCCCTTGAACTTTTTTCACATTTTGTTGTGTCAGTGCCTCAGTTTCATGCATTTAAATGAGGATTTTTTTTCCACTTATCTACACACCATACTCCATACTGTTAAGAGGTAAAAAGTTTTTATTGAGAAAAAAATTATATATTAAAAATACAAAACTGAAAGATCATAATTGGATAAGTCTCCACCCCCCTGAGTTAATACTTGGTGGAAGCACCTTTGGCATCAATTACAGCTGTGAGTCTGTTGGGATAGGTCTCTACCAACTTTGCACACCTAGTTTTGGCAATATTTGACCATTCTTCTTTACAAAACTGTTCAAGCTCTGTCAAGTTCCTTGGGGAGCGTTGATGAACAGCAATCTTCAAGTCATGCCACAAATTTTCGATTGGATTTAGGTTGGGGCTCTGACTGGGCCACTCAAGGACATTTACCTTTTTGTTCCTTAGCCACTCCAGTGTAGCTTTGGCTGTGTGCTTTGGGTCGTTGTCATGCTGAAAGGTGAACTTCCGTCCCAGTTTCAGCTTTCTTGCAGAGGGCAGCAGGTTTTCCTCAAGGACTTCTCTGTACTTTGCTCCATTCATTTTCCCTTCCCTTGAGAAACATCCCCATAACATGATGCTGCCACCACCATGCTTCACAGTAGGGATGGTGTTCTTTGGGTGATGCGCTGTGTTGGGTTTGCGATAAACATAACACTTTGCATTTAGACCAAAAAGTTCCATTTTTGTTTCGTCACACCACAAAACATTTTGCCACATGGCTACAGAATCTCTTGAGTGTTTTTTTGCATACTTCAAATGGGATTCAAGGTGGGCTTTCTTGAGTAATGGCTTCCTTCTTACCATCCTACCATACAGGCCAGATTTGTGGAGTGCTTGGGATATTGTTGTCACATGCACACTTTGACCAGTCTTGGCCATAAAAGCCTGTAGCTCTTGCAAAGTTGCCATTGGCCTCTTGGTAGCCTCTCTGATCAGTCTCCTTCTTGCTCGGTCATCCAGTTTGGAGGGACGGCCTGATCTAGGCAGGGTCTTGGTGGTGCCATACACCTTCCGCCTCTTAATAATCGTCTTGACTGTGCTCCAAGGGATATTCAAGGCCTTTGATATTTTTTTATACCCATCCCCTGATCTTTGCCTTTCAAAAACTTTGTCCCAGAGTTCTTTTGAAGCGCCTTTGGTGCTCATGGTTGAGTCTTTGCTTTGAAATGCACTACCCAGCAGAGGGAACCTACAGGAACTGCTGAATGTATCCTGAAATCATGTGAATCACTACAATTTAACACAGGTGGAGGCCACTTAACTTGGTGTGTGATTTTGAAGGTGATTGGTTATACCTGAGCTAATTTAGGATTGCTATTACAAGGGGGGTGGACAGTTATCCAACCAAGCTATTTCAGTTTTTATTTTTAATTAATTTTCTACATATGCATTTTAATTCCAGGCTATAAGGCAACAAAAGGTGAACATTTTGAAAGGGGGTGTAGACTTTCTATAGGCACTGTATATGCCACATGGACCCAAATATAATCACTTTTTGAATGTGACTAAGTACTGTAGATTTGAAAGGCAACTTTGCAAAAATGAAACTAAAGGTTGGTTCATACTTCAGACCAACATAATTTCTGGTCGTTCGAGGGTCTCTTTTCCTTTTTGGAAAGGCATCTATTACAAATCTGATATCTGTGTGCGCCACTTATTCAAGGGCAAAGTAATACGGTAATAATTGAACGCTGGGCTCAATACCCGTATTCGAAGAGGAACATGCAGGCCCACTGAGAGGGCGGGGAGGATGGGAGAATTTGGTGAAGGGGGATTTTTTTTTAAATATATAAAATGTTTTACAAGTAGCCCTGCACAAGACCATTGACAAGACAATCAGAATTTAAAACATTTAAAAGAACCCTAAACAGTATATACCACAGGATGCATTATTCTATTAAGATCTATAATTTGCTCAAAACAACGTGGTGCAGCAGTTTGTTAGAAAAATTATATTGTGTAAAATAAATAAAGTACTTTCTTCAGCTGGTGGTAAACACAATTAGAGAATGATCGGTTATATTGCTTAAAATATAAATATGTTTACTAATACAGGTTATCGGTTAAGAGCAGAGATGAGTGGTTTATTTTTGGCACGGGATAAATAAAATAGTGTATAGCAACACTGTAAATAACTTAAACATAACTACTTTGAGAAAAAGTAAACGATCCTGCTGCAGATTTGAACTGAGATATTGAAACCTCTACACGTCGTTGACAGCTTTCTTCAAACCCATTATCAAAATACTGTATCACTTGAAAAGATCTTCATCAGGCACTGCTAAGACTGCAGGTATGAGGTATGGGGCCCACATAGCAATCCTTTCCCGGGGCCCGTGACGGCTCTCAGCGGCCCTGGGAACATGTACAATGGACAACGACACCTGTGCCTTCTGTCAGTTCTGTTGTCAATTCAACGCTTGTCTTCTTTCTATTCCTTAAGGATATTATCGTCAAGTATTGCTCATCCTTGTTAGACAGCTTCTTGGGTCTTCCAGTCCTGGGTTTGTCAATTACAGATGATGTTTCTCTGTACTTGTTGATTATGCTTCGGATACCCCACCTTGAAAATCGAGTGATGCGAGAGATTTCACTCAATGTGTTTCCTTCTTTATGCAAGTCAAGGTTGCAACGTGTCTAAGACTTTTGCACAGCAGTGTAGGTGACTATTACAAGGATATATTTGTGTTCAATATTGTGTTTTGTTTCCATGGCAACATAGAATACAATTCTATATTCTCCATGGTGTCAATCTGTATACATATAACAGATCTCCATCGGAGGGTAATAATTGGTCACAGCGCTCTGCTCACATTGAAGAGCTGTATTGAACTGTATTGAACTGTCCAGGGTATTGATCAGTCTGTGGAAATGAGGGCACAACACACTGCATGAGCCTGCCCTGCCCTGCCCTGCCCTGCCCTGCCCTGCCCTGCCCTGCCCTGACCTCACCTCACCTCACCTCTCCTCACTCATCTCTCTGTCTCCCCCGAAGACATTGTGAAAGACACCTGTCGAAGATTTTAAAAATCTATTGCATGTAACGCATCAATATTACCCCTGCCCTTCTCCCTTCCTATACAGCTCTGTGTTTGAAATATCTGCAAATCCTGAATTAATGTTAAAAAATAAGTGGAAAACCAAACGATTCTCAATAGCACAATAACAGAGGACCAGTGATACTGTTAATAAAGCTACATTATCAACCAGTGATACTGTTAATAAAGCTACATTATCAACCAGTGATACTGTTAATAAAGCTAATAAGAGGTAAGATAATGGGTTTGAAAGCTGGTTTGCATTCCATTATGTTGCCAGTAAGAGGGCACAGATTATTTTCAAACCCGCGTGGTTTACAAACACGCCGGTTCGGTGTTCAGGTCTTCATGACTCCCTCCGCTCCAGCGCGGTGTTTGGAAAGGTGCGCTGTGTCTTTAAGGGGAGGGGGGCAGTCTGTTTCCAGCCCTGCCCAAGCCCCGCTTGACGCGCTTCCTTCGCCCTCTCTATCTCTCCTATGTCTCCGGTTTGGATATTTTTTAACTGAACAATTTCGATACATATTCACCTTCTAAAAAACAAGGGAGTCTCTATGGCGGAGATGAAGTCCGTCTTTAATCGAAGCTTTCCCCCCTCCGTTTAGGAAAGCCGGCGTGTTTTTAAACGCGGATTTTAAACACTGTTTTTAAACGCGGATTTGATTTTGTAAATATCTCTGAATGTTTTTCCACTGGCAACCGAATAGATAGACTGTGCGAGAGAGAAATTTATGCAAAATGGGGGGGTCGGTTCGTTTATTTATCTTTCAAAAGCAGAACGCGAGGATGTTTTTAATAAGACAGGGGGGTATATTTTAATACATTGTATTATTATTATTATTATTATTATTATTATTATTATTATTAGATACACGTTACATCGGATCCACCAGATATTCCAGATTGTGGTTGTTTTTCTTTTTGTAAATCCGGCGATGCGCACAATATGAATTGATGAAGTCAGTATTCTGCTATTGTCATTATTCTTATTATTGTTGTCATTCGTACAATACTAATAATAGTAATAATGCAAAGCCTCTGATAGCTCCCCTCATTCCCGAACCCTGTGCGCTGATCCTTTCGTGTGGGTCTGTCGTTCGATGTTTTTTAATTTCACCCCCAGCCACCCAAAAATGCGGATCAACTGAGGAGACGCAGCCCGGCTATACAGGGAACAGAAACCCGGGGATGATTCAGGAGAGTGGAGAGAATGACAGCTGTGTGCTTTAGAACTGAACCGATTCTGTAAATATATACATGAGAGAGAGAGAGAGATCGAGATCGAGAGAGAGAGATCGAGATCTAGCGCTATATAAATATAATTGAATATATAGAGAGAGACACACTAGCACTCAGGGAACATGTCATCCAGATCAGCGCTACCTTCCGGGAATGAACGGAATGCAGATCATGTAAGTACACTATTATTATTATTATTATTATTGTTGTTGTTGTTGTTGTTGTGTGTTTATGATTTGTGGCGCTTGGTTTCCCGGCGGGGGGGGGGGGGAGTCCTTGTATATAATACAAGGCAGGCCTATACAGAATGAATGCAGGAGTGCAACACTAGCATTGTGGCCCCTCTCTGTATCACACAGTAATAATCATTCTAATACGCGTCTTGTGGATTCAGTTTTGCACAGGCAGCGCTTGTACTTCCAATCTTAGGGTATTAATTGCACTCAAAAGCATTAATTATGGTATTATCGAGGGCAATTATTATGCACAGCTAGTAGAAGGTAATGCGATATCTGTATTATATAATGTAGTGCATGTGTATGAGGCATTATGAACGCACTGTGTTTTGTATTCGAGTATATTGCTATGCTGCAGAACGTGTATACAGCACGGACGCGCTCCGTATTGCTGTCCTGCGGCTCCGCATCACATACATGGCTGTGTTGCTGCTACATTAATACAAACATCTTTTTATCAATGAGAAAATAACCCACCGTAATAGTTAATGTTGGGTTATGTGCGCACACCAGACAACCCGTGGACATGTCATACATGTTAATATGTGTGTGTGTGCGAGCCCAGCTTGTGTCATTGGTGACATGTATGTATGTGCACCTCGTTTAGCAGATAATATACACCGCGGGTTGTAGACACGTGTGTGTCACGGTATATTTTTGATATTATCTGCTTGTATGGTTCTGTGCAGTCAAGAGAAACGTAGTTAAACAGAGACTCACGGACCGTATACATACATACATACATGCACACAGGATTTGCATTGGCAGGGTGTGTTTATCGAGATGGATTAAAGCTGATAGCTGCTAGAATAAACAGCAAGCCCAGGGCACTCCACTCCAGTGCTGAATTAAACTGACCCATGTCCTTCCCTCGCCTCTCTGAGGTAGCAGGTTTTTTGAGATCTTGAGTGTGATGTATTGGCACAGAAGGGGGAGGGGAGGGTGTCAGTGAATTGAATGGATGAATTGAGTGGAGTCAGGAAGCTTGGTGTCCTGTTAACCCTTTAGTAGACTGCCCTGAACCCCAGTGCTGGCCCGGCCTGGTTATACTGAGCACTGGAGCCAGGCCTTGTGCTTCCCTGCTTCACTCTCTGCGTGTGCCTGTGTTTCAGTGTGTGTGTGTGTGTGTGTGTGTGTGTGCGTGCCTGTGTTTCAGTGTGTGTGTGTGTGCGTGCCTGTGTTTCAGTGTGTGTGTGTGTGTGTGTGTGTGTGTGTGCCCTGTGTTTCAGTGTGTGTGTGTGTGTGTGTGTGTTTCAGTGTGTGTGTGTGTGTGTGCGTGCCTGTGTTTGTGTGTGTGTGTGTGTGTGTGTGTGCGTGCCTGTGTTTCAGTGTGTGTGTGTGTGTGTGTGTGTGTGTGTGTTTGTGTGTGTGTGTGTGTGTGTGTGTGCGTGCCTGTGTTTCAGTGTGTGTGTGTGTGTGTGTGTGTGTGCCTGTGTTTCAGTGTGTGTGTGTGTGTGTGTGTGTGCCTGTGTTTCAGTGTGTGTGTGTGTGTGTGTGTGTGTGTGTGTTTCAGTGTGTGTGTGTGTGCCTGTGTTTCAGTGTGTGTTTGTGTGTGTGTGCGTGCCTGTGTTTCAGTGTGTGTTTCAGTGTGTGTGCTGTGTTTCAGTGCCCTGTGTTTTTCAGTGTGTGTGTGTGTGTGTGTGCGCCTGTGTTTCAGTGTGTGTGTGTGTGTGTGTGTGTGTGTGCGTGCCTATGTTTCAGTGTGTGTGTGTGCGCGTGCCTGTGTTTCAGTGTGTGTGTGTGTGTGTGCCTGTGTTTCAGTGTGTGTGTGTGTGTGTGTGTGTGTGTGCCTGTTTCAGTGTGTGTATGTGTGTGTGTGCGTGCCTGTGTTTCAGTGTGTGTGTGTGTGTGTGTGTGTGTGTGTGTGTGTGTGTGCCTGTTTCAGTGTGTGTGTGTGTGTGAGTGCGTGCCTGTGTTTCAGTGTGTGTGTGTGTGTGTGTGTGCGTGCCTGTGTTTCAGTGTGTGTGTGTGTGTGTGTGTGTGTGCCTGTGTTTCAGTGTGCGTCAGTGTGTCACTCTATCAGTGTGTGAGTCTGTCTCTGTCTGTGTGTGGCAGAGGTGGCTGATTTCAATGTTTTAAATGACATTCATTTTGCCAAATATCTAATATCTGTACACTCTACACACACTGTACACTACACACTGTACACTACACACTGTACACACACTACACACTGTACACACTGTACTCCACATGTCTGATTGTGATCAAACTTGTTACGAATCTTCTTTTGCTCAAGGTATATTGGGTGTATCAGGATGTGGCGGTGTGTGGAGGCTCTGTCTGCGTCTGCCACACTTACATTGTAACATAGCTAGAGAACCGCTTGTCTGATGGTGAGGAAACGTGCTAAGAACCTTCGTACAGTAGTCTGTGTAGGAACCCCTAAGAGAACACTTCAGCAGAACACCCTTGTGTGAAACCGATCTTCCCCATTAGAAATGCCCCACCTAAAGGAACAGGAACTTTGCTAAAAAGAACACCTTTTTGGCACCGATAGTGATTCATTCACAACTGATACAGTACTGCTTTGTAATCTGATAACTCATCATTAAACTTAAATTCAAATGGTTTATTCAATCTTTTCAGAATTGACTTGTCATCGCGAGAGTGTCCTGAGGCACAGCGATTGGTTTATTCAATCTTTCCTGAACTGCTGTCGTATCATTGCCTCGTTTTGTATTCTGATTTCCACGAGTGCACCTCATAGCTACAAAATGGCATGCAAACAAAACGGCGAAATGCGCCGCGGTTTCTCTTGCTACAAAAAGTTGGAAATTGTTTGAGTGCTTGAATAAAACCTGATTTGGACACAAGTCTCCAAGCAATTTGGTGTTTCCGTTCTGGTGAGTTGCTTCACCAATCTGTTAAATAATGTGCATGTCTTGAATATTGGTCATGTACATGTATTCATAATTAATCTAGTGCTGCTGGTGCATTTCTTAACGTGTGTAGGGGTGCTGTGTTAATTTAGTTTGACAGTTTATTAAAGTTAGTTTGTGTGTTACTCCATTATTATAGTTTATTAACATATTGCTTTCCTCTTACTTATTCTGTTAATTTCATATGTTGATGCACGTGTATATTTATGTATTGATTCATATTGTGTCTGGTGGTCAACACTCTGATCTTGCTCTTCGTTTCCTTGATTTAGTAGCTACTTGTATCAGTTCTTCTGTTTATTTTCCTCCAGTCTTTGGTGTCAGTATAATGGGTGTTTTTTTCAGCGTGTCTCTTTGGATCGTGCAATTCACAGTGACTTGACTTCATTGGGGCTCATATGTTGTTTACGGCATAGCAGTGTCTGCATTGGCGAGGGAACCCTGTAACACTGAATGAACATTGAAAAATATCTCTGAAGTAAGATTAGGTTGTGTAGAGCTTACTTTACTCAACTCAATTAACTACAAGACAATGGATGTCATGAAGTAGTTTACCTTGTTTCTCCCTGAAATACCTTGTGTGTATTTCAGGTAGAAACATTTCTTAATAGTACTGTTTTATTTTAGTTTTATTTCCTGCTATGGCTGTTTCTTTGCAATACACAAAGTGGCTGTTGACACATTTTAAATAAACTAATAACACCATTACTGAAGTTTACTTATGTCTTTTTTTTTTAAGCTGAACAAGAAAACACAAACTATCAATTATTATTTTTTTTTTTTTATTTAGTAGTCGGCAATTGTTTTTTTAAATAATTTTCTCCCAATTTGGAATAGCCAATTATTTTTAGGCTCAGCTCACCGCTACCACCCCTGCGCTGACTCGGAAGGGCGAAGACGAACACACGCTGTCCTTCGAAGCGTGTGCCGTCAGCCGACCGCTTCTTTTCACACTGCAGACCCACCATGCAGCCACCTCAGAGCTACAGCGTCGGAGGACAATGCAGCTCTGGGCAGCTTACAGGCAAGCCCGCAGGTGCCCGGCCAGACTACAGGGGTCGCTGGTGGCGCGGTGAGCCGAGGACACCCTGGCCGACCTAACCCTCCCTCCCCCTGGGCGACGCTCGGCCAATTGAGCGCCGCCCCCTGGGAGCTCCTGTCCTCAGTCGGCAGTGGAATACCCTGGACTCGAACCGGCGACGTCCAGGCTATAGCGCGCATCCTGCACTCCACGCAGAGCGCCTTTACTGGATGCGCCACTCTGGAGCCCCCCAAACTATCAAATTTAACTTGAATAAACACTTCAAATAAAATCCACTTTTAAAAGGATGTATTGTATCCCCTGATTTGATTCGCTTCCTGAATCTGAAACGTGGAAAAGGGGGTAAAACTCACCGTTTTAATTCACCATCCTACGAAGACTGTTTAACTCCTTTCTGTAGTAGGTGTCACCAGGTTTATTTTAGAGGAGATTTTTTTGTAGCCTTTTATAGGGTAGGAATTATACTTCTCCAGCTAATTCAAAGTTAGAGTATCTGGAAATGCATTTTGAAAGATTGTTGGAAAACCCCTCGTTCCTCCCAGTGCTGGAGTTGGATATAAAACTCGTTTCTCTGCAATGATCTCATTCATTGTCCGAGCACAGCAGTATTGTCCCGACCCCTCCTCGCTCACAGCTGATCCTCTTCAGGGATAGAAATAAGATGTTCATATACACAGCGTCCTGGTCCAGTGCACAGCGTCCTGGTCCATTGCACAGGGTCCTGGACCAGTGCCCAGCGCCCTGGTCCATTGCCCAGCGTCCTGGTCCAGTGCCCAGCGTCCTGGTCCAGTGCCCAGCATCCTGGTCCAGTGCCCAGCGCCCTGGTCCAGTGCCCAGCGCCCTGGTCCAGTGCCCAGCGTCCTGGTCCATTGCACAGGGTCCTGGTCCAGTGCCCAGCGTCCTGGTCCAGTGCCCAGCGTCCTGGACCAGTGCCCAGCGTCCTGGTCCAGTGCACAGCGTCCTGGTCCAGTGCACAGCGTCCTGGTCCATTGCAGAGCCTCCTCATAGCCTGGCTTCCTGTCCCTCTTCACTTCCTCCCTCACTTCCTGTATTTAGGGGTGGTGAGCCTGCTCTGTGGAAGACCTAGCATGCACCAGGAAGCCTTCTCAAGCTGGTTCCGCACAGTCGACGGGGGAGGAAAGTTTGTAAACGACGCTGTGAGCTGCTTGACTTGCACTTGACTTATGAGAAAGTTCTGTGTGATTTACAGTATTTCTGTGATTTCATTTCTCAAAGCATTCATTGAAGTTCTGTGGCATGTTAGCTTGTTTCCTTGTGTGTGCTGGACTCAGGGCACAGTCAGGGGGGATCCTAGTACCAGGGACACAGGCAGACAGGCAGGAGATGGGCTGCTGTGTGTTCATTTGGTTCTACTTGTTGTCCCGCTGTAGCTGTGCTGCTCACAGTGCTATGGTTGAGGGCACACGTGCAGGGGCAACTCATGTTATTCAATTCCATTTTAAAATCCATTCCAATTCCTTTTACGACATGCTGTAGGCTCAATGATGGTGTCTCTGTGTCGTCGGCTTCTTTTCTCTGTTCTCTAGCCGTGGTTGTCAGCGTGTATGTGTCTCTGCATGCCTGTGTGTGTAGCCTTGGTCAGCTTCCTTTCTCTTGTGTATGCCATGTGCTCCTAGCCTTATTTGTTTATTTATTTGTTTATTTAGCAGACGCCTTTATCCAAGGTGACTTACAGAGACTCGGGTGTGTGAACTATGCATCAGCTGCAGAGTCACTTACAACTACGTCTCACCCGAAAGACGGAGCACAAGGGGGTTAAGAGACTTCCTCAGGGTCACACAATGAGTCAGTGGCTGAAGTGGGATTTGAACTGGGGACCTCCTGGTTACAAGCCCATTTCTTTAACCACTGGACCACACAGCCTTGCTTACTCCCTTTCTCTACCTCTTTGTCACTCAGTGTGCTGCGGGGATGCTGCTGTATTAGTTGAGGAGGCTTGCAGGCTATAGTTCCAGTGTACAGAGTTTGGTGGGGGGCTCGCTGCCCCTCAGTTTGGTGGAGGGTGGGGTGGGGTGGGGTGGGGGGTCTCTCTGCCACTCGGTGTGGTGCGGGGCTCTCTCTCTTTCACTCGGTGTGGTGCGGGGCTCTCTCTCTGTCACTCGGTGTGGTGCGGGCTCTCTCTCTCTGTCTCTGTGGGGTGTGGGCTCTCTGTCTCTGTGTGGTGCGGGGCTCTCTCTGTCTCTGTGTGGTGCGGGGTTCTCTCTCTCTGTCTCTGTGTGGTGCGGGGCTCTCTCTCTGTCTCTGTGTGGTGCGGGGCTCTCTCTCTGTCTCTGTGTGGTGCGGGGCTCTTTCTCTGTCTCTGTGTCGTGCAGGGCTCTCTCTCTGTCTCTGTTTTGCAGGGCTCTCTCTGTCTCTGTGGTGCAGGGCTCTCTCTCTCTGTCTCTGTGTGGTGCAGGGCTCTCTCTCTGTCTCTGTGTGGTGCAGGGCTCTCTCTCTGTCTCTGTGTGGTGCAGGGCTCTCTCTCTGTCTGTGTGGTGCAGGGCTCTCTCTGTCTGTGTTTTGCAGGGCTCTCTGTCTCTGTGGTGCAGGGCTCTCTCTCTCTGTCTCTGTTTTGCAGGGCTCTTTCTGTCTCTGTGTGGTGCGGGGCTCTCTCTCTGTCTCTGTGTGGTGCAGGGCTCTCTCTCTCTGTCTCTGTGTGGTGCAGGGCTCTCTCTCTCTGTCTCTGTGTGGTGCAGGGCTCTCTCTCTCTGTCTCTGTGTGGTGCAGGGCTCTCTCTCTCTGTCTCTGTGTGGTGTCTCTGTGGGGGGCTCTCTCTCTGTCTCTGTGTGGTGCAGGGCTCCCTCTCTCTGTCTCTGTGTGGTGCAGGGCTCCCTCTCTCTGTCTCTGTGTGGTGCAGGTCTCTCTCTCTCTGTCTCTGTGTGGTGCGGGGCTCCCTCTCTCTGTCTCTGTGTGGTGCAGGGCTCTCTCTCTCTGTCTCTGTGTGGTGCAGGGCTCTCTCTCTCTGTCTCTGTGTGGTGCAGGGCTCTCTCTCTGTCTCTGTGTGGTGCAGGGCTCTCTCTCTGTCTCTGTGTGGTGCAGGGCTCTCTCTCTCTGTCTCTGTGTGGTGCAGGGCTCCCTCTCTCTGTCTCTGTGTGGTGCAGGGCTCTCTCTCTCTGTCTCTGTGTAGTGCAGGGATGCTGCTGTATTGACTGAGGAGGCTCTCTGGCTGTTAATCCACTGCTGAACAGCTGGCCTGAGAGAGTAAACAGAGAACCTGTCCTGATGAGTTAGCCTGGCTAGGGTGGGTGTGATTAACCATTAACCACGTGTGTGTGGTTGTGCGTGTTAATATTATCGTGTGTGTGTGTGTGTCCTCTAGCTGTGTGTGTCTTTTGGTTTCAGATTGGCTTGCAGGCTGTGTTCCTCTCTCTGTTTCTCTGGTGTCAGTGTGTGTGTGTATTGATGTGTGCTTCTGTTGCCCTGCAGGCTGTGCTCCTCTCTCTGGTTCACTTGTTTTCTCGCTGTCAGGAGATTTCAGTTGCTCATGTTTTTGTGACGACATCAACCCTGTCATTGCACAAATTCACCTCAAAGCAAAGATTTTAAAACATCGTATAGTTTACCTCCCTCTCCCCACAGATTGCAAAAGCGTAATCTTTTTTTGTTATTAAATAAAAAACAGTGTTAGACTCGGGGTGGACGCAGTACACCCACTGTTTTTGGTGAAACAGCGTTTTTCACACTCCATCTTCATTTATTTATCTTATCTGGTTTTGGGAGAAATACTTTTTTTGTTTGTTTTTAAAGAAAGTTATCATATAATAATAACGTGTTGATTCAGTTAAGACATTTCTAAGGTAAACTAAGTGAAAATTAGCATATTACCTTATTTTTTTCCCAAAACTGACAAACTAAACACTACAGACTCGATAAAAAACAGCATTTGCTCCACAACAGGCACTGCCTCCCTCATCGGTCCTGCGTTCCTAGCAAGATCTCTCGATTTGATGAAAATAATTGTGAGCGTTTATACAGCGAAAGTTGTTTAATCTCATATCAGTGTTTACAAAGACACTACACACCCATTTTACTAGGCTGTAATATAAAAGCTTTCTGTATTTTATTGCATGCATTTTGTTGTGTTATTTTTTGTTTGTGACCTGTTATTTTTACAGTAGTTACAAGGTAGCACATTATTTTTACATACAATTACATTATTTTTTACACATTATTTTTACATACAATTACCCATTTATACAGTTGGGTTTTTACTGGAGCAATCTAGGTAAAGTACCTTGCTCAAGGGTACAGCAGCAATGTCCCCCACCTGGGATTGAACCCACGACCCTCCGGTCAAGAGTCCAGAGCCCTAACCACTACTCCACACTGCTGCTTATAATGAAAGATGCTATCTAACAAAGATTATGATGACCGTTGTTGTTATTGTTATAGTATTATTAATAATGCACAGATGATCAAAAGCAGCATGTTCTTCATTACAGTGAATGTGTGACTTAAAGCCTGGCTAGTTGCGCCTCTATTTTTGTGGATGATATATCTTATGATATTATTATTATTATTATTATTATTATTATTATTATTATTATTATTATTATTTATTTCTTAGCAGACGCCCTTATCAGGTTTTAAATCATTGTCTAATCCAAACATTTTTATTTTTGTTTTAAATGTTTAAATAATTCTCTTTGTGACCAGGCAGGAGATGTGAATAGTCAGATTGTTTTCCGAATGGTTTCATGTGGGCACATCCGGCATTAACATGTTTGAAAATCCAGTATTGCACCGAATATAGCCTTGCAGCCAAATAATATTCCTCAAGAACAGGCAAGGATAGCCCTCCTGGTTTAGAGAGTGACAGTCTCCTTTTCTTTTTTCTGGGCTGGGAACCTTCCACAGATAATCTACACAACAGAGAGAATGGCAGCATTTTACAGTTTAGCACTGTCTACTATTAATTATAATTATTATACTGATTTATTGGTAGCGTAAAACTTAGTTCCAATCTTCACATAATAAAATTCTTTACATGCAAATTTACATTTTCCCATCCAACTAACAGTATGATTTTCATGGACCGAGGCTCCCCAAAATATCATCATCTTTTTAGGTGTACGATTGACTGCACTGGCACTATAAATGTGAAAAAAATCCCCTGGGGCTTTGCCCCTGCACCTCACTGGGGGCCTGTGACAGAAATACGATGATTCTTGGTTGTAAATCTCCCTCCCGACCTGTGAGGGCGCTAAGCAGCGAGAACAGAGTTCCCTGGACGGGCTGGTCTGACAGTTCTTTCCCAGGGTTCAAGGGAAGTCAGCCAACCAGGAAGGGAGTGAGACTCCGTTGCAATAACGCATTGACCCGGAAGGGAAACAATGTGGCAGCCGCGGATTGGAGAGGCGGTTGCACTCGTTTACCAAGGGGTCATGTGTGACGGCATAAAAGAGGGCAGAGAATCGCAATCTGTTCCTTTGTTTTGGGTATTTGTATTGAGACCGGAAGGACCCGTGTTATTGTATCGTGAGTGTTTTGTTCTGTTTGTCTAACTGTTGCTTGTTTGCTAGACGGCTAAACATGTTCCAGAGCTGTCACCAGAGGCCAGCACCCACCCGGAACATCACTGCACTAAAAAGCACACCATTATAAATTCACCACGAGCACTACTGCACTCACTAAAGGACTGGGGACCGTGTATGTTTTGTCTGTGTGTGGCAGTACCAAGCATTGGGTACGGCCTGTATTTCTTTATAGTTTCTGTTGGTCAGTTTTGACCGTTGGAATATAGATAAAAACAACCATCATATCGCCAGTACTGTGCTTGTCATTGTCTGGAGCCCTGCATCGCCTCTACACCTGTCTTAAACTCCAGCATCACCTTACATGAAATTTGGCCTTGGCTGTTCTGAGTGAAGTTTGGAAACGTACAGCTTAAAGCTTTTTAGAGGACAATTTTTCGAAATCTGGCTGTGAATACATTCGTATATCAGGTATTGGGACTGTCTTAAGACCACCTTGGTGATTTCTGGTCTGTAATGCTGATGTTTGAGTGACATATTCACGGGCAGTGTCATCGGTAAATACAACAAAGTTATTTTTACAGAGATTAGCAGTGTTTTCATTTCCTCATCTACAAAAGAAAAAGTGTACTCGACCTATACTTTAAGAGCAAGTTAGTAGCTGTTTTTTCACTCAGTTCTAGACAGTTTATTCAGATCTGTTCTTGAAATCGGCTTTTTATGATTTAAATAATTTAAGCCACAAGAAGCTGCATGTTTAGCTTGTAGATTTAGGTGTTTGTTTGCCTGATGGAATTCAGAATCTTTAGCGATTATCAGGATTTTTATTCCAGGGGTGTTGCTGAAGGTAACGGTTAATCCAGTGCTCGAGTGACCCCCACCAAAAACACACTGTCAGTCCAACAAAGTGAACGTTTTAATGAGCGTTCAGATGTTTACAAAACAGCACTACACGTACAGATATAGCACTCTAAAGGAGTATTTTTCTGAGTGTTACACTGTATGTAACGTCACTCTGGAAAGCACCTCTGACAGTGGTACTGGTTATGTACAAGTACATTACATTTAAAACTGATTCACACAAGTGAAGCACTGTGTGTGTTGTATTTGTGAGCACATACATATCAGTTCATTGTTTTCAGGGTTTTTTTTTAAACGTTAAAAAAGAAAAATACTATGAACTGAATAAAGTACTGAAAACAAGATTCAACACTATTCTCAAAACAGCAGGCTGTATTCCAGAGTGCTATTGGACCGTTGGACAGTTTTACAATGCCTATATATATATATATATATATAACACCAGGTTTAAGCTATGGTAATTTTTCACAATGAACTTAAGTTTTTAGTACTTGCATTCACTCTGGGGTGCAGTCCAATCAATCAGTGGGAGATGTTGCAGTTCTTCTCAGTTACCAGCTGAGGGATGTTGGGCTCCAGTGAAGTGGTGGCTACTCTAAGCACTGCATGCAGGTTATCATCTGTCAGCCTTGTTCTGAGGTGTGACTTGTTTAGCTTCATAAGGGAAAACACCTGTTCACAGATATAAGTGCTTCCAAACAAAGACAGCAATTTCAAAGCTTCTCTGCTAAGATTAGGAAACTGATTGTGGTCCAGTGATGGGTAGAATTCTAGGAGAGACGGGTCCCTGTGTTTGCTCTTCAGCGCAGTGGTACACTGCAGTTCAATAACTTCAAGCTGGAGATCGTCTGGTACACTTTCTGCATCAACAGAGAAGGGATCCGCGAAGAGTTTAAAAGAGGCTCGCTCGCTACTGAATTGCTCAAATCTGGCAAACACCCATGTAGTTCTTTCAGGACACTTCAATCCAGTCGCTTTCTTCCATGACAGACGTGTCTCTTCCCTTCTCTTGCAGAAAATGTTTTATTTCTTTTCGCAGTGAAAAGAACCTCTTTAGGACATTGCCCCAGCTAAGCCATCTCACTTCAGTTTGATGAATCAGGTCACCGTAAGTGGTGCCGATTTTCTCCTAAAAAAGACTGAAATTCACGGTGATTCAAAGATCGTGAACGAATGAAGTTAACTGTGGACACAACAAAGTCCATGATTTCTTTAAACTTCAGGTATTTTGCACACAAGGCCTCCTGGTGTATTATACAGTGATGCTGCTTCAGCAGCGCAGCTCGATCCCCCATGTGCTTTTTTAAACACCCTATAAAACCGTTAGTCTTGCCAACCATAGCCGGAGCACCGTCGGTTGTCACCCCCACCAATTTATCCCACTGTTGTAGATAGCTGTCTGGGTCAATTCCTGTTTTTCAATTCCAATTATATTCCTTCCTTTGAAGGCATTTGAATTGGAATTAGAAATGGATTTTAAAAAGGAATTGGAATTGAAGAAGCGGAATTGACCAAGATCCTTATGGCTGTGAGTCACGCTTTCTCGTAGTAGTTCTGTCTGTCTCTGTCTCGGTCTGTCTGCCTGTCTTGCTTTTCCACCTCCCTGTCTGTGTCTCTGTGTGGACCCTGCTGGACTATCTCCTGTCTCGTATCGAACCAGGAACACAGCCATACTGTAGCCTCAGTCTACAGACAGCAGCACGAAAACATCCTCACAATGTCAGTAAACAGTCTAACCAGGCTGCACTGAGCCAGCCGACCACAGCAAAGTCACTACTCCTGTGCTGTGTTCATATCCCGCAGCCAGGATCGTTTTATTTATGTGAAAAACAGTCATGGTGTTTTAAAAAGAGTTTGTGAACATGAATGAACTTGCTCTGTGTGCCCATTGTGAGCTGTAGCTGTTAGAACGGGTTGAGGTTAATGAGAAATACTGAAAAAAAACAGGGTGTGTGTGTCTCTGGTCTCCTCTCTCTGTCCCTCGAGGTTTCAGTCACATTAGCTGCTCTGTGCTTATCAATCAGTGGCCTGAATTAATTGACAGAGGGATCAATAGAGAGGAGAGGAGGGGTCAGAGGGAAGGGAGGGGGAGCGATAGAGGGAGACTGGCAGTGGTTAAAGTGGGGGGGCCTGGGGGGAGCAGCCCTCCTAGCTATAGGGATCAAGGGGAGCTGGGTAATAGCAAGTTTGTGAAGGGACTATAATGAGGAGTATACGATTATACATGAAAACTGCACAGTTAAATTATCATTGTGTGGGACAATCTTAACAACTGTTATTTAAATAAAACAGGGTACAAGAAACAGACCACCAGCAAATCATCTTCTCCCTGCCTTATAAAATATAAAGGATGGATTCCTAGATTAATTGGAAAATATAAAAACTTTCAGAAAGACTACAAACAAATTCTGGTTATCCCAAGAGAAGAATTTAGGAGCGTCTACATGAGGGGAGTCGCACTAAATAATACACTAGTGAGAGACTTGCACGAGATTCTCCTGACATTACAATACGAAATAGACTCGTATAGGCTCTTAGGTTCCAATAAAATGCAGGCTCTTGGGCTATATATTGATTTGAAGCTGTTCATACAATTGAAGGACTTGATATTTGAACCGGTTCTTAAACAGATCAAAGAGACAACTTAACCTAACAGAGGGGTCTCTCTTATGAAAGAAACCCTATACTGGCTCCAGAAGAGATGAGGAGGGAGGGGGAATGCGTCTGCTGACAGAGCTGGAGAGGAGGTGAAGGGGAGAGCGGGGTGTGAGAGTGAGCGGAGCTGGAGAGGAGGTGAAGGGGAGAGCGGGGTGTGAGAGTGAGCGGAGCTGGAGAGGAGGTGAAGGGAGAGTGGGGTGTGAGTGAGCGGAGCTGGAGAGGAGGTGAAGGGGAGAGCGGGGTGTGAGAGTGAGCAGAGCTGGAGAGCGGGGTGTGAGAGTGAGCAGAGCTGGAGAGGAGGTGAAGGGGAGAGCAGGGTGTGAGAGTGAGCGGAGCTGGAGAGCGGGGTGTGAGAGTGAGCGGAGCTGGAGAGGAGGTGAAGGGGAGAGCGGGGTGTGAGTGAGCGGAGCTGGAGAGGTGAAGGGAGGCGGGGTGAGAGTGAGCGGGCTGGAGAGCGGGTGTGAGAGTGAGCAGAGCTGGATAGGAGGTGAAGGGGAGAGTGGGGTGTGAGGGAGAGGAGGTGAAGCTGAAGGGGAGAGCGGGGTGTGAGAGTGAGCGGAGCTGGAGAGGAGGTGAAGGGGGAGAGCGGGTGTGAGAGTGAGCGGAGCTGAGAGGAGGTGAAGGGGAGAGCAGGGTGAGAGAGCGGAGCTGAGAGGAGGTGAAGGGGAGAGGGGGTGAGAGTGAGCGGAGCTGGAGGAGGTGAAGGGAGAGGGGGTGAGAGTGAGCGGAGCTGGAGAGCGGGGTGTGAGAGTGAGCAGAGCTGGATAGGAGGTGAAGGGGAGAGTGGGGTGTGAGGGAGAGGAGGTGAAGCTGAAGGAGAGGGGGTGAGAGTGAGCGGAGCTGGAGAGGAGGTGAAGGGAGAGGGGGTGAGAGCGGAGCTGAGAGGAGGTGAAGGGAGAGCGGGTGTGAGTTAGCGGAGCTGGAGAGCGGGTGGAGAGGAGCAGAGCTGGAGAGGAGGTGAAGGGAGAGGGGGAGGGGGAGAGGAGGTGAAGCTGAAGGGAGAGCGGGTGTGAGTGAGCGGAGCTGAGAGGAGGTGAAGGTGGAGAGAGGGGTGTGTGAGGAGCGGAGCTGAGAGAAGGTGAAGGGAGAGCGGGGTGTAGAGTGAGCAGAGCTGGAGAGCGGGTGTGAGAGTGAGAGCAGAGCTGGAGAGGAGGTGAAGGGAGAGGGGTGAGGGAGAGGAGGTGAAGCTGAAGGGAGAGGGGGTGAGAGTGAGCGGAGCTGAAGAGGAGGTGAAGGGAGAGGGTGTGAGAGTGAGCGGAGCTGGAGAGGAGGGGAGGGGAGAGCGGGTGTGAGGAGCGGAGCTGGAGAGGAGGTGAAGGGAGCGGGGGGTGAGAGTGAGCGGAGCTGGAGGAGGAGGTGAAGGGAGAGCGGGTGAGAGGAGCGGAGCTGAGAGGAGGTGAAGGGAGAGCGGGGTGAGAGTGAGCGGAGCTGGAGAGGAGGTGAAGGGAGAGCGGGGTGTGAGAGTGAGCGGAGCTGGAGAGGAGGTGAAGGGAGAGCGGGGTGTGAGTGAGCGGAGCTGGAGAGGAGGTGAAGGGGAGAGCGGGGTGTGAGAGTGAGCGGAGCTGAGAATAAGAATGAGAGGGGGGGCAAGGAGTGCTGAGTCAGCATTGACACAACCTTTTAATCTGCAGGTCAGACTGTGCCTGAGTGTGTTACTGTCTGAGCCTGTCGCTATGTGTGTGTGTCTGTGTGTTACTGTTAGTTTGTATTACTGTGTATGTGTGTGTTAGTATCTGAGCCTGTCGCTTTGTGAGTGTCTGTGTGTGTGTGTGTGAGAGAGTTTAAGCATATTTAGAGGGGATGGACAAAATATTAGAAACCATTTAGCACACACTTACACCCCTCCTTGTGTGATAAAGAGTAGGCTGGTTGCAGGTCTGCGCTCTGATTGTGAAGAGCAGGCTGGGTGCAGGGCTGCCTCTGATTGTGAAGAGCAGGCTGGGTGCAGGGCTGCCTCTGATTGTGAAGAGCAGGCTGGGTGCAGGGCTGCCTCTGATTGTGAAGAGCAGGCTGGGTGCAGGGCTGCCTCTGATTGTGAAGAGCAGGCTGGGTGCAGGGCTGCCTCTGATTGTGAAGAGCAGGCTGGGTGCAGGCTGCCTCTGATTGTGAAGAGCAGGCTGGGTGCAGGGCTGCCTCAGATTGTGAAGAGCAGGCTGGGTGCAGGTCTGTGTCAGTTGTGTTTCAGCGTCACAGTGTTTCAGTGTCGTGTCAGTGTTGTGTTTCAGTGTGTGGCAAAGTGCCCGCCCCTGTGTGTATTTTGTGTGTTATGTGTTGTATGTTGCGTGTGTTAATGTTGGTGTATAGATTGGTACACGGGATATAAACGGGTCTGTGTTTCACGTATGTTTAAAGTGTATAGTTATATTTAGGCACGAGGATGGCACATCACTTCACGTGCAGATAAAATATAATATGTGAACACAGGGTTTCACGTAATGAATTCACGTGCTGGGATTCAAGTGAATAATTAATTAGTAATTGAATCCCAGCACAACAGTATAAATAGGCACATTTTTAGTCACCGGGTTAGGTGTTCGGAAGAGGAGAACGGAGAGAGAGAGAGAGAGTTAAGATCGTAAAAGTAAAGAGAAGTTTGTTTGTACTCACCGTGTTTGTTCGTCTGTCCTGCACCGTCTGTTTAGTGTTTAGTCGTTTTGTTTGTCTGTTTATTTTGGCGTGTAGTGCCGTGTCCTGTTTTGTATTCCGTTGTTTAAACCTTTTATTTTGTCATTAAACGCTGAGTGCAGCCATTGCACTCAGCTCATCATCACAACCACCGTCTCTGGCTGTGTTTGAATTCCTTTCTGGTCTGACGCAACCCACTCTGGCCGTCTTTGTGACACGTGGTGTCATCGTGGGATAGCCTCGCCTCCAAGCGTCAGACCAGGAGGGGTTTTAAAAAAAAAAAAAAAAAAAAAATATTATGGCAGAAGACGCCATCAAACTGCGGGACTGGTTCCTGGAGAATGCTGGGCTGGAGGCCCAGTCTCTGCCCATAATCGTCCGGGTCCTGTGGATGATGGACTATGAGAGATGGGAGGCATATCAGGAGGAACACACCCCAAACACCTTGGAGGAAGGGGTGGAGTTTCTCCTCAGCTACCTGGAGGCAACGAGAAAAGGAACAGCAGCCCAGGTAGCAGGCCCACCAGCAGAGGGTGAATGCCTGCTGTCCCCATCTCCACCAGCAGAGGGTGAGTACCTGCTGTCCCCATCTCCACCAGCAGAGGGTGAATGCCTGCTGGTTTTGCCTCCACAGCCTGAGTGGGAGGAGCCCAACGTCCCCACGCCTGAGTGGGAGGAGCCCGACGCCCCACGCCTGAGTGGGAGGAGCCCGAACGTCCCACGCCTGAGTGGGAGGAGCCCAACGTCCCACGCCTGAGTGGGAGGAGCCCGGCGTCCCACGCCTGAGTGGGAGGAGCCCAACGTCCCACGCCTGAGTGGGAGGAGCCCGAACGTCCCACGCCTGAGTGGGAGGAGCCCAATGTCCCACGCCTGAGTGGGGGAGCCCGAATGTCCCACAGCCCAAGAGGGAGGAGTCGGTGCGCCCACAGCCCAAGAGGGGGGAGTCGGAGCGGCCCACAGCCCAAGAGGGGGGGAGTCGGTGCGGCCCACAGCCCAAAAGGGAGGAGTCGGTGCGTCCACAGCCCAAAAGGGGAGGAGTCGGTCGCCCACAGCCCAAAAAAGGAGGAGTCGGAAAGGCCCACAGCCCAAAAAGGGAGGAGTCGGTGCGCCCAGAGCCCGGGCGGAGGCAAGTCGGGCTTCCACAGCCCTGGGACCCAAGCCACCAGCAGAGGGAGAATGCCTGCTGGTTCAGCCCCAAGAGCCGAAAGGGGAGGAGTTACAGGCTCAACCCCTGAAAATTTTTGGGGGAGAGGGCAGGAGGCTGGTGTCCCCAGCAGCCTCTATTCAGGCTGATGAGGGCAGCACGGCACCACCACCAGCCCAGCCGCCACAGCAGAGGGAGCCAGCACTGCCACAGCCTCCTCTGAGTGGCCAGCATCAACCCCATGGCCTCCGCCACCACCACCACCTTCCCTCCACTAGGGAGCAGAGGAGCAGGAGCTGCCTCTGCCTCCGCCACCACCACCCTCTGCCTCCACCACCGCCAGGAGCAGAGGAGCAGGAGCTGCCTCTGCCTCCACCACCGCCAGGAGCAGAGGAGCTGGAGCTGCCTCTGCCTCCACCACCGCCAGGAGCAGAGGAGCTGGAGCTGCCTCTGCCTCCACCACCGCCAGGAGCAGAGGAGCTGGAGCTGCCTCTGCCTCCACCACCGCCAGGAGCAGAGGAGCTGGAGCTGCCTCTGCCTCCACCACCGCCAGGAGCAGAGGAGCTGGAGCTGCCTCTGCCTCCACCACCACCAGGAGCAGAGGAGCTGGAGCTGCCTCTGCCTCCCCACCACAGGAGCAGAGGGAGCTGGAGCTGCCTCTGCCTCCCACCACCACCAGAGCAGAGGGCAGGAGCTGCCTCTGCTTCCCGCCACCTCCACAGGGAGGAGCTGCCTGGCCGGAGCCCCAGAAAGGGGGAGCTGCCGGCCACGAAGAAGGGGGGACGAGGTCTGGAGACCACTTTCCCAGCAGCAGTTTCGCTGCAGGAGTTCTTGGCCGGAGCCCCACAGGAGGGAGCTGCCGGCTACGAAGAAGGGGAGGTCGGGGGACCACCTGCCCCCGCAGCTTTTTTTCGCTGCAGGGATCTGGACCAGCATGCTGTCAGCCGTGCCACTACCGGCAGGGGAGCTGACAGCATTTCCAGCCATGGGCCCACTGAAGCCTCCCTTCCCAGCCCGAGACTTTGGCCTGGACTGCTGGGTATTTAAGGGGGGAGGTGGCCGTTGAGGCCATGTGTGCTTTGCACAGGGGGTATATGTGGCAAAGTGCCCGCCCCTGTGTGTATTTTGTGTGTTATGTGTTGTATGTTGCGTGTGTTAATGTTGGTGTATAGATTGGTACACGGGATATAAACGGGTCTGTGTTTCACGTATGTTTAAAGTGTATAGTTATATTTAGGCACGAGGATGGCACATCACTTCACGTGCAGATAAAATATAATATGTGAACACAGGGTTTCACGTAATGAATTCACGTGCTGGGATTCAAGTGAATAATTAATTAGTAATTGAATCCCAGCACAACAGTATAAATAGGCACATTTTTAGTCACTCGGGGTTAGGTGTTCGGAAGAGGAGAACGGGAGAGAGAGAGAGAGGAGAGTTAAGATCGTAAAAGTAAAGAGAAGTTTGTTTGTACTCACCGTGTTTGTTCGTCTGTCCTGCACCGTCTGTTTAGTGTTTAGTCGTTTTGTTTGTCTGTTTATTTTGGCGTGTAGTGCCGTGTCCTGTTTTGTATTCCGTTGTTTAAACCTTTTATTTTGTCATTAAACGCTGAGTGCAGCCATTGCACTCAGCTCATCATCACAACCACCGTCTCTGGCTGTGTTTGAATTCCTTTCTGGTCTGACGCAACCCACTCTGGCCGTCTTTGTGACACAGTGTCACAGTGTTGCAATGTGATGTCACAGTTTTGGCATAGTAACCATGCTGTGGGATTTGTGCTCTGACTGCCTCTCTCCCTCTCCTCCCAGCATGCCTCTCTGACAGGAAGCCGCTCTGAGAAGGGCTCTGGTTGGTCGAGCCGGTCGCTGGGCGCTCGCTGTCGGAACTCCATCGCCTCCTGCACGGACGAGCAGCCACACATCGGCAACTACCGGCTGCTCAAGACCATCGGCAAGGGCAACTTCGCCAAGGTCAAGCTGGCCAGACACATCCTCACAGGCAGGGAGGTGAGAGCTGACCACACAATCAGCCCTGTCCACACATTAATGAGCCTTGTCTACTGTCCACACGTTAATGAGCCCTGTCTACTGTCCACACATTAATGAACCCTGTCTACTGTCCACACGTTAATGAGCCCTGTCTACTGTCCACACATTGAGCCCTGTCTACTGTCCACACATTAATGAACCCTGTCTACTGTCCACACGTTAATGAACCCTGTCTACTGTCCACACGTTAATGAGCCCTGTCTGTCCACTTGAGCCCTCCACACATTGATGAACCCTGTCTACTGTCCACACGTTAATGAACCCTGTCTACTGTCCACACGTTAATGAACCCTGTCTACTGTCACACATGTCCCTCTCTACTGTCCACACGTTAATGAGCCCTCTCTACTGTCCAGCCCTCTCTACTGTCCACACGTTAATGAGCCCTGTCCACACATTGAGCCCTCTCTACTGTCCACACGTTAATGAGCCCTGTCTACTGTCCACACATTGAGCCCTGTCTACTGTCCACACATTAATGAACCCTGTCTACTGTCCACACGTTAATGAACCCTGTCTACTGTCCACACGTTAATGAGCCCTGTAATGAACCCTGTCTACTGTCCACACGTTAATGAACCCTGTCTACTGTCCACACGTTAATGAACCCTGTCCACACCACACGCATGAGCCCTGTCTACTGTCCACACATTACCCTCTCTACTGTCCACACGTTAATGAGCCCTGTCTACTGTCCACACGTTAATGAGCCCTGTCTACTGTCCGCACGTTAATGAGCCCTGTCTACTGTCCACACGTTAATGAGCCCTGTCTACTGTCCACACATTGAACCCTCTCTACTGTCCACACATTAATGAACCCTGTCTACTGTCCACACGTTAATGAGCCCTGTCTACTGTCCACACGTTAATGAACCCTGTCTACTGTCCACACGTTAATGAGCCCTGTCTACTGTCCACACATTAATGAGCCCTGTCTACTGTCCACTCATTAATGAGCCCTGTTAGCTGTGCTCTAAGCACTATGGGTATTTGTCGGAGTCGAGTAGTTGAGGTAGAAATAGTGAACTAGTCGCAACTTTCCCAAAAATATGAACCAATCGTGTATTGGATAATGTGTGGTGCTCTATCTGTGAAGGGACTGTTTCTGAGTATATATTGGTGTTCTGAAATGCCATTTATATTTATAGTGACTGCACGTCCATCCGTCTGAATCCACACACTTCAAATAATCACTGAAACAAGCAGGCCTAGTTGGGGCAGAACGGCTGCTTCTCTATCAGAATCCAACAGAGCACCAGCCAACGAGACTTAAAAACATTTTAACAAATCATGAAATCATGAAATCATGATTTGAAAACTTGTTTAAAGCAGCTTGGAATCTTTTAAACGGTTTGTTAACGTTCTGAATGTCATGATTATGTAACGGATTGCAAATGCAACCACACAGAATTTGTGATGAACACACACGTTTCTCTTTTTATTTATTTGTGTGTTTTTTTTTTCCTACAATGAAAATAAGATTTCTGATTTCCTAACCTCCCCCTTTCTCTTCCTGTCCAATTTCAGGTTGCAATAAAAATCATTGACAAAACCCAGCTGAACCCGACCAGCCTGCAGAAGGTGAGAGGCGATGCTCTGACTCTTAATGTAGCAATAGTTTAAGAAGCGCAGTGACATCAGTATCTTCTGCCGTCTCTCAGGATCACAGCTGCTTTATCCTCCGATTACTGGCTTGTGTTCTGCTGTGGTCTGCAGTGAAGTGAAGTTCATCGGGAATGCGTTTGAACAGCAAGGATGAAAATAAGACTCCCATTGCATAGCAGTTTGATCCATTCCAGATTTTACTAAGAGTTTAATAAGAAGACACACCTGAGCTTGTTACCTAAACACTGGGGTTAGTCAAGCACCTTGTAAAACCTGGACTGGGTGAATCTGCTATGCAATAGAGTTTACTCAGTAAGAGAGAGAGAGAGCAATGAGTGTGTGTCACAAGGCTGGCTGAGTGGTGACACGTCAGACCCGGAAGAAACACACAGACAGACGGTGGTGATGAGTAATGCTGAGTGCAATGGTGGCACTCAGCGTTTATTAAACGAAATAAAAGGTTTAAACAGACAGAACACAAAACAGGACACGGCACTTACGCCAAAATAAATATATAAACAAAACGCACTAACACACAAAACAAGCGGACGAACGTTTAAACAAGTACCGTGCTGGCACTTCCAGCACGCTGTAGCAATTGTTATTCTTTAGCTTTTAATTCTTTCTCCTTTCTCTCTCCCGTTCTCCACTCACGAACACCCAACCCCGAGTGAGTGAAAACATGCTGCTTTTATGCAGTTGTACCGAGACTCGATTTGCTAGTCAATCATTCAATTGGAATCTCGGTACAACTGCACGTGAATTAATTAAAGTGCACTCCCGTGACCACACATTACATTTTAACCAGCACGTGATTTGTGCCATCCTCGTGCCTAAATACAAATCTACATTTTTAAATACACGTGAAACACAGACCCGTTTATATCCCGTGTACCATCTCTATACACCAACATTTACACGCAACACGTAACATACAACATATAACACAAACTACGCACAAGGGCGTGGCCACATTGCCACATATACCCCCCCTTGTGCGCAGCACACATGGCCTCAACGGCCACCTCCCCCTTAAAACCCAGCAGTCCAGGACAAAGTCTCGGGCTGGGAAGGAGAGGCTTCAGTGGGCCCATGGCTGGCAATGCTGTCAGCACCCCTGCCGGTAGTGGCACGGCTGACAGCATGCTGGTCCACTCCTGCAGTGAAATTGCTGCGGGGATGCTGGTCTCCTGACCTCTCCCCCTTTCTTCGTAGCCGGTAGCTCCCTCCTGTGGGGCTCCGGCCACAAGAACTGCTGCAGCCCGAAACTGCTGCTGGGGAAAGTGGTCTCCTGACCTCTCCCCCTGTCTTTGTAGCCGGTAGCTCCCCTTTCTTGGGCTCCGGCCACCGTACTCCCTGTGGTGGAGGTGTGGGAAGCAGAGACAGCTCCTGGCAGTGGCGGAGGCAGAGGCAGCTCCTGCTCCTCTGCTCCTGGCAGTGGCTGAGGCAGAGGCAGCTCCTGCTCCTCTGCTCCTGGCGGTGGCGGAGGCAGAGGCAGCTCCTGCTGCTCTGCTCCTAGTGGCGGAAGCGGAGGTGGGAGCAGGTGCGAGGAGGCGTGTAGTCTCCTGGCGATGGAGGTGGGAGCAGCGTGTAGTCTCCTGGCGATGGAGGTGGGAGCAGCGTGTAGTCTCCTGACGATGGAGGTGGGAGCAGGTCTCCTGGCGTTGCAGGGGACTGGTGCGGCTCTGCCTCTCTTGCAGGGGACTGGTGCGGCTCTGCCTCTCTTGCAGGGGACTGTGGTGGAGGCAGTGGCGATGGGGCTGATGCTGGCCACTCAGAGGGAGGCTGTGGCGGTGCTGGCTCCCTCTGCTGTGGCGGCTGGGCTGGTGTGTGCCGTGCTCCCTTCAGCAGCATAAATAGAGGCTGCTGGGGGACACTAGCATCCTGCCCTTCTCCCGCCCAGAAAAATTCAGGGGGTTGAGCCTGTAACTCCTCCCCTTCTGGCTCTCGGGATGGCAGCGATGGCTCCTCCCCCTCTAGCTCTCGGGACGGCAGCAGCAGGTGAACCAACAGGCATGCTTCCTCTGCTGGTGGACACGGGGACAGCAGGCATTCTTCCTCTGCTGGTGGACATGGGGACAGCAGGCATTCTCCCTCTGCTGGTGGACATGGGGACAGCAGGCATTCTTCCTCTGCTGGTGGAGGTGGAACCAGCAGGCATTCTCCCTCTGCTGGCAGCTTGGGTCCTAGGGCTGTGGAAGCCCCGACTTCCCTCCCTTTTGGGCTGTGGACGCACCGACTCCTCCATTTTGGGCTGTGGACGCACCGACTCCTCCCTTTTGGGCTGTGGACGCACCGACTCCCCCCTCTTGGGCTGTGGACGTTCGGGCTCCCCCCACTCAGGCGTAGGACGTTCGGGCTTCTCCCACTCAGGCATAGGATGTTCGGGCTCCTCCCACTCAAGCGGAGGACGTTCGGGCTCCTCCCACTCAAGCGTAGGACGTTTGGGCTCCTCCCCCATCTCTAGGAAGGTGCAGCTGGCCATGAATCCTCCTGCTGGAGACCCTGCTACCTGGGCTGCTGTTCCACTTATAGCTGCCTCCAGGTAGCTGAGGACCAACTCCACCTTCCTCCCAGGTGCTTAGGGTATGTTCCTCCCATAGGCCTCCCATCGCCCCCGTCTATCAGCCACAGGATCCGGGGTGGCTATGGGCATAGACTGGGCCTCCAGCCCAGCATTGTCCAGGATCCAGTCCCGTAGTTTCCTGGCGTCTTCTGCCATTGTCATTTTTTTTCCCAAAGAAACTGCGGTACTCTTTCCGGCCTGAGTCTGGGGGGTGCTGTTATCCCGCTTCTGACACCATATGTCACAAGGCTGGCTGAGTGGTGACACGTCAGACCCGGAAGAAACACACAGACAGACGGTGGTGATGAGTAATGCTGAGTGCAATGGTGGCACTCAGCGTTTATTAAACGAAATAAAAGGTTTAAACAGACAGAACACAAAACAGGACACGGCACTTACGCCAAAATAAATATATAAACAAAACGCACTAACACACAAAACAAGCGGACGAAACGTTTAAACAAGTACCGTGCTGGCACTTCCAGCACGCTTTACCAATGGTAATTCTTTGGCTTTAATTCTTTTCTCCTTTTCTCCCCCGTTCTCCACTCACGAACACCCAACCCCGAGTGAGTGAAAACATGTTACTTTTATGCAGTTGTACTTTGAGACTTCGATTGCTAGTCAATCATTCAATTGGAATCTCGGTACAACTGCACGTGAATTAATTAAAGTGCACTCCCGTGACCACACATTACATTTTAACCAGCACGTGAAGTGATTTGTGCCATCCTCGTGCCTAAATACAAATCTACATTTTTAAATACACGTGAAACACAGACCCGTTTATATCCCGTGTACCATCTCTATACACCAACATTTACATGCAACACGTAACATACAACATATAACACAAACTACGCACAAGGGCGTGGCCACATTGCCACAGTGTGTCACTGTGGGAGTGGGGGGCAGTGTGGAGGGGTGATGGGTTTTGATTCCTCACAGTGTGGGTGAGTGTCACTGTGGGAGTGGGGGGCAGTGTGGAGGGGTGATGGGTTTTGATTCCTCACAGTGTGGGTGAGTGTCACTGTGGGGAGAGGGGGGCAGTGTGGAGGGGTGATGGGTTTTGATTCCTCACGGTGTTGGTGAGTGTCACTGTGGGAGTGGGGGGCAGTGTGGAGGGGTGATGGGTTTTGATTCCTTCACGGTGTGGGTGAGTGTGTCACTGTGGGAGTGGGGGGCAGTGTGGAGGGGTGATGGGTTTTGATTCCTCACAGTGTGGGTGAGTGTCACTGTGGGAGTGGGGGGCAGTGTGGAGGGGTGATGGGTTTTGATTCCTCACAGGCAAACAGTGGGGAGGAATGGGG
The DNA here is from genome assembly GCA_036884735.1 of Huso huso. Taxonomy (NCBI): domain Eukaryota; kingdom Metazoa; phylum Chordata; class Actinopteri; order Acipenseriformes; family Acipenseridae; genus Huso; species Huso huso. The sequence continues at coordinate 29,086,109 of CM072668.1, forward strand.
CAGGAATTTGTGATGGGGTGGGGGTATTTATTTATTTTATTCTATAAACAACTGTGCGTATGGATTGAAACGTCTGTCTGTCTGCCGGTGATATTAAAACAATGGTGGTAAATGCAGTAGTAATAAAATAAACCTTGTACAATTCAATGATTTCACTAGAAGAGTTTCTCACTTTAATGTTACCATACAAATCAGGACAGGATCTCCTCTCTCTCTCTCTCTCTCTCTCTCTCTCTCTCTCCAAATGTTCTTTATTGGCATGACTATATTACCACTACAGTATTGCCAAACACAACAAATAAACATTACTAAACATGACACATCTATGAGCAGGACAGAACAGCACCCTTCCCCAGGAACAGTACACCTGCCCCCTCCCTCCCCATCTCTCTCTCTCTTTCTCTCTCTCTCTGTTTTCCTTTGTCACATGATACCCTTTCTCCACCCCATCCTCCCTTTCCTTTCTCTCTCTACTTCCTCTTTCTGCTCTCTCTCTCTCAGCCCCTTCCATTGAGCTCTCAAGGACCCCTGGGTTAGCCGTCTCATTGTGTGCCTGTCTGGAAAGCTGGATGGATAGCTGCCCCCCATCAGAATTCCATCACTTTGTACCACTTTGCTCTCTCTTAAAGTAACAGTGCCCCTTTATCAGCTGGTATCCCTCTGGTAAAATCACAGCACAGTGTAGTAAAGCATAGAGAAGGTAATGAACCATCCCTTCTCATAGTGCACTGCTTTGGTATCCCCTGGTAAAAGCACAGAGAAGATAACGAACCAGAGTCAGATATTCTCAGCAACTGATTCTAAGTAATGTTAATACCAAGTTTGGTGACAATTGGATAAGTGTTTCTCTAGCTGTGTGGTGCAATATGAAGTGTGATGTACGTACGACTGCCTCCACTACACCCCCCTCCGCAGTGGCATCAGCAGCGGGGGAGGGGAACATTGGTAAAAACATTTCAAGTGCGGTGTTCAGACTCTGTGTGACCGTTCGATCCAATAAAACTGCATACAATCTGTCTTCCATTGTTAAGCAAAAATGATGTGGTTTATGAAACAATGATGCGTCAGACATCACAACAGCACCTCTAATACTGAGAGAAACAAGAGGTGTGTTTGTCATTTTGTCTCTTTCTGTGTGTGTGTGTGTGTCTCTCTCTGTGTGTTTGTCTCTTTCTGTGTGTGTGTTTGTCTGTCTCTTTGTCTCTGTGTTTGTGTTTGTGTGTGTGTGTGTGTGTGTCTGATTCAGCTGGACTGGTTAAACATGTAAAGAGGCTGCCTGTTTACATGTTGCAGGGGGATTGTGGGATAGGGATGCTGAGTGCTGGAAGACTTCCCATCAGTCCATGGGGTTCTTGCATAGTCTGACAGGGTCTCCATAGCAACAGTGATGTCACAGTGCCTGGGGAATGAACCAGGAAGCGGGATTATCTGATTATTATTACTTACAAGAGCAGCTGAGATCTCTCTCTCTCTCTCTCTCTCTCTCTCTCTCTCTCTCGGATTATCAAATATCAAAACAAGATAAGCAGCAGAGCAGATGTATTGAGTGTGCACTGTGCTCTTGAGGAGGCTGCAGAGCAGATGTATTGAGCACTGTGCTCTTGAGGAGGCTGCAGAGCAGATGTATTGAGGTGTGCACTGTGCTCTTGAGGCTGCAGAGCAGATGTATTGAGTGCACTGTGCAGGAGGCTGTGTATTAGTGTGCACTGTGCTTTGAGGCTGCAGAGCAGATGTATTGAGTGTGCACTGTGCTCTTGAGGCTGCAGAGCTGATGTATTGAGTGTGCACTGTGCTCTTGAGGAGGCTGCAGAGCAGATGTATTGAGTGTGCACTGTGCTCTTGAGGAGGCTGCAGAGCAGATGTATTGAGTGTGCACTGTGCTCTTGAGGAGGCTGCAGAGCAGATGTATTGAGTGTGCACTGTGCTCTTGAGGAGGCTGCAGGGCAGATGTATTGAGTGTGCACTGTGCTCTTGAGGAGGCTGCAGGGCAGATGTATTGCAGTGTGTCCCTGATTCAATCACTCCACTGTCGCACTGGTTACAGTCCAGCCTCTCTGGGCTTCCAATGTAATCGCTCTCTTCACCACAGTTTTTTTTAAAATAACTTTTATAATGGTTATACTGTGCCTTTACCATGTTTAACATGCTTTACCATACCTCTCTGTGCTTTAGAACATAAGAAAGTTTACAAACGACAGGAGGCCATTCAGCCCATCTTGCTCGTTTGGTTGTTAGTAGCTTATTGATCCCAGAATCTCATCAAGCAGCTTCTTGAAGTATCCCAGGGTGTCAGCTTCAACAACATTACTGGGGATTTGGTTCCAGATTCCCACGATTCTCTTTACCATGCTTTCACCGTGCTTTATCACACTTTGCTGTGCTTTCACTGTGGGAAAAGTTTCTTCAAAGTGCCCGCCCTGTGTCCCACGAGTGCCTGTGTGTTTTCTAAGTGTGTTATGTGTTCCATATCTGCATTAAAACCACACAAGTGTTAATGTTGGTGTATAGATTGGTACACGAGATATAAACGGGTCTGTGTTTCACACACACACACACTAAAGTGTATAATTATATTTAGGCACGAGGATGGCACATCACTCACATGCAGATAAAATGTATAATATGTGAGCACAGGGTTGCACAGAAGATTAATTCACGTGCTGGGGTTCAAGTGAATAATTAATTAGTAATTGAATCCCAGCACAACAGTATAAATAGATGCACGTTTAGTCACTCGTGGTTGGGTGTTCGGAAGAGGAGAACGGGAGAGAGAAAGGCGTTAAAATAAGTAGTAATAGTCATAGTAATAGTAATAGTAAGAATAATACGTGTTTTGCACTCACCGTGTTTGTTTGTTTGTGTGTCTGTCCGCAAACCGCTTGTTTACTGTATAGTCCGTTTTGTTTGTCTCTTTATTTTGGCGTAAGTGCGTGTCCTGTTTTTTGTATTCCGTTGTTTAAACCTTTTATTTTGTCATTAAACGCTGAGTGCAGCCATTGCACTCAGCTCATCATCACCACCGCCTCTGTGTTTGAATTCCTTTCTGGTCTGACGCAACCCACCTGGCCGTCTTTGTGACACGTGGTGTTAGGTCGGGATAACCCATCCCCAAGCGCCAGACCAGGAGGGGTCTGGATTAAAAAAAAAAAAATAAAAAAAATAATAAAGGATTACAAATATTGTTTTTGGGGAAAAAAAAAAAAAAGTCAATGGCAGAAGACGCCATCAAACTGCGGGGCTGGTTCCTGGAGAATGCTGGGCTGGAGGCCCAGTCTCTGCCCATAGTCGTCCGGGTCCTGTGGATGATGGATGTGAGAGATGGGAGGCATATCAGGAGGAACACACCCCAAACACCTTGGAGGAAGGGTGGAGTTTCTCCTCAGCTACCTGAGGCAACGATAAAGGAACAGCAGCCCAGGTAGCAGGCCCACCAGCAGAGGGTGAATGCCTGCTGTCCCCATCTCCACCAGCAGAGGGTGAGTACCTGCTGTCCCCATCTCCACCAGCAGAGGGTGAATGCCTGCTGGTTTTGCCTCCACAGCCTGAGTGGGAGGAGCCTCAACGCCCCACGCCTGAGTGGGAGGCCCAACGTCCTACGCCTGAGTGGGAGGAGCCCAACGCCCCACGCCTGAGTGGGAGGAGCCCAACGTCCCACGCCTGAGTGGGAGGAGCCTGAACGTCCCACGCGCTGGAGTGGGGAGGAGCCCGAACGCCCCACGCCTGAGTGGGAGGAGCCCGGACGTCCCTACGCCTGAGTGGGAGGAGCCCCAACGCCCTACGCCTGAGTGGGGGAGCCCGAACGCCCCTGTACGGAGGCAGTCGCCCAAGAGGGAGGAGTCGTCTGGCCCACAGCCCAAGAGGGGAGGAGTCGGTGTCGGCCACAGCCCAAAAGGGAGGAGTCGGTGCGCCCACAGCCCAAAAGGGAGGAGTCGGTGCGTCCACAGCCCAAAGGGAGGCAAGTCGGGTTTCCACAGCCCTGGGACCCAAGCCACCAGCAGAGGGAAAATGCCTGCTGGTTCAGCCCCAAGAGCCGGAAGGGGAGGAGTTACAGGCTCAACCCCCCGAAAATTTTTTGGGGAGAGGGGCAGGAGGCTGGTGTCCCAGCAAGCTTATTCGTGTTGCTGAAGGCAGCACGGGTGCACCAGCCCAGCCGCCACAGCGGGAGGAGCCAGCCCAGGAGCAGAGGAGCTGCCCTCTGCCTCCGCCACCTCCACCGGCAGGAACAGAGCAGCAGGAGCTGCCTCTGTCTCCGCCACCTCCACCGCTTCCTCCACTAGGGAGCAGAGGAGCAGGAGCTGCCTCTGCCTCCACCACCACCAGGAGCAGGGGAGCTGGAGCTGCCTCTGCCTCCACCACCGCCAGGAGCAGAGGAGCTGGAGCTGCCTGCCTCCACCATCGCCAGGAGCAGAGGAGCTGAGCTGCCTCTGCCTCCACCACCACCAGGAGCAGAGGAGCTGAGCTGCCTCTGCTTCCGCCACCGCCCGGAGCAGAGGAGCAGGAGCTGCCTCTGCTGCCCGTGCCTCCACAGGAGTAATGGTGGCCGGAGCCCCAGAAAGGGGAGCTGCCGGCCCACGAAGAAGGGGGACGAGGTCTGAGACCACTTTCCCCAGCAGCAGTTTCGCTGCAGGAGTTCTTGTGGCCGGAGCCCCACAGGGAGGGAGCTGCCGCCTACGAAGAAGGGGGGTCGGGGACCACCTGCCCCGCAGCTTTTTCGCTGCAGGATGGGACCAGCATGCTGTCAGCCGTGCCACTACCGGCAGGGGAGCTGACAGCATTTCCAGCCATGGGCCCACTGAAGCCTCCCCCCAGCCCGAGACTTTGGCCTGGACTGCTGGGTATTTAAGGGGAGGTGGCCGTTGAGGCCATGTGCTTTGCACAGGGGGTATATGTGGCAAAGTGCCCGCCCTGTGTGTATTTGTGTGTTATGTGTTGTATGTTGCGTGTGTTAATGTTGGTGTATAGATTGGTACACGGGATATAAACGGGTCTGTGTTTCACGTGTGTTTAAAGTGTATAATTATATTTAGGCACGAGGATGGCACATCACTTCACATGCAGATAAAATGTGTATAATATGTGAGCACAGGGTTGCACAGAATTAATTCACGTGCTGGGGTTCAAGTGAATAATTAATTAGTAATTGAATCCCAGCACAACAGTATAAATAGATGCACGTTTAGTCACTCGTGGTTGGGTGTTCGGAAGAGGAGAACGGGAGAGAGAAAGGCGTTAAAATAAGTAGTAATAGTCATAGTAATAGTAATAGTAAGAATAATACGTGTTTTGCACTCACCGTGTTTGTTTGTTTGTGTGTCTGTCCGTGCACCGTTTGTTTACTGTATAGTCCGTTTTGTTTGTCTCTTTATTTTGGCGTAAAGTGCCGTGTCCTGTTTTGTATTCCGTTGTTTAAACCTTTTATTTTGTCATTAAACGCTGAGTGCAGCCATTGCACTCAGCTCATCATCACCACCGTCTCTGTGTTTGAATTCCTTTCTGGTCTGACGCAACCCACTCTGGCCGTCTTTGTGACAGAAACTTATAAAGTTTCTTCAACGTGTTGCTCAGTTACTGTGTCCCACGAGTGCCTGTGTGTGTGTGAGAGAGAGATATCTAAGCTGAATGTCTGAACTTCCCCTGTTCCAGTTCTGCATTAAAAACCACACAAGTGTGAAACACACTGCAGACGCACACACACAGTGCACAGAGACCCACTGCGCACACACACACACACACACACACACACACACACACACACACTGCACAGAGAAAGAGCGGCACACAAGTTGAACTGAGGAGGGAAGCACAGAGCAAAGAATCGGAGAGGGAAGTGGAGAGCTTGTCTGTCTGTCTGCGTCACCTAGATTGAAGCCAGGCCTCCAGAGGAAGGTGAGAGTCAGGCATAAGACTCAGGAGTGAGAGGCTGGTGTGTTTCTTGCTATGTGTTTCTTACACAGTGCTGATGGTGTCACTCTGGCTGTCTCTGATGAAGCCTCACACAATGTCACACTGGAGCCCATTCATCTGCCCCTCAGTCTGACTTCATAATCCACAAACCTCTCTCTCTGGTTGTGATGAAACTTGCCAAGAACCTTGTTTATCTCAAGTTACTGAGTGTATCACAGCACTGTATGGAGGCTGTCTGTCTGTCTGTCTCTGTGTATCACAACACTGTATGGAGGCTGTCTGTCTGTCTGTCTCTCTGTGTATCACAACACTGTACAGAGGTTGTCTGTCTGTCTGTCTGTGTATCACAACACTGTACGGAGGCTGTCTGTCTGTGTCTGTTTGTCTCTCTGTGTATCACAACACTGGAGGTTGTCTGTCTGTCTGTCTCTCTGTGTATCACAACACTGTATGGAGGCAGTCTGTCTGTCTCTCTGTGTATCACAACACTGTACGGAGGCTGTCTGTCTGTCTGTCTCTCTGTGTATCACAACACTGTATGGAGGCTGTCTGTCTGTCTGTCTCTCTGTGTATCACAACACTGTACGGAGGCAGTCTGTCTGTCTCTGTGTATCACAACACTGTACGGAGGCTGTCTGTCTGTCTCTCTGTATCACAACACTGTACGGAGGCAGTCTGTCTGTCTCTGTGTATCACAACACTGTCGGAGGCTGTCTGTCTGTCTGTCTCTCTGTATCACAACACTGTACGGAGGCAGTCTGTCTGTCTGTCTCTCTGTATCACAACACTGTACGGAGGCAGTCTGTCTGTCTGTCTCTCTGTGTATCACAACACTGTACGGAGGCTGTCTGTCTGTCTGTCTGTCACGCTGCTGGTTTTCCATGTGAATACATGTCTGTAGGGAACAGTGATCTAGTCTCATGTTACTGTTTGTGTGTGTACATGTACATGTACATGTTTGTCTGTGTACATAGGTGTAGGTGTGCATGTTTGTGTGTTCACATGTTTGTTTGTGTGTGAGTGTGAGTGTGTGTGAGTGTGCAGTCGTGGTGCTGTGCTGGGGAGTGACACTGACATGCTGGTGATCTCTTGTAGTTTTTTTTATAAAGATTGAACTGTTTAACAGTAAGTGATGGTGAGGACATTCTTCAGCTCAAGATATGGAGAGGATCTCAATCTGCAGTCTGTCTGTCTGTCACGCTTATATTTGAAAGTGTATCAAGTGAGCCGCATGTTAGATTATGATGAGATTTGCTGAGGACATTCTTTTATATGATGTATCATCACCCTGGGGTGTATGAAGGCTGTCTGTCTGTCTCTCCTTCCCTCCCTCTGTCTGTCTCTCTCTCTCTCTCTCTCTCTCTCTCTTTCTCTCTAACTTTCTATTCTTTTTTTCCAGCTCTTCCGGGAGGTGCGGATAATGAAAGGCTTGAATCATCCCAACATAGGTGAGCTGCAGGTTCAAAACCAGTAACACACCAGTGCAATACCAGTCCAATATCAGCAACACACCAGTACAATACCAGTAACACACCAGTCCCATCCTGTGTTGTGTTTGTGTTTTGTGCTGTGTAACATTGTGTAACTCTGTGTCGTTGTGTTCTGCAGTGAAGCTGTTTGAAGTGATCGAGACGGATAAGACTCTCTACCTGATCATGGAGTACGCCAGCGGGGGTGAGTGAGGGGGGTACAGACTCTCTACCTGATCATGGAGTACACCAGCGGGGGTGAGTGATGGGGGCACAGACGCCTACCTGATCATGGAGTACGCCAGCGGGGTGAGTGAGGGGGGGACAGACTCTCTACCTGATCATGGAGCACACCAGCGGGGTGAGTGAGGGGGGTACAGACTCTACCTGATCATGGAGCACGCCAGCGGGGTGAGTGAGGGGGTACAGACTCTCTACCTGATCATGGAGCACGCCAGCAGGGGTGAGTGAGGGGGTACAGACTCTCTACCTGATCATGGAGTACGCCAGCGGGTGAGGAGGGGGGGTACAGACTCTACCTGATCATGGAGTACGCCAGCGGGGTGAGTGAGGGGGGTACAGACTCTCTACCTGATCATGGAGCACGCCAGCGGGGTGAGTGAGGGGGCAGACTCTCTACCTGATCATGGAGTACACCAGCGGGGTGAGTGAGGGGGGTACAGACTCTCTACCTGATCATGGAGTACGCCAGCGGGGGTGAGTGAGGGGGGGTACAGACTCTCTACCTGATCATGGAGTACACCAGCGGGGTGGTGAGAGGGGACAGACTCTCTGCCTGATCATGGAGTACGCCAGCGGGGGTGAGTGAGGGGGGTACAGACTCTCTACCTGATCATGGAGTACACCAGCGGGGGTGAGTGAGGGGGGTACAGACTCTCTACCTGATCATGGAGTACGCCAGCGGGGTGAGTGAGGGCGGGTACAGACTCTACCTGATCATGGAGTACGCCAGCGGGGGTGAGTGAGGCGGGTACAGACTCTCTACCTGATCATGGAGTACGCCAGCGGGGGTGAGTGAGGGGGGGTACAGACTCTACCTGATCATGGAGTACACCAGCGGGGTGAGTGAGGGGGGTGACTCTCTACCTGATCATGGAGTACACCAGCGGGGGTGAGTGAGGGGGGGGGTACAGGGGTCTCCTAACACAGAGGTGGGGGAAGAGACACACACTCATGCAGGCCCGGGAAGTATCTACACAATCAGCCTGAACCAACAAACACACAGACTGCTCTGGGGCAGGAACACCTGTGAAAGAAAAGAATGTTCAGCTGCTTTATCAAGTTTATAAAGTGCTCTCCTCTCTCTCTCTCTCTCTCTCTCTCTCTCTCTCTCTCTCTCTCTCTCTCTCTCTCTCTCTGTGTCCCTCTGTCTCAATTCAATTCAAATGTGCTTTATTGGCATGACTATATTACAAGTATTGCCAAAGCAATTTATAACAATACAACAATGAACTGGCTTATATATGAACTAAACATTACTAAACATTAAAGGGTACATGTTCCCATGTGTTGCTACTACTGTTTATGGAAGGTGTGTGTATTGTTTTAATTTTGTTTTTTTACATTTTGACCACTTTTTTAAACTTTTAAATTGCATTCCATGCCACAAGATGGCTTCCATGTACCCGCATGGACCTCTCAGAACTACATTTCCCACCATCCCCCTGCTCACATATGTAACTGAGATGGATTTACCAGTGAGCAGGAGATGGTTGGGAAATGTAGTTCTGAGGGGTACATGGGAAGCCATCTTGAGACAGAGAATGCAATTTAAAAGTTTAAAAAAGTGGTCAAAATGTAAAATAATAATTTAAAACAACACACACACCTTACATAAACAGTTGTAACAACACAGGGGAACGTGTAACACAATAAAATAAAAAGGTCCTTTTAAACATCACTAAAACATTTCCCTCTCTCATCCTTCACCATCCCTCTCTAACCTCTTTCACCCTCCATTTCTCCCTCTCTTCTTCCTTATTTCTCCCTCCCACCCTCTTCCCTTTCTTCCTTACTCTCCTTCTGTCCTTCTCCCACCCTCCATCCTTCCCTGTCCCTCACTCTCAGTTGTAGCTGTGTGATGGGAAGTGGTGTGACGCGGTCACTGTGTGTCCCCCAGGCTGTGACATGTTTGGGAATTCTGGGACAGAACTGCAAACTTTAGTGAAGATAATGTCCCTTGTGTGTTTGTATTTATTGCAGTGTATTAAGAAGTGCATTCTCTCTCTCTCTCTCTCTCGCTCCCTGACCCCTCATGTCCCTGTCTCTCTCTCCCTGTCCCTCTCTGTGATCTATGTGTCATTTTGCCTCTCTCTCTGTCCCTCCTGTCCCTCTCTGTGATCTTTGTGTCTCTCTCTCTGTCCGTCTGTCTCCTGTCCCTCTCTTCCTCTATCAAATTCAAATTCAAAGGTGCTTTATTGGCATGACAACATTGGTGGTATTGCCAAAGCAGTTAAAAGTACAGTATATAATATAAACATAATGAACAAAAATAATAATGAAAATGAATAATTAAATAAAGAGGTAGACATGTAAAAGGGAACATTCGATGGCCAGGTGGTGGTCACACTGAGTCTGTACTTGGTTAGGATCTGCCTCTGCTTTGTGTCTTTCACCCTGACCAGGTATTCTACCAGAGTAAAGTCTCTTTTTAGAGCCCGATAGCATTCCAGTTTGTTTTGTGTTTTACTGTCTTTGTCCCAGTGAGTGAGGTTTGAGATTTTGAGGTGAGGTATAATTTGGTTAATTCTGATTGGCATTGTTTTAGCAGTGCTGTCCTGAAGCTGACTGACGTCAGTGTCTCTCAGTGCAGTGAGCTTCAGGACCAACTGGCTGAGGGGACTCTTCTCTGAGCTGGTCAGGGCTTTGTGATTGTAGGATTTTGGGTCACTGTGGTTTAAGTGAACCCAGTATTTTATTTCTTTTTTTTAATTATTAAGAATTAGTAGGTAGCGGCCTAATTCAGCCCTGCATGCATGATTTGATGTTTTTCTCTGCACTTGTAGTATATTTTTACAGAATTCTGCTTGCAGGATTTCTGTTGCGTGTTTCTTCCACTTTGTAGTCCTGGTCTGTGAGTGGACCCCACACTTCACTACCATATAGGGCAATGGGATGAATAACAATTTCAAATATTTTTAGCCATGTTCTTCTGGGGGATTCATGTTATACAGCTTCCTCTTAATGGCGTGGAAGGCCCTGCATGTTTTTTCTTTTAAAGCATTTGATGTTGCCCAGAGTGAAGCGGTACCTGTTTCCCTGAGATCTGGCTTTTTTCTGGAATATCATAACTCTGGTCTTGTCCAGGTTTACTGTCAGTGTCCAGTTCTGACAGGACTGCTCTAGCAGTGCCAGGCTCTGCTGAAGCCCCTCCTCTGTGGGTGACAGCAGGGCCAGGTGATCTGCATGTAGAGTAATTCCAGGGACTGCATTCTGTTCCAGCACTCTAGTCAACTCATTGATGTAGATGTTGAACAGTGTTGGGCTCAGACTGCAGCCCTGTCTCACTCCACGCTCCTGTGTGAAGAATTCTGTTCTTTTGTTACCAATTTTCACACTGCACTTATTTTCTGAGTACACTGACTTATGTCATATACTTTACCCCGTACACCACTTTGGAGAAGTTTTTTAAATAGTCAGTTGTGCCAAATTGAATCAAATACTTTTAATCAATAGAACATGCACATATTTCTCCTTTGTTTGTTTGGTGGACGTGTTTGTTTATTAGAGTGTGTAAGGTGTAAATGTGGTCAGAGGTGCGGTGGTTTGGTCCCTCTGTCTTTGTCCTTGTCCATCTCTCTCTCTCTCTCTCTCTCTCTCTCTCTCTCTCTCTCTCTCTCTCTCTCTCTTCTGTCCCTCTCCCTCTCTGTCCCTCTGTCTGTCCCTCTCTGTCTATCTCTCTGTCCCTCTCTCTGATCTCTGTGTCTCTCTCCCTCTCTCTGTGTGTCCCTTTCTCTCTGTGTCTCTCTGATCTCTGTGTCTCTCTCCCTCTCTCTGTGTGTCCCTTTGTCTCTGTGTCTCTCTGATCTCTGTGTCTCTCTCCCTCTCTCTGTGTGTCCCTTTCTCTCTGTCTCTCTGATCTCTGTGTCTCTCTCCCTCTCTGTGTGTCCCTTTCTCTCTGTGTCTCTCTGATCTCTGTGTCTCTCTCCCTCTCTCTGTGTGTCCCTTTCTCTCTGTGTCTCTCTGATCTCTGTGTCTCTCTCGGCAGGTGAAGTGTTTGACTACCTCGTATCTCACGGGAGGATGAAGGAGAAAGAGGCGCGATCCAAATTCAGACAGGTGAGACCGACCCTGACTCCTGACCCTAGTTTCCTCAGAGTATCCGAGGAGCGCCCTGAGTGCCGGTCACTGAAGAGCCCAATACTCAACTGTCTGGATCGAGCTCCACAGACAAGGGTCGCTGGTGTCGATTGGGCTGATTCACCATTGAGAGTGAAACTTGGGCTGATTCACCATTGAGAGTGAAACTCGGGCTGATTCACCATTGAGAGTGAAACTCGGGCTGATTCGCCATTGAGAGTGAAACTCGGGCTGAATTGCTGGAAACAGAGCCCTGGTCTAGTCTAACAACTCGATTGCCAATTGAACATTTTTGACACACGGTCAGTTTATCAATTTAAGTTGCCAAGAAAAAATGACTTGTGTATCTCCAGTCTAAGAAAAGCAGCGATCACCAGAAACCCGAGCAGCTGTTTCTTCACTCGTTTCACTCTGAATGGCAAATCAGCCCGATCGTCACTCATGACCCTCATCTGATTTCTGTGGAGCTCAATCTGAATAATCTACTAATCGGTTTGTGCACCACTAACAGTGAGACCTTCCACCCCTGCCTGCTCTCTCTCACGCACTCTCTCTCTGCAGATCGTGTCGGCCGTGCACTACTGTCATGAGAAGAACATCGTTCACAGGGACCTCAAGGTGAGGCGGGGTCTCGATACAGATTGTACCTCCAGACAAGGGAGTGGATATCTGCTCTTCCCTCTCCCCTTTCCCCTTCTCCACTCCTCTGCCCTCTCCACCTCCCGTCTCTCCCCTCTCCTCCCTCTTCCTCTCCCTCTCTTCTCATCCTCTATCTCCCCTCTCTCCCCTCTCCTCCTTCTTCCTTTCCTTCCCCTCTCTCCTCCTCCATCTCCCTCTTCCTCTCCATCTTGATCTCACTCTCCCCTCTCCCTCTCCGCTCTCTCTCTCTCTCTCCCCCTCCCCACTCTCCCCTCTGTATGTGGTTTGTCAGGTTATTGATGAACTCCTGATAGTGTCAACTGTGGTTATTGTCACAATGTATGCTCAGTCCCTGTGCAGTGATATTACCCTGGCTTGTCTGTATAATCTCCTCTCTCTCTCTCTCTCTCTCTCTCTCTCTCTCTCTCTCTCTCTCTCTCTCTCTCTCTCTCTCTCTCAGGCTGAGAACCTGCTCCTCAATGCCGACTCCAACATCAAGATCGCTGACTTCGGCTTCAGCAATGAGTTCACTCTGGGCTCCAAACTGGACACCTTCTGCGGCTCCCCCCCCTACGCAGCCCCCGAGCTCTTCCAGGGCAAGAAATACGACGGGCCCGAGGTGGACATCTGGAGCCTGGGAGTCATCCTCTACACACTGGTCAGCGGATCACTGCCCTTCGACGGGCAGAACCTCAAGGTGAATGGGGAGGGGAGGGCTAGGGAGGGGCTAGGGGAGGGGAGGGGAGGGAGGGCGAGTGTTTAGTCTGGGAGTCATCCTCTACACACTGGTCAGCGGATCACTGCCCTTCTACGGGCAGAACCTCAAGGTGAATGGGGAAGGGGCTAGGGGAGGGGAGGGGCTAGGGTTTAGTCTGGGAGTCATCCTCTACACACTGGTCAGTCAGCCGCTCGCTGTCCTGCAACGGGCAGACCCTCAAAGGGAAGGGTGGGGCTAGGGGGAGAGGGGAGGGGTCATCTCTCAACACTGCAGGACAGAGAACTCCACTCAACACTGCAGAACTGTCAGAGGTCTATAGGAAAGAGAACTCAACACTGCAGAGCTGTATAGAGGTCTATAGGAAAGAGAAATCCACACTGCAGAGCTGTATAGAGGTCTATAGGAAAGAGAACTCCACTCAACACTGCAGAGCTGTATAGAGGTCTATAGGAAAGAGAACTCCACTCAACACTGCAGAGCTGTATAGAGGTCTATAGGAAAGAGAACTCCACTCAACACTGCAGAGCTGTATAGAGGTCTATAGGAAAGAGAACTCCACTCAACACTGCAGAGCTGTATAGATGTCTATATGAAAGAGAACTCCACTCAACACTGCAGAGCTGTATAGAGGTCTATATGAAAGAGAACTCCACTCAACACTGCAGAGCTGTATAGATGTCTATATGAAAGAGAACTCAGCACTGTAGAGCTGTATAGAGGTCTATATGAAAGAGAACTCCACTCAACACTGTAGAGCTGTATAGAGGTACAGTGCCCTCCATAAGTATTGGGACAGTGAAGTCAAAATTGCTATTTTTGCTGTACACTCAAGTAATATGAAAATACAAGTAAAAGATGAATATGAGGCAACAGTACAGAATGCCTCCTTTTATTTCTGGCTGTTTCAACACATATATGTTTTACCAACAAAGAATAACAGCACTTTCAGAGTTCCATCCCCCCATTTTATGTGAGCATAAGTATTGGGACATTTGGCTCACAGGTGTTTCTAATTGCTCAGGTGTTTCCTGTTGCATTGATTGTTCACACATAAAGAGCTGTGAATGTGTAGTCTCACTTCTATCCTTTGTTTTTGCCTTTTGGAGTCTGCGTTTGGTGTCAGTAGGCATAATCCAACATGAAGACTCAAAGGACGATACCAAGAGTTTGGTGATGTCAATGGGTCGCAGACTCACTGCTGTTATTGCATGCAAGGGATTTGAGACTAAATACTAGCTTTTATACTTTTAGATTTGCTTTAAGTTATTCTTTGTTGGTAAAACATGTATGTGTTGAAACAGCCAGAAATAAAAGGTGACATTCTGTACTGTTGCCTCATATTCATCTTTTACTCGTATTTTCATATTGCTTGAGTGTACAGCAGAAATAGCAATTTTGACTTCACTGTCCCAATACTTATGGAGGGCACTGTATATAGGAAAGATAACTAAACACTGCAGAGCTGTATAGAGGTCTATATAAACTGAATCAAGCAGGCAAGCGTTTTGGGCTCTAGTGCCTTCATCAGTGTTATTGAAACTAAACTGAGTGACGCGGACGCACAGTGAAAGGCACTATACGAGTGTAGTGCTGTTGTATGAATTGATGAGTGTCTTGCTGTTGTAACAAATGTGTCTGTGTGTCTCTCTCTATCTGTGTTTCTGTGTGTGTCTGTCTCTCTGTGTGCCACTGTGTCTGTGTGTCTGTTCCTCTCTGTGTCTGTGTGTCTGCCTGCCTGTGTGTCTGTCCCTCTGTCTCTCTGTGTGTCTGCCTGCCTGTGTGTCTCTCTCTCTCTGTTTCTCTTTGTGTCTGTCCCTCTGTCTCTCTGTGTGTCTGCCTGCCTTCCTGTTTGTCTCTCTCTGTGTCTGTCCCTCTGTCTCTGTGTGTTTGTGTCCCTCTGTCTCTCTGTGTGTCTGCCTGCCTGTGTGTCTCTCTCTGTGTCTGTCCCTCTGTCTCTTTGTGTGTGTGCCTGCCTGTGTGTCTGTCTGCAGGAGCTGAGGGAGAGGGTGCTCAGAGGGAAGTACCGCGTCCCCTTCTACATGTCCACTGACTGTGAGAACATCCTCCGCCGCTTCCTGGTGCTCAACCCAACCAAGCGCTGCACCCTGGAGGTGAGGAGGGGAACTGCAGCGCAAACACAGAGAATCTATTGCAGATATAATATGGTATTGGGTGCTGTGTACGATTCAAGCTGATGTCCACGCCACTATTGAGAGGTCAGAGTGGCTTTGTCACCAGTGGCCTTACTGCCTGCTTGTATTTCACACAGCAGCCTGTGTATATAATGTGTAGTTAAATATGAATAATAATGCATAGCTAGTGTGCGATGTAATCTCCATCTGATACCTGACAGTTATCAACATCATATTAGTATTGAAATGCTAATGGAAAGCAGTGACATTTCAAAGCTATGTTCCCTTCACATTGCTTTAAAAACAAACACAAAAAAACTTTACAATCTAAACCTGCTGAAGACTCTAAAAATTCAAAGGTGCTTTATTGGCATGACTAACATCAGCAGTATTGCCAAAGCAATTACAGTACATAACATGTGAAACAACATACCATACAAAAAAAACATATTATCAGTATTGCTAAAGTTTTGTACAATGAGATAGAATAAAAATAAAAGCATGGAAAAATACAGAGTAAAACAAATAGGCAATAATATGTTCATGGTAATTGAAATGGTAAAGGAAATAATATTTACAGTAACAGTAAATAATAATAATATCAATAATAAGTGCAGTGAGATTTATAATAGTAATAAAATGAATCGCAGTTATCAGAATATGAACCTCAATGATGCCTCAGTGCAGAGCGCTCCCCCAGTGTCCCTCAGGCTGGGACAGGCGGACACATACTGGACAGCCAGCGGGGCTGTGTGTCCCTCCCCCAATTGTTTTTCTGGGTTGGTCATTTTTGGGAAATGGGGGAGGGAAAATTGTTAATTTTTCAAAATAATTTTTCCTCGTTTGGGAGTATTTATTGCAGTTTAGGAGAAAGTGCATCTCTGTCTCTACCTCTCCTGTCTCACAGTGACCACACAGCCCATCTTCTCTGGGCAGCCAGGTTTTTTATGTCTCTCTTTTTCAATGGCCAGGCTGTGGTCACTGAGCCTGTACTTTGTCAGGATCTGTCTCTGCTTTGTATCTCTGACAGTGAAGAGATGCTCTGCGAGGGTGTGTTTCTGTTTAGGGCCTGATAGCAATCCAGTTTATTTGGGGATTCAGTTTCATTGTTCCAGATAAGATGCTTTGTTTTGTTTTATAATTTGCTTGGCTGTGATTGGCAGCTGGTTAGCAGTGCTGATCTGAAGCTGGTTAGTGTTAGTGGAGGTTAGTGCAGTGATCTTCAGGGCCAGCTGACCGAGGGGACTCTTTTCTGGGCTGAGCTCTTGGGTTTGCAGGGCCTTGAACTGTAGTGAGTCTGGGGGTTTGTGCGGAGATGCATCCAGAATTTTAGTGTTCTTTTTTGGATGTGGATGAGCAGTGGGTAACGACCTAATTCAGCCCTGCATGCATGATTAGGTGTTTTCCTCTGTAATATATTTTTGCAGAATTCTGCATGCAGGGTTTCTGCAGGATGCTTGTCCCATTTTGTGTAGTTCTGCTGACTGAGTGGACCCCATACCTCCATATAGTGCAATGGGCTGGATGACGCTGTCAAAAATCTTGGACCAGATTCTAATGGGTATATTTTTATTTCATATAACCTTCTTTTGATGGCATATAAAGCTCTTGGGGCTTTTTCTTTTAATGCATTCACTGCCAATCCAAAGCTCCCTGATGCATTGATTGTTAGTCCGAGGTAACTGTAATTCAGTGTGGTATCTGTTTTCCTGAGATCTGACCTTTTTTTGGAAGATCATGATTTTTGGTATTTTTCAAATTCACTGCCAGGGCCCAGGTCTGACAGAACTGCTAGAGGAGCCAGGTTCTGCTGCAGCCCCTGTTCAGTGGGTGACAGCAGGACCAGGTCGTCTGCATAGAGCAGGAATTTGACTTCCATGTCATGTATAGTGTGGCCAGGAGCTGTAGACTGTTCCAACATCACCGCTAACTCATTGATGTAAATATTGAACAGCGTTGGGCTCAGGCTGCAGCCCTGTCTCACTCCACGCTATTCTTCTGTTGTCAATTTTTATTCCGCACTTGTTTTCCGAATACATTGATTTAATTATATCACATGCATGCAAAAAAGTTGCCCTTATTTTTTTGGTGGAGGGGAGTGTAGAGGGGTAGGGGACTCAGAACAGACACATATAAAGATATTTGTTTGTGCATACATGTATGATGGAAGGGAGTTTCTGTAAGGTTTTACTGTTGGCGTCTCAGTTCATGAGAGTGCCGTGTCACTGTTCTCACCCAGAATAATTACCATCGTATCTCTCTCTCTCTCTCTCTCTCTCTCTCTCTGTCCAACCAGCAAATCATGAATGACAAGTGGATCAATGCCGGCTATGAGGGGGATGAGCTGAAACCACACCTGGAACCGCAGGAGGATTACAGTGACGCCAAGCGCATCGGTGACAATCACCTTCCCCTGTACCATTCCTCCCTGTACACTCCCCTGTACCATCCCTCCCTGTACACTCCCCTATACCATCCCTCCCTGTACACTCCCCACTCCCCGTACCATCCCCTGCACTGCCTTCCCTATACCATCCCTCGCTGCACCTTCCCCTATACCATCCCTCCCTGCACACTCCCCTATACCATCCCTCCCTGTACACTCCCCTGTACCATCACTCCCTGCACACTCCCCTATACCATCCCTCCCTGTACACTCCCCTGTACCATCCCTCCCTGCACCTTCCCCTATACCATCCCTGCCTGCACCTTCCCCTGTACCATCACCCTGCACACTCCCCTATACCATCCCTCCCTGTACACTCCCCTATACCATTCCTCCCTGCACACTCCCCTGTACCATCCCTCCCTGCACCTTCCCCTATACCATCCCTCCCTGTACACTCCCCTATACCATCCCTCCCTGCACACTCCCCTATACCATCACTCACTGCACCTTCCCCTATACCATCCCTCCCTGCACCTTCCCCTATACCATCCCTCCCTGCACACTCCCCTATACCATCCCTGCCTGCACCCCTTCCCTGCCTGCATACCATCCCCTGCCTGCACCTTCCCCCATACCATCCTCCCTGCCTGCACCATTCCCTTCCTATACCTTCCACTATCCCATCCCTCCTGCACCTTCCCCCTATACCATCCCTCCCTGTACCATCCCTCCCTGCCCCCCCTGTACCATCCCTCCCTGCACCTTCCACTATACCATCCCTCCTGCACACTCCCTGTACCACCCCCATACCATCCCCCTCCCTTCCCTATACCATCCCTCGCACCTTCCCCCTATACCATCCCTCCCTTAGACACCCCCTGTACCATCCCCTCCCTGCATACCATCCCTCCCCCCTGCACATCCCTCCCCCCCCCCTATACCATCCCTCCCTGCACACCCCTGTACCATCCCTCCCCCCCTGTACACTTGCACCATCCCTCCCTGCACACTATACATCCCTCGCTGCACCTTCCCTATACCATTCCCTGCACCTTCCCCCATACCATCCCTGCCCCCATGCACCCTCCCCTTCCCTAACCATCCCTGCCTGCACCTTCCCCTATACCATCCCTCCCTGTACACCCCTATCCCCCTATACCATCCCCCTGTTCCCTCCCTGCACCTTCCCTTCCCCTATACCATCCCTCCCTGCACCTTCCCCTACCATCCCTGTACCATTCCCCTATCCATCCCTCCCTGTACACTCCCATCATACCATCCCTCCATCCCTGCACCTTCCCTTACCATCCACCTTCACTGCACCATCCCCCCTGTACCATCCCTCCCTGCACCTCCCCCTATTCCATCCCTCCCTGCACCTTCCCCTATTCCATCCCTCCCTGCACCTTCCCCTATACCATCCCTCCCTGCACCTCCCTATCCCCCTATACCATCCCACCTGCACCTTCCCCTGTACCATCCCCTGCACCTTCCCTGTACCATCCCTGCACCTTCCCCTATACCATCCCTCCCTGCACCTTCCCCTATACCATCCCTGCCTGCACCTTCCCCTATACCATCCCTGCCTGCACCTTCCCCTATACCATCCCTCCCCCCTATACCATCCCTTCCCCTATACCATCCCCCTATACATCCCCTCCCCTGTATCCTGCACCTTCCCCATACCATCCCCCTGCACCTTCCCCTCCCATCCCCTGCCTGCACCTTCCCCATACCATCCCCCTGTACCATTCCTCCCTGCACACCCCCTGTACCATTCCTCCCTGCACACTCCCCTGTACCATCCCTCCCTGCACACCCCTACCATCCCCATCCCCTGCACACACCATCCCCCACGCATACCATCCCTCCCTGCATACCCCCCTACCCTACCACCCTGTTAAACCCCTCCACACTTCCCTACCCTTCTACACTCCCCTACCCTTCTACACTCTCCCCTACCCCTCCACACTCCCCTGTGGTGTGTCTCTGAACACCTCTCTCTTTCTCAGAGGTGATGGTGGGGATGGGATACTCTCGTGAGGAGATCAGAGATGCTCTGACCAATCAGAAATACAATGAGGTGACAGCAACGTACCTGCTGCTGGGGCACAAGAACCAAGAGGTGAGAGACTGCAGTACTGAGGGTTACCACAGGGGAGCTGTATAGAAGAGACGCTGCAGTACTGAGCTTCACCACAGGGGGTGCTGTATAGAAGAGACGCTGCAGTACTGAGCTTCACCACAAGGGGTGCTGTATAGAAGAGAGGCTGCAGTACTGAGCTTTACCACAGGGCAAGCTGTCCTCACTGTGCTTTACCACAGGGGGATGTATAAACTCAGAACCAGAAGGGTGATTGGCTTTGCTGGTAACCTTTGTCGTGTTTGTTGTTCTGTTAATATACTTCCATCCCTGGTGCCTGCACTGTACTTGTGTATCTCACTCTCACGTTTTGATCAATGCTGGCGGTGAGCTGTGATTGAACTTGGTGAGGACATTCGCCTGTCAGGCACGCTGTTACTGTGTCCGGTCAAAGATGACAATAAGACTCCCGTTGCATAGCAGTTTGATCCATTCCTGGTTTTACTGTGAGTTTAATAATAAGACACACCTGAGCTTGTCACCTACACACTGTGGCTAATCAAGCTCCTAGTAAAACCTGGAGTGGATGATGACACTATTGTGCAGTAGGAGGCTTATTGCCGTGGTTTCTGTTCTGATTCGGTTCTGTTCTGTTCTGATTCGGCTCAGTTCTGTTCTCTCTCTCGGTTCCAGCTGGATGGCCTGGACTCACGTTCTGGCAGCAGCCTCTCTCTGGCCCGGCTCCGCCCCAGTAATGACATCACCAACGGAACCAGCAAGCACCCGACTTCATCGACGACGTCATCGTCATCCTCGCACAGCAAGAGCCAGCGCAGCTCCTCCACCTACCACAGGCAGCGCAGACACTCAGACTTCTGTGAGTCAAACAACCCAGACCCTAAACCCTAAACCCTAACCCTCCCCCTCACCGCTTACACAGACTCCTCACCCAGAAAAGCACCACCTGTGCAGAAGATTCTCTCAACCTGCTTTTGACAGGACAGCATCACTGGCAATGCTGTTATGTACCAGGAAGGAAGAGACACAGAAGTTGCAGTTTCAAATGTTAACACACATGTTTAATAATAAATAAACACAGGAACAAACACTAACAAAACACATTACCAAATAAAATGGCACAAGGGCCAAAATAAAAAGTCTACACAAAACACTCACAGAAAAGTAAACAAAACAGACGGGACATCATGGAACATGAACACACATCCCCTCTCTCCAACACCAACATGAACTCGAACCATTACTTCTCACTAACACCCGTGATCACTGTATTCAGGCCGTATTTCCCACGCCAACACACACCGGCAGGGCTTTCCCTGCCACACTGCCACACACCTCCCCCCCAAAACGCCAACCCTGTCCCCTCGTGTTCCTCTTTACCCATGTGGATCCTTGTGGGCGGGTTGGTGATCGGGTCTGTGGTGGAGATCTCCTCACCTCCTCCTTCTTCTGCCGGGGTGTCCCCACCGCTGACAGCGGGGCGAGGTATTCCGGTAGCGAAAATGCTGCTAGTGGCAATGCTGACAGCTTTACGGGGCACTTCAGCAGTGGAAATGCTGCTTCCTCCGGACCTGCAGCCAGCAGTGGCAACACTGGCAGCAGTGAGGGGCACTGTAGTAGTGGCAATGCTGACAGCGGAAATGCTGGCTCCTCCGAACGTGCATGCAACGCTGGCAACGGTGCGGGGCACTCCAGCCGTGGCAACTGACACACTGCCCGCTCTACTCTGCCCTCTCTCTCTCTATTCTAATCCTCTCCTCTCCTCTCCCCCAGGCGGCCCCTCCCTCCCGGCCGCTCTCCCGAAGCGCAGCCCCCCCAGCGCGGGGGACTCTGATCTGAAGGAGGAGCGCATGGCGTCCCGCAAGGCGAGCTGCAGTGTGGTGGGGAGCCGCACCATCCCCCCGAGCAGCCCCATGGTGAGCAGCGCCAACAACCCCAACAAGGCAGAGATACCGGAGAGGCGCAAAGAGGCCAGCGTCACCACTGTGAGTACCAGAGAGAGGGGGTACAGGGGACCACTGTGAGGACCAGAGAGAGGGGGTACAGGGGGACCACTGTGAGTACCAGAGAGAGGGGGTACAGGGGACCACTGTGAGTACCAGAGAGAAGGGGGAGGCACAGGGGGACCACTGTGAGGACCAGAGAGAGGGGGTACAGGGAGACTACTGTGAGGACCAGAGAGGGGGGGACCACAGGGGACCACTGTGAGGACCAGAGAGGGGGGTACAGGGGGGACCACTGTGAGGACCAGAGAGAGAGGTACAGGGGACCACTGTGAGGACCAGAGACCACTGTGAGGGGGGGGTACAGGGGACCACTGTGAGGACCAGAGAGAGGGTACAGGGGGACCACTGTGAGGACCAGAGAGAGGGGGTACAGGGGACCACTGTGAGGACCAGAGAGGGGGGGTACAGGGGGACCACTGTGAGGACCAGAGAGAGGGGGTACAGGGGACCACTGTGAGGACCAGAGAGAGGGGGGGTACAGGGGACCACTGTGAGGACCAGAGAGAGGGGGGTACAGGGGACCACTGTGAGGACCAGAGAGAGGGGGGTACAGGGGACCACTGTGAGGACCAGAGAGAGGGGGTACAGGGGGGACCACTGTGAGGACCAGAGAGAGGAGGTACAGGGGGACCACTGTGAGGACCAGAGAGAGGGGGTGGGGGGACCACTGTGAGGACCAGAGAGAGGGGGTACAGGGGGACCACTGTGAGGACCAGAGAGAGGGGGTACAGGGGACCACTGTGAGGACCAGAGAGAGGGGGTACAGGGGACCACTGTGAGGACCAGAGAGGGGGGTACAGGGGGACCACTGTGAGGACCAGAGAGAGGAGGTACAGGGGACCACTGTGAGGACCAGAGAGGGGGGTACAGGGGACCACTGTGAGGACCAGAGAGAGGGGGTACAGGGGGACCACTGTGAGGACCAGAGAGAGGGGGTACAGGGGACCACTGTGAGGCCCAGAGAGATGGGGTACAGGGGGACCTCTGTGAGTACCAGAGAGAGGGGGTGGGGGACCACTGTGAGGACCAGAGAGGGGGGCAGGGGACCACTGTGAGGACCAGAGAGGGGGGGACCACTACAGGGGGACCACTGTGAGGACCAGAGAGAGGGGGGTACAGGGGACCACTGAGGCCCAGAGAGGGGGGTACAGGGGGACCTCTGTGAGGACCAGAGAGAGGGGGTACAGGGGGACCACTGTGAGGACCAGAGAGAGGGGGGGGCAGGGGGACCACTGTGAGTACCAGAGAGGGGGGTACAGGGGACCACTGTGAGTACCAGAGAGAAGGGGGGGGACCACTACAGGGGGGGGACCACTGTGAGGACCAGAGAGAGGGGGGTACAGGGGACCACTGTGAGGACCAGAGAGAGGGGGGCACAGGGGGACCACTGTGAGGACCAGAGAGAGGGGGGGGGTACAGGGGGACCACTGTGAGGACCAGAGAGAGGGGGGGGCAGGGGGGACCACTGTGGGACCAGAGAGAGGGGGGGGTACAGGGGACCACTGTGAGTACCAGAGAGAAGGGGGTACAGGGGACCACTGTGAGTACCAGAGAGAAGGGGGTACAGGGGGACCACTGTGAGGACCAGAGAGAGGGGGGGGGCAGGGGACCACTGTGAGTACCAGAGAGAGGGGTACAGGGGACCACTGTGAGTACCAGAGAGAGGGGGTACAGGGGGACCACTGTGAGGACCAGAGAGAGGGGGTACAGGGGGACCACTGTGAGGACCAGAGAGAGGGGGTACAGGGGGACCACTGTGAGGACCAGAGAGAGGGGGTACAGGGAGAGAGGGGGATTGTGCTTTTTTCTCTGCTGTGTGTGAAAGGCATTATTAAAGGAGTGGATGAGATCCTGGGAAGGGGAGCAGCTCTGATTGGGTTGTATTGAGATGTTGCTTCACTGCCCTCATTACATAATAACTGTAATTAGCTGGCTGTGTTTTATTTGTTTAATTATAGGCCATGTCCCGTCACATCCCATTGATAACACATACACTGAATACAGAGCAACAGGCTGAGATCCAGCATCCAGTAACTGATTCATTTCTGCTGGTCCTGGTCAATATACTTTAACAGGTCAAGACACATCAAGCTTGTTCCCTGTAAACACTGGGGCTAATCAAGCTTGTAGTAAAACCTGGAATGGATCAAACTGCTCTACAGTAGGAGTCTTATTGCCACCCCTGATTGAATCAGTTGACAGAATGATGGGCGAATCTCTCTGTTCCAATCCCAGAATCCACAGAATCACTCTGTTCCAGTCCCACGTCACCTCGATGGTTGAAGCAGATGCAGAGCTCGATCTTAGGAAAGGGATTCTCTGAATGCAGGATTGAACAGACTCGCTTGCCCACACATTGTACTGTTATATAAACACTCCCTGATCACACACAGAGCAGCGCTGCTGTGTTTATTTCACTCAGGAGGAGAGGCGACCCTTCAGGGCTCATCCGGGTTATTCAGCCTCATCCTCATTTCTGGAATAACTGCAGGACTGTGTGCATGTTCAGGGTGTGTCCTCTATCTACACATCCCTTAATAAAGTGTCCCATAGTAACAGCACAGCACAGTGTGATAAAGCACAGTGAAAGCATGGTAAAGCATAGGTGAGCATTGTAAAGTATACTGGGGTATGATAAAGTATATTAATAAACATGGCATATCAGGGCTCTCAGGACTGGCTGTGTGCTGGGTGCTCTCAGGACTGGCTGTGTGCTCTCAGGACTGGCTGTGTGATCTCAGGACTGGCTGTGTGCTGGGTGCTCTCAGGACTGGCTGTGTGCTGGGTGATCTCAGGACTGGCTGTGTGCTGGGTGTGTCAGGACTGGCTGTGTGCTGGGTGTGTCAGGACTGGCTGTGTGCTGGGTGTGTCAGGACTGGCTGTGTGCTGGGTGCTCTCAGGACTGGCTGTGTGCTGGGTGCTCTCAGGACTGGCTGTGTGCTGGGTGTGTCAGGACTGGCTGTGTGCTGGGTGCTCTCAGGACTGGCTGTGTGCTGGGTGTGTCAGGACTGGCTGTGTGCTGGGTGTGTCAGGACTGGCTGTGTGCTGGGTGCTCTCAGGACTGGCTGTGTGCTGGGTGCTCTCAGGACTGGCTGTGTGCTGGGTGTGTCAGGACTGGCTGTGTGCTGGGTGTGTCAGGACTGGCTGTGTGCTGGGTGCTCTCAGGACTGGCTGTGTGCTGGGTGCTCTCAGGATTGGCTGTGTGCTGGGTGCTCTCAGGACTGGCTGTGTGCTGGGTGTGTCAGGACTGGCTGTGTGCTGGGTGCTCTCAGGACTGGCTGTGTGCTGGGTGTGTCAGGACTGGCTGTGTGCTGGGTGCTCTCAGGACTGGCTGTGTGCTGGGTGTGTCAGGACTGGCTGTGTGCTGGGTGCTCTCAGGACTGGCTGTGTGCTGGGTGCTCTCAGGACTGGCTGTGTGCTGGGTGCTCTCAGGACTGGCTGTGTACTGGGTGTGTCAGGACTGCCAGTGTGCTGGGTGCTCTCAGGACTGGCTGTGTGCTGAGTGTGTCAGGACTGGCTGTGCTGGATGCAGATTTGTCCCCCAAACTCTGAATCGATGGGTTAGTCGCCCACTTTGACCTCTGAAATCCAATAAAACGTCAATTTATTGAGATGTGTGTCAGCAGCCTGCAGCAATTAAAATAAATAAATAAATACAAATAAAAACTGGACAGTGGTGCAGTGAGAGAGGAGTGTGTAACGAAGCCTTTCGGAGCACAGCTGTAGCTCTTGGGTGGCTGCATGGTGAGTCCACAGTGTGAAAAAAAGCGGTCGGCTGACGGCACACGCTTCGGAGGACAGTATGTGTTCGTCTTCGCCCTCCCGAGTCAGTGCAGGGGTGGTAGTGGTGAGCTGAGCCTAAAAATAATTGGCCATTTCCAAATTGGGGAGAAAAATAATAAAAAAATAATTGGCAATGACTAAATTTATTTAAAAAAAAAACCAAAAAAAAAAAAAAAAAAAAACCTGACTGACCTGCTCACAGATACAATTAATAGCTTACTGGTATTCGCACTATGACTCTCCTTTTTTATGCATTAGTCTTGTTCGATCGAAACTAATGCAATGCAACAAGCAGCACAGACTCAACCTTCAGTCATGTCACTGTGAAGCAGTGCAGGAATAGTCAGGATGGAAGAATTGTAACCCCAGCCCTGAGTGTGTGTGCCTGTGTGTGCCTGTGTGTGCCTGTGTTCCTGTCTGTCTGTGTGTGTGCCTGTGTTCCTGTCTGTCTGTGTGTGTGCCTGTGTTCCAGTCTGTGTGTGTGTGTGCCTGTGTTCCAGTCTGTGTGTGTGTGCCTGTGTTCCTGTCTGTGTGTGTGTGTGTGCCTGTGTTCCTGTCTGTCTGTGTGTGTGCCTGTGTTCCTGTCTGTCTGTGTGTGTGCCTGTGTTCCTGTCTGTGTGTGTGTGTGACTGTGTTCCTGTCTGTCTGTGTGTGTGCCTGTGTTCCTGTCTGTCTGTGTGTGTGCCTGTGTTCCTGTCTGTGTGTGTGTGTGACTGTGTTCCTGTCTGTCTGTGTGTGTGCCTGTGTTCCTGTCTGTCTGTGTGTGTGCCTGTGTTCCTGTTTGTCTGTGTGTGTGCCTGTGTTCCAGTCTGTGTGTGTGTGTGCCTGTGTTCCTGTCTGTCTGTGTGTGTGCCTGTGTTCCTGTCTGTCTGTGTGTGTGCCTGTGTTCCAGTCTGTGTGTGTGTGCCTGTGTTCCTGTCTGTCTGTGTGTGTGCCTGTGTTCCAGTCTGTGTGTGTGTGTGCCTGTGTTCCTGTCTGTCTGTGTGTGCCTGTGTTCCTGTCTGTCTGTGTGTGCCTGTGTTCCTGTCTGTCTGTGTGTGTGCCTGTGTTCCTGTCTGTCTGTGTGTGTGCCTGTGTTCCTGTCTGTCTGTGTGTGTGCCTGTGTTCCTGTCTGTCTGTGTGTGTGCCTGTGTTCCTGTCTGTCTGTGTGTGTGCCTGTGTTCCTGTCTGTCTGTGTGTGCCTGTGTTCCTGTCTGTCTGTGTGTGTGCCTGTGTTCCTGTCTGTCTGTGTGTGTGTGTGCCTGTGTTCCTGTCTGTCTGTGTGTGCCTGTGTTCCTGTCTGTCTGTGTGTGTGCCTGTGTTCCTGTCTGTCTGTGTGTGTGCCTGTGTTCCTGTCTGTCTGTGTGTGTGCCTGTGTTCCTGTCTGTCTGTGTGTGCCTGTGTTCCTGTCTGTCTGTGTGTGTGCCTGTGTTCCAGTCTGTGTGTGTGTGTGTGTGCCTGTGTTCCTGTCTGTGTGTGTGTGTGCCTGTGTTCCTGTCTGTCTGTGTGTATCTATTACTGACAGCCTGTGCTCTTCTGTTTCAGAATAACATCCCTGCCAGCGATGACCGCATGGAACACGTGCGGCACTCGACCGACCGAAAGCAATCGAGAAGCACTCGCTGCTGCAGAACGGCAAGGAGAACAGGTACGAGGGGAGAGCAGGGAGACCAGCACTGTAACACAGCCTATACACTGCACTGGAGACCAGCACTGTAACACTGTCTATACACTGCACTGGAGACCAGCACTGGAGACCTGCACTGTAACACAGTCTATACACTGCACTGGAGATCAGCACTGTAACAAGTCTATACACTGCACTGGAGACCAGCACTGTAACACAGTCTATACACTGCACTGGAGACCAGCACTGGAGACCTGCACTGTAACACAGTCTATACACTGCACTGGAGACCAGCACTGTAACACAGTCTATACACTTCACTGGAGACCAGCCCTGTAACACAGTCTATACACTGCACTGGAGATCAGCACTGCAACACAGTCTATACACTGCACTGGAGACCAGCCCTGTAACACAGCCTATACACTGCACTGGAGATCAGCCCTGTAACACAGTCTATACACTGCACTGGAGACCAGCACTGTAACACAGTCTATACACTGCACTGGAGACCAGCCCTGTAACAGTCTATACACTGCACTGTGCAGAAAACACATTGCTCTTTATTGAAATGGAGAATAAAGCTGTACTTGCCTTATTTAATGGATTGCGTACTTAAAGTGTATTTATTCTCTCTCTCTCTCTCTCTCTCTCTCTCTCTCTCTCTCTGCTCTGTGTCTCACCGCGTGCCGCCCCCCTCCCCCTCCTCTCACAGCATTGCTGCGGGGGCGTCCTGCTCCTCCTCCTCCAGTGAGGAGCGCTCTCGCCTCTCTCGCGGCTCCTCCATCCGCAGCACTTTCCACGGAGGCCAGCTCCGGGACCGGCGGGGCCCCCCACACACCCCCACCTCCCCCACCCTCTCCCATGACGCCTCCCCCCTGCCACATGCACGCAGCCGGGCCACATCCAACCTGTTCAGCAAGCTGACCTCCAAACTGACACGCAGGTAAGAGAGAGGGGAGAAGGGAAGGGGGGAGAGGGCCAAGCTGACCCCCAAACTGACACGCAGGTAAGAGAGGGGAGAAGGGGAGGGGGGAGAGGGCCAAGCTGACCCCCAAACTGACACGCAGGTAAGAGAGGGGGAGAAGGAGGGGGAGAGGGCTGCTGACCCCAAACTGACACGCAGGTAAGAGAGAGGGGAGAAGGGGAGGGGGGAGAGGGCCAAGCTGACCCCCAAACTGACACGCAGGTAAGAGAGGGGAGAAGGGGAGGGGGAGAGGGGGAAGGACCCCAAACTGACACGCAGGTAAGAGAGGGGAGAAGGGGAGGGGGGAGAGATCCAAGCTGACCAAAATGACACACAGGGGAAGGGAGATATGGGGGAAGGGGAGGGGGATGAGTGAGACAGGAGCGAGGCGGGGAGAGAGGGCCAAGATGACCTCCAGACACGCAGGTAAGAGATAGGAGAGGGGGGAGGAGGGAGATATGAGAGTGGGAAGGGGAGGGAAATATGGGGGAGGGATGGGAAGAAGGGGGGGAAAGACGGAGGGATGGGGAGAGAGGGATGGAGAGAAGGAGGGGGAGAGGTGTAGAGGGAGGGATAGGAAGACAGGTGTAGAGGGATGGATGGAGAGGGGGAGGGTGAGACAGGTGTAGATGGAGGGATGGAGAGGTGGTGATGGAGGTGTAGACGGAAGGATGGAGAAGGAGAGAGGGTGACAGGTATAGATGGAGGGACGGAGAAGGTGATGGAGGTGTAGAGGGAGGGATGGAGAGGGGGAGGGGGAGACAGAGATGTAGAGGGATGGAGAGGCAGATGGAGGTGTAGAGGGGGGGGGGAGATGGAGGTGTAGAGGGAGGAATGGGGAGGGGAGACAGATGTAGAGGATGGAGAGGCAGATGGAGGTGTAGAGAGGGATGGAGAGAGGGAGGGGAGATGGAGGTGTAGAGGGAGGAATGGGGAGGGGGAGACAGATGTAGAGGGATGGAGAGGCAGATGGAGGTGTAGAGAGAGGGATGGAGAGAGGGAGGGGGAGATGGAGGTGTAGAGGAGGAATGGGGAGGGGGAGACAGATGTAGAGGGATGGAGAGGCAGATGGAGATGGAGGTGTGGAGGGGTGGGATGGAGAGGGGAGGGGAGATGGAGGTGTAGGAGGAATGGGGGAGGGGGAGACAGATGTAGAGGGATGGAGAGGCAGATGGAGGTGTAGAGAGGGATGGAGAGGAGGGGGGAGATGGAGGTGTAGAGGGAGGAATGGGGAGGGGAGACAGATGTAGAGGGATGGAGAGGGAGATGGAGATGGAGGTGTAGAGGGAGGGATGGAGAGGGGGAGGGGGAGACAGAGATGTAGAGGGATGGAGAGGCAGATGGAGGTGTAGAGAGAGGGATGGGGAGGGGGAGACAGATGGAGAGGCAGATGGAGATGGAGGTGTAGGGAGGGGAGACGGAAGTGGAGATGGATGGAGAGGGAGATGGAGACAGGTGTAAAGGGAGGGATGGAGAGAGGGAGACAGAGGTGTAGAAGGATGGAGGGGGAGACAGAGGTGTAGAGAGGGAGATGGAGAGGAAGAGGGAGGGGAGGTTTAATTCCAGCCTGCTTCTCACTGCCTCTTCACTGCTGGCTGCTCTGACCTGCGTTCTCAGTCTTTTTTTTTGCTTTCTGCTCCAGTTTATTTGATCTCCTCCCTCCCTCTCTTTCTCTTTCTCTCTCTCCAGGGTCACTCTTGACCCGTCTAAACGACAGAACTCAAACAAATCTGTCTCCGGCTGCCCTCTACCGCAGGCGTCTAAAACAGTTAGTAAGTCTCTCCTCTTACTGTGCTCTTACTGTCCTGTCTCTGTCTCTCTCTCTGTGTATCTGTCTCTCTCTCTGTGTATCTGTCTATCTGTCTATATGCATGCCCTCTACCACAGTTAGTAAGCCTCTCCTCTTACTGTCCTCATACTGTCCTATCTATCGCAGGGGTATAAAACAGTTAGTCTGTCTGCGTCTCTGTCTGTGTGTCTCTCTGTCTATCTGTGTGTATCTGTCTGTCTGTGTCTCTTTGTCTCTGTCTGTCTATATGTCTGTCTGTGTGTCTCTGTCTGTCTGCGTGTGTCTCTGTCTCTCTCTCTCTGTCTGTATCCCTGTCTGTATCTGCCCTACATCCTCCCTTCACTCTCTCATGTCTCTCTGGCCTGGCAGTGTGCTGTACTTGTGGATTTAGACTGGATGGTTTAACAGCGCTGGGGTGGAAACGTGTCTGTCTGTCTGTCTCTAGCTATGGGTCCAGTCAAGCTGTGCAGCTGGATCGAGGCAGACAGAATGTATCCCCTAGACTTCCACAAAAACCTTTAACCCTTCATTCAGTGACAAGTCATCTAGCTAGCAGGGAGAACATGTCTCTCTGTCTGTGTGTCTCTGGCTCTTTCATTTCTAATTGTGATTTTTTCTGTTTTTTATCGAGGGTCACAGACGAACCTGAGAGAGTCTGCAGACCTCCGATCACAAGGTAAGAGAACTCCACACTGCAGAGCTGTATAGAGGTCTATAGGAAAAAGAACTCCACTCAACACTGCAGAGCTGTATAGAGGTCTATAGGAAAGAGAACTCCACTCAGCACTGCAGAGCTGTTTAGAGGTCTATAGGAAAGAGAACTCAACACTGCAGAGCTGTATAGAGGTCTATAGGAAAGAGAACTCCACTCAGCACTGCAGAGCTGTTTAGAGGTCTATAGGAAAGAGAACTCAACACTGCAGAGCTGTATAGAGGTCTATAGGAAAGAGAACTCCACACTGCAGAGCTGTATAGAGGTCTATAGGAAAGAGAACTCAACACTGCAGAGCTGTATAGAGGTCTATAGGAAAGAGAACTCCACTCAACACTGCAGAGCTGTATAGAAGTCTATTGGAAAGAGAACTCAACACTGCAGAGCTGTATAGAGGTCTATAGGAAAGAGAACTCCACTCAGCACTGCAGAGCTGTATAGAGGTCTATAGGAAAGAGAACTCAACACTGCAGAGCTGAATCAACACTGCAACACACACACAGTGACACAAATCCACACACTGAGACACACATGCAGTAAGAAACACACACTGAGACACAGACAGACACAGAGTCACACACACGCACACACTGTCTGGTAGTTGTGTTCTTGTCTGTGACGCAGTGATCTCTTGTGCGTCTCACTCAGTTGCTGTTTACACGTCTTGATTTTTTCAGTAGCTTCTGAAACGCAGGTTCATTTCAAGCCCTTGAGGTAACATGTCAATGTGGCCACACCCTGACTCTGCCCTGCTGGCACTGTGAACCTGACTGGCTTGTAGCTCTTAGATTCCTGGTTTAACAGAGGCCTCCGTGTCAGTGTGTCTGTTTGTCTGTGTGTCAAGGAG
Source organism: Huso huso (assembly GCA_036884735.1). Taxonomy (NCBI): domain Eukaryota; kingdom Metazoa; phylum Chordata; class Actinopteri; order Acipenseriformes; family Acipenseridae; genus Huso; species Huso huso. The sequence continues at coordinate 29,117,491 of CM072668.1, forward strand.
TAATTTAGATTGTGATGTCATCCTGTACCATCGCTATGGTGATGTGTGTCAAATAACAAGGGTGTAACTCTTTCAACACTGCAGAGCTGTGAGTGTGAGGGAGTGAGAGAGAGGGAGAGAAAGGGAGGGAGTGATTCTCAATGGAGAGAGAGAGAGCAGGGGAGGAGTAAGAAAGGGAGGGTGGGTGTCTCTTCAACTAATCCCAGCGCTGGGGGGGTCTAAACACCACCGCCCTGTCAATCACAGCTCAGCCTCCTCTCACAGGGGCTCCCTGTTAAAGATGCTTCATTGGCTTGGTCCTCAGATATGAAGTCTCTCATTCAGTGCAGCCTCCTCAATCACAGGACTGTCCTCTCAGTGCAGCCTCCTCAATCACAGGACTGTCCTCTCAGTGCAGTCTCCTCAATCACAGGACTGTCCTCTCAGTGCAGCCTCCTCAATCACAGGACTGTCCTCTCAGTGCAGCCTCCTCAATCACAGGACTGTCCTCTCAGTGCAGCCTCCTCACTCACAGGGGCTGTCCTCTCAGTGCAGTCTCCTCACTCACAGGGCTGTCCTCTCAGTGCAGTCTCCTCACTCACAGGGGCTGTTCTCTCAGTGCAGTCTCCTCACTCACAGGGGCTGTTCTCTCAGTGCAGTCTCCTCACTCACAGGGCTGTCCTCTCAGTGCAGTCTCCTCAATCACAGGGGCTGTCCTCTCAGTGCAGTCTCCTCACTCACAGGGGCTGTCCTCTCATTCAGGCTCTCAGATACAGCGCTGCTCACATCAGTTCAAAGGACCCTGCGTTTCTGTTGCTTAACAAACCACAACTTCTAACATCTGTCAAGTCAAGTAGATAAAAGTGTCTGAGCTTGTGCTTTACAATGGTGGTAAATAATAATCTTACTCTCTCTCTCTTCCTCTCCCTCCCCCCCCTCCTCTTGCAGTGGCTCTCTACCTGGGGATTCGAAAGCGCTCGAGCCCGGGGGGAGCGGGCGGGGACCTGGCTGGAGTTTGAGGGTGGGGCGGGATCCCTCAGAGGTGCTAGGGGCAGTGAGGGAGGGGGCTCAGGGCTGTGGGTGTCAGGTTCACCAGGCCGGCCCGTTCCTGCTGTCCTGCACGCAGGGAGTAGGGGGGACGCGCGTGGTGTTCGAGGCGGAGGTGTGCCAGCTCCCCGCCGGACCCCTCCTCACCAGCGCAGTGCGCTTCCGAAGACTCTGGGGGGCGCCCACGGGCTTCCGGGACATCGCCAACCAGATCAGCAGGGAGCTGCAGCTCTGAGGGGATTGAAACTTGACGCACGCGCGCACACACACACACACACACACACACACACACACACACACACACACACACACACACACACCCCTCCTCTCCTCTCGTCTTGTCTCCACTCCTCTCCTCCAAAATTTCTCAAGTATGTGTAGCTCTGAGGAGGGAGAGAGAGTGGGGCTTGAAACTTGAAAAGACACACAACAAACCCAGCAAATCCTCCTTTCAAATCTTCAAGAAAATGTAGCTCTTAGGGGGTGCTGGGTAAGACACCCCGTACCTCCTCTCATCCCCGTTCTCCCATCTCCCCTCCTCTCTCCTCCCTCCCCCTCTCACCCCCTTCCCTGGAATAGCCTGTTACTACAACTTGAATACCAGCCTGCAATTCTACACTCACTCACTCACTCACTCACACACACACTCACTCACACACACACACTCACACACACACACACTCTCACACACACACTCACACACACACACACACACACACACACACACAATTTTTAATTTTAATTTTTGTTATAATATTTAGTTAACAGCTGCTATTTAAAGAAAAAATAAATCTGTTTGTTTACAAAGGTGGGAAGAAAATTCTGATTTTGCATTCCCTTCGTCTCTCTCTCTCTCCTCTCTCCTCCCTCTCCCTTTAGATGTAATTATAATGAATGGCCACCTGGTGGTGCTCTGCACTGTATATTGAAAACAGTAAGTAGAGGTATTTTAATTGGGGAGTGACTTGGCTCAGTATTTTTATTTCTTTCCCCCAGTTTGATTTCATTGTCAACTTGTTAGGAGAAACTGTGGCACCCCTTTTTCTACAAGTCAATCACCTGAACCAATTGGGAGCTACAGCCTCATTCACAAAGTCTCTCCATAGCTATATAATACTGAAAGGACTGTCAAAACACTGCAGAGCTGTATAGAGGTCTATAGGAAAGAGAACTCAACACTGTATATGATATATTAATATATACAATGGTAAAAAGAATGAGTGGGGTGGGGCATTCATTGCCCTTTTGATCACACCCTGACCCCTTACTTACTAAACACCCTGAATAGATAATGATCTCCTCTATAAATGTTTTTTTTTTAAAAAGGGATGCTGCATTGATTGTCCCTAAACAGGAAGTACATCAGTAGGCAGCCCATTCCATCCCCTCACCACTCTCTGTGTGAAGAAGTGTCTTCTTCCCTCTGTCCTCAGTCTGTCTCCACTTCATTTCCCCACTGTGTGTCCTCTGGTTTAAAGTATTGGTTCATGTTAACTACGTCAACTCCTTTTCAGATTGTAAAGAATTGAGTAGTGATTGCTGTGAACATGGCTGAGCTCAAACTGTAAACATGAGGAGAAGCTGAAACCAGCAAGAATTTGAAACCCAGTCCCATGAATGATATGAGAGAGAGAGAGAGAGAGAGAGAGAGAGAGCGATTGAATCGTGTACATCCTGGTTAGTGTACCTTTAGACAAGACACTGAAACAGAAGAGCTGGTGGAGAGCGAGGGAGAAGGGGACAGAGAAGATGTAGAGAAGGGGTGATGGAAGGAGAGCAGATAGGGAGGGAGGGAGTGAGCCACAGGCAGTAGGCTGGTCCTGGGAACGTGCTCTCCTCTTCACACTCAGTTTTGTATTTGAGTTTGTTACATGATGGTATTGTTATTCAAATCCCTGTTGTAATTCCATTCCTCTCTCAGTGCTGTGGAGGGGAGAGTTGTTCTTCAATAAAGCAGTATTATAATTGCAGGTCCGCACCCCTTTGTGTGTCCCAGGACCCCCTGGCATTCCCAGGAGAAAGAAAGGCATTCAGAACGCATTCTCTCTGCAGCCTCTTTCTGGATTCCAGTAGTCTTGGATTGAAAGTAGATTCTTTTTGCATTCAGTTTTTTTGTTTTCAATCTAGTTGGAATGTGTATTTGAATATAAAGAGACTGCAGAGAGACAAGCTGCTGCAATGCACTGTAGCTGTATTGCAATAAGTATGTAGGTTTACAGTACAGAACTTCAACGAAAGCATGCAAACAGAATCCGCTTGAATCCTAAACGGATGTAAATAATTATTGGAATGTAAGCAAATCTACTTGATTCTAATATGAGTCTGGGACACAGCAAAGACTGCATTAGAATGAATGCATTTTGAAGGCAGAGTGGCAGTCAAGGAGGTTCCCAGCCACTCAATGAACTTTGGCAGTTTCTCTTAGTATTTTTGAATCTCCAACCCTCAGTCTGGTGCTGAAGATGGTGCCCCCTGCTGGACCAGCCTGGAAGTGTCTTAGCAGCAGTGCATCCTAGGAAAGCAAGTGGTTGTCTCTCAGCCAATCAGAAACCAGCCTGCCCCCGCTCTTTGATGCACTGACAGTGAGAGAGTGAGACTCCCTTAGTTAAAGTACACTGGGTGTGATTCTCACTGTACTGGAGTGTGGAGTGATACTGGAGCACAAGTCAGTCACACGTCTGCAGTGCGTCTTACCCTGTTACTGAAGAGTGAGAGATGAGGCACTCTACTATACCAGGAACTCTTTTTTTTTACAGATTTGTCTGGTTTTATATATTTTTTGCACATTTGCCCAGCAGAACCCTGATTAAACAATGGATGGACTGATACAGACTAACTACACTGAGCCTTCACAGACAGCTGCCTGTCCACCCCTCACTCCCTCACTCTCACTCTCTCTCACTCCCTCACTCTCACTCTCTCGTGCTCCCTGTACAAACCCCTCTGAGTGCTTGTATTTGTATTATTGTGTAGAAAACAAAGAAAATGGTCGAGTTTTTGAATTAAGTTATTATATTGATGGCCCTTCTCAAGGGGCCTTTAGATGTAAAACTGGGGGGATATGGACCCTCGCCAAATAAAATTCACCGGTATTGGAGTCTGTGAGTCTGCCTCTTCTTTACCCTCCCTCGCTCCCTGCAGTGAGACTGCTGGACTGTCACTTCAGAACAGGCTCTTCTGCTAGGACCACAGAAAGACCTGCAGCAGCAGAGACCCCAATATGAGGATCAGTAACCAGCAGGGTGTGCTGAGACTCAAAATCAAAGTATTTATCAGCAGGTATTCAATAAACTCTTTCATTAGTGTGTTAATTTCAAAACAAGCTTTGAAAGTCGTTCCCTGAGTGTTTCAAAAGACGACTGGAAGAGTATTCTCCTAATCTGGGACGCTGACATCTGTATTGCCATATCGAGGCCATGAACTGACAATGCAAATCGAAATAGTAAAACACTCAAATGTGGAAGCTCCCTATCAAGTACGAAATGTAACCATTACCGTATGTGTGTTTACCTGCTAAAGACCCTGAATAGATTATACCAAAGATATGCGCCACTGCAAAATTGCAAGTGCCCTGGCCTGCAGATGAGACAAGGAAACAGTCCATCTGTGAGGATGAGCCTGCTCCCTCTCCCGTGTCCCCCCAGTGCACCCGGATTTTCTTCCAGTCCAAACGTCCTGGGGTCACCCGACTACAGCTCCAGTTACTTCCCGGTCGATGGGGTCATAGTACCACCTGCATGATGCAGAGAAGCTGGGTTTGGCCCAATTTCCTCCTGTAGACGCAGTAATTGCCTCTCTGGTGCAGGCGCCTAAACTAGCGCTCCTGATGGAGGACACAAGCTGCCCTAACATGCAGTGCAGGGTCTCGAGGTCATTCTGAAGCAGGCTTATGCAGCCTGAGCATTCACCACAAGGCTGGGTAACTACAACAGTATACTGGTATTAGTAGCCCCTTCCTGGCCCAGGAGACTTTGGTAATTGCAATTCACCCCGCTTTTGTGATAATGGTACATACTCTAAGCACGAAACAAGCAACCGGGGACATTCAAAGTACATATGCAGGGCAGGGGGCGTGAGGGCACAAGTTTTAAGATTTGTTTATTTAACTTTTAAGATTTGCTTTTAAGTATTTCACATGTAATTTTCTTTTGTTAAATCATTTTACATATTTGCTGCTGACCCCTGGGGGTCCGCGGACCCCAGTTTGGGAACCCCTGACTTATAGCGGCTTTCTGTCTTGCAGTCACCTCCGCTAAGCGGATGAGTGAGATACAGGCATTCTCAATTGCAAAAGTCTGCAAAAGTTACGCCTCCTATCCTGCATTTTTGCCGAAAACTATCTCGGCATTCCACATCATAGTCTGTGGAATTGGAGGCATTCCATCCACCTCCTTTCCAGTCTGACAGGGAGTGACAGCTCCATATGCTCTGCCCTGTGTGGACACTAGCGTATTATGTGGACAGCACAGAGTTGGAGGCAGTTTGAACTTCATGGCCTTTGTTCCAGGATGCATCTGTTAGGACATTTGCAATGCAATGGTGTGGGCTACTTCCCATACCTTTTACAAGGTTCTATAAACTAAATGTCTTGGATCCACAAAACCCTGGCTTTGGAACTAGAGCACTGAAGGCGGCTTCAGGGTCGATCCTTACAACATAACATAGAGGTGAGTTTTTCCCTCAATCTTTTAGCCCTAGCTATTTGTTACTGGGGTTCTGTATGTTAACACTCAAGGTAGTTTTCTGCTTAGCCTTGTAGCATTCCAGTCGTTATGCAATATTGCCTTTGCGAAAGCTTTGGTACACTCACCCATACAGTAATGGTTACATTTCGTGCTTGATAGGGAACGTTAGGTTATTATCATAACCCTGGTTCTCTGAAATAGAAATGTAACCATTAACCTTCAAGGTCGCTGCATCCATGATTGCAGCAGTCTTGAAGGAAAAGCTGGTATCTGTGCCTGCAGTCTTCTTTGCTTTGGTATAATTATTCAGATTTCGGGGTCTTCAGCAGGTTAACACCCATACAGTAATGGTTACACTTCTATTTCAGGGATCCAGGGTTATGATAATAATGTTAATTTCCATTGAGCGGTACTCAATTGTAAAGTATCTGTATACCTGTATCATTCTAGGCACAGTATGGAATGGTTAGTAGACAGTATCTACAGAACCCATACCATTGCAGTCAGGACTCCATTCTCTCAATCACACTGAATATGAGCAGTCCCTTCCACTCCTGGTCTTTGTTCCAACCCTGTTTGAAATTGTTAAACCTTCCAGACCCTGAAGCAGTCCATTATCTCAGCTTACTGTTAAACATGGAGTGGAATACCCCTCCAGGACCGGGATTGCACATCCCTGGTCTTACCATTTAACTGAAGAGCGAGCTCTGTAGTGCAAAGGTCAGTACGGGTCTCATGCTCATGTCAGTGTTATCTACTCAACAGCCACTAGGGGGAGATCGATTACATTCAATAGGGTCCTGCGTGGGTCTGATTTTTACGACTTGCTTCCGACCCGGAACCGCTACTACAGGACCCGACCCGAACTCGCAAGTGTTTCCTACTGCCTGCGTCAACTGACTCTCTCATGTTATCACATTCACACACAGATATCTCTACCATTCTCCACAGATTGAGTTTACACAATAGGCTATACAGCGTGGTAGCTTTCTCTAGTGGTCTGGATATGTTTTAACACTGTATCATATTAACTATTTCTACTTACTTTACTATAAAATACCTGTTTCTTCCTTTCGTGCCACCAGTTGAAAGGGAGCTACACCTGTGCTTTCACAGAGATGAGGTACCAGTTTTGTGGCTGTCGTTCACAAAAACATAATGACAGGTTTAATGACAGACGAGTACGCTGAAAGGACAGAAAACGTTTTTGGTGATTCAAATTCCGACCAGAACCCGACCTGATGCAGGACTCTAACACAGAATTTTAGGATTCAGACACAAGAGAATAAAGTTTAAAAAATATATGAACAGAATTTTGATATTTTATTTAACATCATGTAATGAAAGGAACTACAAAATGATCGCAAAAGTCTACCGGAAGCCATAATAGTAGTACAGTATTTCATGTTAGATTTCAAAATGTCACATTTTTCATTTGTTGTCTGTTTTTCGTTAAGTATGTGGAAAACTACAAAGCGGTGTGTAAAAAACAGCTTTGTTTTTCGTTAACCAATCATTTGAGAATATGGTAATAAGCAATTTTGATATTGGGGAAAAATATGCCCTTTTATAGCATAGACCTATCATGAGTGACATTAGATCAAACCTTTTTGGATGTTAGTAATCCCTGGTGTGATTGGATGTATTGTATTTCCTGCCTTGTTTTCCAAGAAGTTAATAACCTGTGTTCAGGATTAACATCACACTCTCTCCTTAAAAAAAAAACTGCCTCCTGAAATCTCTCCTGAAAAATTACCAGGTATGTTTCATCTATTATTGCTTATATCATGGAAACTCTGTCAGTGAACTTAAACTTTTTCTACATAAACTGAGTACCAAGCAGTGCTGCAGGTTCGAGACTGAACAAAACACACCAACACATGAAAAACAAATGAGACATTCACGTAATCAGATTAATGGAGCCATTTCTTTATTTGAAATCTCTTTCTTCGACAGAAACATTGAAAGAGTTAAACGTTTCTGGTGAAATCGAGGCATGGAGTCTTATCCCAGGATGATACCTCTGGGGAGGTGGAGGGGGAGAACAGGGTCTCTGGCTGAGATGGATGAATGGATGGTTTCTCTTTCAGTATAAAAGAAGCCACTCTACTTCTGGGCAGGCACCATGTCATCGATGGAGCCTCCCTTCTCCAGCTTCTTTTCCATCTCGATCATCAGCTTCACTCCGTCCACTACCATCTGCACCTGTTCCACCTCGGAGAATCCCAGCCGGTCAGCATTGGAGATGTCAAACACTCCGCCCTCTGCGGCTGTGTCCACTCCACCTGGGAGGAGAGAGAGAGGAGCGGAGTGAGAGGAGTGTAAGAGAGACAGGGGAGTGTGTGAGAGAGGAGGCAGGGTTAGAGGAGTGTAAGAGAGACGGGAGTGTGTGAGAGGGGGCGGGGTGAGAGGAGTGTAAGAGAGACAGGGAAGTGTGTGAGAGAGGGGGCAGGGTTAGAGGAGTGTAAGAGAGACAGGGGAGTGTGAGGGGGGGGTGAGAGGAGTGTAAGAGAGACGGGAGTGTGAGAGAGGGGGCAGGGGTTAGAGGAGTGTAAGAGAGACAGGGGAGTGTGTGAGAGAGGGGGTGGGGTGAGAGGAGTGTAAGAGAGACAGGGGAGTGTGTGAGAGAGGGGGCGGGGTGAGAGGAGTGTAAGAGACGGAGGTGTGAGAGGGGGCGGGTGAGAGGAGTGTAAGAGAGACAGGGAGTGTGTGAGAGAGGAGGCAGGGTTAGAGGAGTGTAAGAGAGACAGGAGTGTGTGAGAGGGGGCGGGGTGAGAGGAGTGTAAGAGAGGGGAGTGTGTGAGAGGGGGCAGGGTGAGAGGAGTGTAAGAGAGACGGGAGTGTGTGAGAGAGGGGCCAAGGTTAGAGGAGTGTAAGAAAGATGGGAGCGGGGAGTGTGTGAGAGATTTAGAGAACTGAGAGTGGAGAGGGGGAATGTGTCACAAGACTGCTGATAGTTGGGGGAGATGAGGGTGAGGGGTTAAAGTACAACAAAAAGAGAGAAAGAAAAAGAGGGAGATCGATGGACAGCTATGGACAACACCTACAATTTTAGGATTGAGACCTAATTTAAAAAAAACAATATAAACATAAGATATTTTATTTAACATCATGTAATCAACAAAACTACAAAATAATATTGCAAAAGTCTACCAGAAGCCATAATAGTAGTACAAACCTACTGTTACATTTCAAAATGTCACATTTTTCCATTTTCGTCAGTTTTTCATTTACTATGGAAAACTACAAAGCTGTATGTAATTCAGTATACTAGCATAACATTATTCAGCAGGTTTCATTCACCTTTATGAAGCAAAATGTGTTAATTCTCTAGGGTGATGTTAAACTTTTGGCCATAGCTGTATTGTTTTGCGTGGCTCTGTGTGGCTCTGTGTTGTTGGCAGTTTCTCATGGCTGTGTCTCGTGGCTATGTGTCTCATACCTGTGCCACGCTTTTGCAGGCGCAGTCTGTTGAGCACCTCCTCGAACTTGGCGTGCTTGCTGAGATTGGGCAGCTTGACATGCACGCCTCCACGGAGACCAGTGCCCAGGTTAGAGGGGCAGGTGAGCACGTAACCCAAGTGCTCGTTCCACATGAAACCGTGGTTGTGCTTCTTGAACACAGCTTCAATCTGGAGAGGAGAGGGAGAGGGAGAGGGAGAGGGAGAGGGAGAGGGAGAGGGAGAGGGACAGGGGGAGAGAGATGGTGAGGGGGGGAGAAGGAGAGGGGGGGAGGGAAAGAGGAGGGACAGACAGTGTGAGTCATAGAAACAAGCAGCAGCTTCATCACTCCCCCTGCACTGCCCCCCCCCCCTCTGGTTTGAGCTCCTGTAGCTTCTTCATGCTCGTCACACCCCTCACTCAGACTGCTGATTACACAGTTTGGAGACACACTCTGCAGCTGCTCCTGTTTTATCAGCACAACTGATGGGACTTCTTCGAATTTGGTTTAAAAAATAAAAATAAAAAATGCACACATTAACACATGCACAAAAAATCAATAGAAAAACCAACCCTTCCACAATTTCTTTGGAGTGTATGAGAGATAGAAGAGAAATGTGAAGATGACCAGATTAATGATCTTGGACCCTTATCTGAGATCTGGTGTGTTACTAGCATGTGTCACTGCTGAGATTACGTATCTGTGATATCACCTCCTCCTCCTCCTCCTCCTCCTCCTCCTCTCACCTTCTGCAGCCCGACGCAGAAGCGTCTGAACACCTCCTTCATGTTGCCTCCCTTCTCCATGGCGATGACTCTCAGGTGATCCTCCTCGTTCACCCACACCAGGAAGGTCTTGTTGTCGTTGTGCCTGGAGGGGGGGGGGGTGTCGATTACTGCACACGTCCTTCTCCAAACCTACTGCTGTGCTAGTCCGGTGTGTACTGTGCTGTATGCAGTGCTAGTCCGGTCTGTACTGTGCTGTATGCAGTGCTAGTCTGGTCTGTACTGTGCTGTATGCAGTGCTAGTCCGGTCTGTACTGTGCTGTATGCAGTGCTAGTCTGGTCTGTACTGTGCTGTATGCAGTGCTAGTCCGGTCCGTACTGTGCTGTATGCAGTGCTAGTCCGGTCTGTACTGTGCTGTATGCAGTGCTAGTCCGGTCTGTACTGTGCTGTATGCAGTGCTAGTCCGGTCTGTACTGTGCTGTATGCAGTGCTAGTCCGGTCTGTACTGTGCTGTATGCAGTGCTAGTCCGGTCTGTACTGTGCTGTATGCAGTGCTAGTCTGGTCTGTACAGTGCTGTATGCAGTGCTAGTCTGGTCTGTACTGTGCTGTATGCAGTGCTAGTCTGGTCTGTACTGTGCTGTATGCAGTGCTAGTCCAGTCTGTACTGTGCTGTATGCAGTGCTAGTCTGTACTGTGCTGTATGCAGTGCTAGTCCGGTCTGTACTGTGCTGTATGCAGTGCTAGTCCGGTCTGTACTGTGCTGTATGCAGTGCTAGTCCGGTCTGTACTGTGCTGTATGCAGTGCTAGTCTGGTCTGTACTGTGCTGTATGCAGTGCTAGTCTGGTCTGTACTGTGCTGTATGCAGTGCTAGTCTGGTCTGTACTGTGCTGTATGCAGTGCTAGTCCGGTCTGTACTGTGCTGTATGCAGTGCTAGTCCGGTCTGTACTGTGCTGTATGCAGTGCTAGTCCGGTCTGTACTGTGTATGCAGTGCTAGTCCTGTCTATACTGTGCTAGTCCTCACCAGATTCCTCTTGCGTCGGGCCAGTCACGGCCCATGCCGGAGGCCAGCAGCAGGGGGGAGACGGGCTTGTCAAACAGGAAGTGGTCATCGATGAGCTGCTGCTGCTCCTTGTCAGACATGTCCTTCAGTGGGTAGTACTTCCCCTTGAACTCTCCGTCCAGACTGCTCAAGGCTGCGGACAGACAGAGAGAGTCAGACACACCGACATGGCTCCCAGCCCTTTTCAGTGTATCAGTGTGACAGCCACACTGAGCTCCTCACAAGCTCCCCCTCTCCCGCCCTCTCCCCTGACTCACCCTCAATAGACATCTTCTCGATGGCTCTCCTCTCTCCACGGCTGCAGTGGGGGGGCAGGGTGTACCCAATGATGCTCCGGCCAGTGCGCACGCGGCTGCTGAGCACGTACTTGGGGTCCAGGTCGTCTCCCCCCTGCGGGCAGACAGACAAGGGGACAGAGAGATAGACAGAGAGACAGAGAGAGAGAGAGACAGAGAGCATCCGTTTTTCTATTTCAAAGGAAATCTGCTGATTCTGCAGCAGCAGTGCAGCCACACAGACAGGGCTGTTTCTATACCTTTTAATAATCAGGTTTAAAGAGTAGATACTGTATCTCTTGCTAACTGCACAGGGGAGGGGTGGAGTCTGGACAGGAAAGAGCATCTATAAATTATCAGACTCTGATTGGTGTGGAATGCAGGAAGAGTAAAATAATTAATAAATTCAATGAGAAATATTGTGATACACCCTTACTGCACCGGGGGGCTGTGTCTGGACAGGGGAGGGGCTGTGCTGCTCAGGGGGAGGGTCTGTGCAGCTCAGGGGGAGGGTCTGTGCTGCTCAGGGGGAGGGTCTGTGCTGCTCAGGGGGAGGGTCTGTGCTGCTCAGGGGGAGGGTCTGTGCTGCTCAGGGGGAGGGTCTGTGCTGCTCAGGGGGAGGGGCTGTGCAGCTCAGGGGGAGGGGCTGTGCTGCTCAGGGGGAGGGGCTGTGCTGCTCAGGGGGAGAGGCTGTGCTGCTCAGGGGGAGGGGCTGTGCAGCTCAGGGGGAGGGTCTGTGCTGCTCAGGGGGAGGGGCTATGCAGCTCAGGGGGAGGGTCTGTGCTGCTCAGGGGGAGGGTCTGTGCTGTACCTTGAGGTTCTCGAAGTTCAGGTCAGTCTTGTGCTTGTCGGTGGGCTTGTAGCCTCCGTGACGGTCCTGGATGACGGGGTCCAGCAGGTCTTTGAACACCTCGTAGGTCTCCTCATCTCCCGCAACGCAGCCCACTGTCATGATGAAGGGGTGGCCTGGGGCAGGGAGAGAGAGAGGGGGTGAGACAGGGAGTGGGAGAGAGAAAGAGGGAGAGACAGGGAACGGGAAAAAGAGAGGGGGAGAGACAGGGAGCAGGATACAGAAAGGGGGAGAGACAGGGAGCAGGACAAATGGGGTGAGAAAGAGAGGGGTCGTGAGACAGGGAGTGGGAGAGAGAGGGGGATAGATGGAGTGGGAGAAAGAGGGAGAGACAGGGAGTGGGAGAGAGAGGGGGATAGACAGGGAGAGGGAGAGATGGGATGAGAGAGAGAGGGGGTGAGACAGGGAGCGGGAGAGACGGGGAGAGACATGGAGAGGGAGAGAGGGGGACAGAGAGAGCGGGTGAGACACGGGACATAGGGAGAAGTGAGACAGGGCCTCACCAGGGTTGTCCACTCCAGTCTGGATCACATCATCCAGGGTGAAGCCGCTAGGTGTCTGCTTGTCCCTCAGTTTCTTGTAGATGTCCAGAGTCAGCGCCTTGGCCATGTGGTTGTTGTGTTTGGAGAGGTCTGGATACTCATCCTCCGCTGAGAACTTCAGCTTGTAGTTGTTGTGAGTGTTTCCAAAAGGCATGACTGCACGTCTTACACGTTCTGCAAGAGAGGAGAGGGGAGAGGGTTACAGTTGAGGTCTGCTTGCTTTAAACAGTAATGCTCAGAACAACTCCTGTGTAAAGAAGCACAGTGACAGCTGAAGCATAGGCAAGCATTGTAGAGCACAGATAGGTACAGTAAAGCTTACTAATAAACATGGTAAACTGTGGTAAATGCATAGTCTAACCATGGGAAAAGTGCAGAAATACCAGGATGAGTTCCTAGAAGGGCTGCTGCTCTGAGGCCTCTCTGAGCATCTCATTTCACTGCTGAAGTGAAGAGCGGAGGTCAGTGGGTGTCAGTGTCAGTGTGTGTGCGTGTGTGTCAGTCTGGGCATGGAGCAGATTATTAATAGAACTCTCCATCTCTGGGGCAACCCAGACAGCCAACCACCTCTCCCAGCCGATCCACCACACCCTGACCCTCCTCTCCCCTGACAGCTGCCCCTCTCCCCTGACAGCTACCCCTCTCCCCTCTCATCTGTCCCTCTCCCCCCTCCCCTCTCAGCTGTCCCTCTCCCCTCTCTCCTCTCAGCTGTCACTCTCCCCTCTCCCCTCTCAGCTGTCCCTCTCCCCTCTCCCCTCTCCCCTCTCAGATGTCCCTCTCCCCTCTCCCCTCTCAGCTGTCAATCTCCCCTCTCTCCCCTCTCTCTTCTCCCCTCTCCGCTGTCCCTCTCCCCTCTCAGCGGTCCCTTTCCCCTCTTCCCTCAGCTGTCCCTCTCCCATCTCTCCTCTCAGCTGTCCCTCTCCCCTCTCCGCTGTCCCTCTCCTCTCTCCCCTGACTCTCAAGTTACAGCTGAGCAGTGTGGAGAGCCACGCAGGAGCCTCGCTGAGCTTGTACTGACACAGCAAGTTCACACCCTGACAAATAATCAAAATAGCATCTCTGGATCTCAAACCCCAGCAAGCCTGCTGTTCCTAAGCAGTGGACACACCCCAAACGAGTCCTGCAGAGAATCCTGGGAGAGTACATTGCACATGTATTCCTCATGTATTTTGTAGATTTTCTGTATTTTATTTGCAGGTCATTTTAAACTGCTAGAGCAGAGGGCAGAGGGCAGTTTCCCCAGTACGAACGACTCCCAGTGGGGTCCTCCAAGGCTCCCTGTTACCAGGGGCTCTCCCAGTCTGACAAAGCTAACACTATACAAAGGCATATCTTTTGTTACTGGTTTCTTTTTGCTGTATATTTCTAATATACAAAAAAATATTTACTATATATTGTAAAATGAAATATATATATATATATAAAAAAAATATGCATAAAGCAAAGATAGTCATTGTGAAACACAGAGAGGGATCCTGGTCTATCATTTGAGACTCATATTAGGGAAGATACTAAAGTATCTTTTTACCATTTGAGAAATATAGCCAAACTTATACCAATTATTTCCATATCTGATGCCGAGAGACTAATGCATGCATTTGTTTCATCTAGAATTATTGTGTCCCAGTTGGTGTCCCAAAACGTGTGGTATCCTAAATTATGGAATGCTCTGCCTTCATTTGTCAGGGAAGCTGGGGTTGTTAAAGTTTTCAAGTCAAGACTAAAAACACACTTTTATAAAATGGTGTCCCACAGTAAAAGCACAGCAAAGTATAATAAAGCACAGTGAAAGCATGGTGAAGCACAGGCAAGCACTATAAAAATAGCAAGGCATGGGAAAGCAGATATAGCCAAGGGAAGAGCCGTGGCAAACCTTTCTAGGGTGGGAGGGCAGCCAATCTGCATCCTTGCTCTTGATATCTTCCACACATGGGCAGTCTGGAGAGAGGCTTTATATAGACTGCGGGCTTCAGCCAAGTGTGCAATAGAGACACACACTCACGCACGCACACACACACAGAGCACTGTGCAGTAATCTGCATCTTGGGTTACAGGTACAGCAATAGCAATACTGCCTATAGATATATAGATAGATAGATCAGAGATCACTGGCGGTAAGTAGCAGTGCAGGTTATTCTTATTGCTCTATACAAGCCCTTGCATTGCAAGACTGTTATGCTATTCTACACACTCACTTCTACACAGATACATTTATATCCACCAAACATGCCTCGCTTGCACCTCCCCGAAACCGAAGATCTAAAATGAGCAACTGAATATATAAATAAATATCAAACTGCTGTTTGGAGTCGTACAGTAACACTGTTTCAGCCTCAACCTGCAGCACGCATGCTTTAACAAAGAGCAAATGAACAGATCTGCAGAGCTACGGAACTGAGAGACAGAGAGAGAGGTAGAGGTAGAGGTAGAGAGAGAGAGAGAGAGAGGTAGAGGTAGAGGTAGAGAGAGAGAGAGAGAGGTAGAGGTAGAGGTAGAGGTAGAGGTAGAGGTAGAGAGAGAGAGAGAGAGAGAAGGTGATTTACCTGCACAGAATGAAAGTCAGAGAGAGGTAACGCTCCGTGGGATCAGTTCCTTTCACCAAAGCCTGAATCAGAGTGGCCCGAGTTCTTGGAGACTGCCCTGGGTCTTATATACCCGGCCACCTGGCTCCCATTCGGCAGGACTGTCCAGGGGGTGGGACTGTCTCTGACACAACTCGATATTTGGGAAGGCAAAGCTTGACATCACAGTGACCCGTTGGGGGGCCTGTAACCCTAGACAGGATGGGGGGGGGGGCAGATTCTGAACTGACAGTGAGGTCTGTCAGAGAGAAAGAGAGAGCGAGAGAGAGCGAGAAAGTACAAGTGCTGTGCATCCCTCACATAGCAAGCAGCTTCTCAGTGATGTCAGAGAGACTGACTGTTGCACCCACAAGGAACAAAGTGATATTAATCACAGCAATATTAACTAAAAACAATATGGCTGTGATATATATATATATATATATATATATAACAATAAGAACCTCTTTAAACGTAATGACTATCAGCGTGACCAAATAGCTTGGTTTTTGTTTCATCACTGCACAAAAATTTTGACCAGAACTCAAATCCATGTCATGTTTTCCTAAGAGTGACTTTTTCCTTGGCCTGCGACCATTGGCAATACTCGACCTATGGTTGAAATGGAAACCCCAGTCCCACTTCAGCCAATTCACTTTGAATATCACTGACAGTCAATCTCAGATTGTTATTAACCTTCCTCAATTCTTCTACTTCTTCTTGGTGAAAGAACCTTCTTTCTTCCAAACATGCAACAAATTTGAGCCAATTCAAAATTTAGATGACCAAAACCAACATCAAGAGAACGAAAGGAACAACATCCAGGCCCCTATAAACAGTGCAGGCCAGGCAGCAAAAAGAAGGGAGGTCATGATTGTTGGGGACTCCATATTGAGAAACACAGCAAGTTCAGTTCGCAGTTTGGACCCTCTTACTACAACAGTGTGCTGCCTTCCAGGAGCCTCTGTCAAGCACATCACTGAGAACGTGGACAGGCTCCTAGAACGAACAGGAGACGACCCGGTAGTAGTCGTCCACATCGGTACAAACAACATTGGAAGAGACAGGCCAAGATCCCTGCAAAAACAAATTCAGAGAGCTAGGAAGGAAATTAAAAGACAAGACCAAAACTGTGGTATTTTCTGGGATACTGCCGGCACCTTGCAAAGGACCATATGGACAGCTGGAAATACAAAATCAAAATGCATGAACATTGGAGCACATTCTACAACAAGGACTATCTATATAGGTGGGATGGACTGCACTTAAACAGAAAGGGAACCAATCTACTCGGAGAAAGAATCCTTAAGGAGGTCCAGAAGCATTTAAACTAGAAAGGAAGTGGGGAGACCACATCAAAACAAGGGCAACAACTCAAGTAAGACCACTATTAAATGTATTTATCTTAATGCTAGAAGTCTCAGAAACAAAATGTTAGAACTTGAAGCTACTGCACTAACAAGTAACTACGATGTGATAGGTGTTACAGAAACTTGGTTGCCTGAGAGTGATGGAGACGAATATAATATTAGTGGGTACACACTGTATAGGAAAGACAGGCAGGACAGAAGAGGCGGAGGGGTAGCGCTATACATAAGAAATAGTCTTGAAGCCCAGGTGTTAAATCAGGACAAAGAAAACAATGCAGAATCAATATGGGTCAGAATAATGGACACAAATTCAAAGGGCATAATAATAGAAGCATGCCATAGACCGCCAAATTCAGACGCCGAGCAAAATAATCTGTTATACAATGACATTCGAAATGCGTGCAGAAAAGAAGAAGCCATACTAATGGGGGATTTCAACTTCCCCGTATAAAATGGGAAAACCCGGTGGGGAGCACGACGGACGAAATTGAAATGGTGGAAATGACGAATGACTGCTTCCTAACACGATTTGTCAAGGGACCTACTAGAGGGGAGGCATGCCTTAATTTAGTCTTTTCAAATAACGAAGACAGAATAACTAAAACAGAGGTCAGAGAGCCATTGGCAAACTCAGACCACAACATGGTCTCATTTGAAGTGTTTTTTAAAACCCCAAAAGTAATGACTAAAGCTAAGGTTTACAATTTTAGAAAAGCAAACTATGAAGGTATGAAACAGAGACTAACAGAAGCAGATTGGAGTAAAATAGAGAAAACATCCACAGAAAAAGGATGGCTGTTTTTTTAAAAATGCAGTACTAGAGGCGCAAAACAATTACATCCCAAAAGTAGACAAATGTAAATCTAAAACAAAATGGCCAAAATGGTTTAATAGATCAATTAAAAAAATATTCAGCGAAAAAAGGCACTTTTCAGAGCGTTTAAAAGGGACCAAAAACAAAGCACACAGAAAGAGTACTTGGAACTGCAAACACAAATCAAAAAGGAAGTTAGAAAGGCCAAGAGAGAGATAGAAATCAATATTGCTAAGGGGGCTAAAACCAATTCCAAAATGTTTTTCCAATATTATAACAGCAAGAGAACATTCAAAGAGGAGGTTAAATGTCTAAGAGACACAAATGGCAAAATCATAGATGAAGAAAAAAATAGCAAATATATTAAATGATTACTTTTCACAGGTTTTTACAAAGGAGGACACGGAGAACATGCCCCACATGTCGACCTGTTCCTATCCAATTTTAAATAACTTTAGCATAACAGAGGCAGAAGTGTTAAAGGGACTAGGAGCTCTTAAAATAAACAAATCCCCTGGGCTGGATGAGATCCTCCCAATAGTACTCAAAGAAATGAAAGAAGTTATTTACAAACCGCTAACCAAGATCATGCAACAGTCTCTTGACACAGGGGTTGTACCGACAGACTGGAAAATTGCAAATGTAATACCGATCCACAAAAAGGGAGACAAAACCAAACCAGGTAACTACAGACCAATAAGCCTGACTTCTATTATATGTAAACTTATGGAAACTATAATAAGATCCAAAATGGAAAATTACCTATTTGGAAACAATATCCTGGGAGACAGTCCGCATGGTTTTAGGAAAGGGAGATCGTGTCTAACTAACCTACTTGACTTTTTTGAGGATGCAACATCGACAATGGATAATTGCAAAGCATACAACATGGTTTATTTAGATTTCCAGAAAGCTTTTGACAAAGTCCTGCATAAAAGATTAATTCTCAAACTGAACGCAGTAGGGATTCAAGGAAATGCATGCACATGGATTAGGGAGTGGTTAACAGGTAGAAAACAGAAACTACTGATTAGAGGAGAAGCCTCAAAATGGAGCGAGGTAACCAGTGGTGTACCACAGGGATCAGTATTAGGTCCTCTGCTATTCCTAATCTACATTAATGATTTAGATTCTGGTATAGTAAGCAAACTCGTTAATTTGCAGACGACACAAAAATAGGAGGAGTGGCAAACACTGTTGCAGCAGCAAAGGTCATTCAAAATGATCTAGACAGCATTCAGAACTGGGCAGACACATGGCAAATGACATTTAATAGAGAAAAGTGTAAAGTACTGCATGCAGGCAATAAAAATGTGCATTATAAATATCATATGGGAGGATAATGAAATTGAAGAAGGAACTATGAAAAAGACCTAGGAGTTTATGTTGACTCAGAAATGTCTTCATCTAGACAATGTGGGGAAGCTATAAAAAAAGGCCAACAAGATACTCAGATATATTGTGAGAAGTGTTGAATTTAAATCAAGGGAAGTAATGTTAAAACTTTACAATGCATTAGTAAGACCTCACCTAGGATATTGTGTTCTGTTCTGGTCACCTCATTACAAAAAGGATATTGCTGCTCTAGAAAGAGTGCAAAGAAGAGCAACCAGAATTATCCCGGGTTTAAAAGGCATGTCTTATGCAGACAGGCTAAAAGAATTGAATCTATTCAGTCTTGAACAAAGACGACTACGCTGTGATCTGATTCAAACATTCAAAATCCTAAAAGGTATAGACAATGTCGACCCAGGGGACTTTTTTGACCTGAAAAAAGAAACAAGGACCAGGGGTCACAAATGGAGATTAGATAAAGGGGCATTCAGAACAGAAAATAGGAGGCACTTTTTTACACAGAGGATTGTGGGAGTCTGGAACCAACTCCCCAGTAATGTTGTTGAAGCTGACACCCTGGGATCCTTCAAGAAGCTGCTTGATGAGATTCTGGGATCAATAAGCTACTAACAACCAAAGGAGCAAGATGGTCTGAATGGCCGCCTCTCGTTTGTAAACTGCCTTATGTTCTTGTATTCTTATGATGATGGCTGCTTGTGTTGCCCCTTCCACTGCTTGTAAGGGGGTGGGATGGAATGCAGAGGTATAGTTAAAAACCCAACATCGCATTTCCCTACTTTTGTCATTTTATATCAACCAGAACTGATGCAGTTTTTTTGGCAAAGAATTTCCTTCCTTTTTGAGAATATATTTATAGATAGAAAGCCTGTATATTCTATTATAGAGCACAAAAAGTGTGAAAGTGGCTTCACACGTCGCAGGTGTATATATATGTTAAACACTGACACAGGTTTATGTGTAAAACACATGATTAGTTTTTCTTCACCTATTCACACAGTGTTTAGCTTGTCAATACTTCAGCGTGTTTAAATTATAATCACTATATAGTTTAGTTTGTGTTTAGAAAATAAGCATCAAGACAGGTTTATTATCTGTTTCCTGCAGACATTTCTTTGAATGTTTAATTCTTAATTGTTTACAGTGTAAGTAGTTCTCTAGATGCAGTTTAAACACGTGTATTTGTGGTATTCATGAGAGTAGGTAAAGACGGACAGACAGACTCCATACACCCCAATATTCTGATACTCTTAATAAAGAATATTGTAACCAAATTTCATCACAATCAGAGAACTAGTTCTCTAGATACAGTTGCCAGTGTTTCACAACCCAGTCCTTGGAATTCAAATCATGTGATGAATACTACCAACCACAAACACAAACAATACTGAACGTGAGCTGGCTCAAAAGTGACTGGTCAGAAAATTATTGCAGATACAATGCAGCTAGTAATATATAAAATGTAATACACTGTTAGTGTTTTGGATGTTCGCACTCATGAACAAAATTTCTCTGGTCAATGTCCTTGGAGTAATTAGAAGCTTTCATTGCACTAGTATGTGCCCGTGGAGCATTTGCTGCCAGAAGCCTGGGTTACTGTTGACAGCTGTGCCAAATGCACAAAGACAGTCTGCAGTAAGTGCACTGCATATTTTGAAAAGCGCAGGATCTGTGTGATTTGTGCCAGCACTATGTAAACGATTGTAACTGAAGCCCATTCTGTTTAAATGTTTATTTATTCATGTCATTTCGATTATAGTATGTCTGTGTATAAACGCTTATATGCGCTTTGTTATGTAGGCAATATAAACCTATTTATTTAATTTTTTGTTCCACTTATTTACATCGTTTCAGTTGTACAGTTTTTACCGTTTTTTGAGGTTGTGCGTTATGTAATATGTCTGTATATAAACACATTTCTGTTCAAATGTCCATTTATTTACAATGTTTCGGTTGTGTAGATGCTTATGACGTTGCTGAATAAAACTACGGCTTATATTCAATTGTTTGTCCTTTCATTATAATATTTATGTTGTTTTAATACGCCGCTCATGGTTGTTCTAGGTATGCATATAAATGCGCTTGTTCTAGTGTTAAGGCTAATGTGGGGGATTTTACTTTGCTTACCTAACAGGAACTGACAGAGCTAGTTCAACATATGAGAGCTACTACATGCTCTCTTGATCCTATTCATACACAACTATTAATAGATGTTCTTGGTGTTATTAATACTGTGAAGCAGGAACCGAAAAACTGACACCAGTACTGCAGATTCAAAACAAACGCGGCGTGCTCTGTTTTATTTAAATAATATAAAAAAATAAAAAGGTGTAAACAGAAAACATTTGCTCACAGAGCGAAATAAAAACGTTAAACAAAACAAAATCATGAACACAAAAACAATAAATGATCCAGGTCAGGCTGGGCAGTAGCCTTCACTGATCCTGTATTCACTTTTAAGTTTCGTTTCGTTTCTCTCTCGCTCCTCTCGCTCGCTTCTAACCCGCACCCCGAACTGAGAGCGCTGCAAGCTTTTATACAGGTGACCATCTCCCGATTAGCAACAAATGAATCACTTAATTAGAGAGATGGCCACCTTCTGCACAAGGTTTTTAAATTACTGTGGATGGGACTTCCTATCCACGCTACTAAACAAAATAACAACACCAGAGGCACTTTGCCGTCATAAGAATACATAACAAATACTAAATAACACATAAAACCTGTTCTAAAAATAAATAAATACATTTACACACACAGCAGGGCTTTCTACCGCCCTGCTACAAATACCCACATTTTAAAAATTACAAATGGTTCACTTTCCTCCGGTATAGTTCCCTCAGCACTTAAGGTAGCTGTGGCAAAGCCTATGCTTAAGAAACACAATTTGGACCCTAAAGTCCTTAATAACTGTAGGCCAATCTCCAACCTACCATTCTTAGATACGGTTCTAGACAGAGTTGTTGCAATTCAATTACAAACATTTCTAACTCTTAATGGTATATTGGAGAAGTTTCAGTTTGGTTTTTGTGCTGCACATAGCACCGAGACGGACCTTGTCAGAGTTGTGAACGATCTGCTGATATCATCTGAGACTCATATTAAGTTACAAAAGTATCTTTTTACATTTTGTGAAATATAGACAAACTTAGACCAATTATTTCCATATCTGATTCGGAGAGACTAATGCATACCTTTGCTTCATCTAGAATTGATTACTGTAATGCACTTTTTCTGGTGCCCCAAAACATGTGATATCCTGCTTGCAGCTTGTTCAGAATACCCCAAAAATTCCAAGGAGTAAGAATCAGAATCAATGTGAACATGAAGGTTAAAATCACCCAATAATAGAATCCTGTCATATTTGACTGTCAATATAGATAGCAGATCCCCAGATTCAGTTGAGCTGCTGCAGCCTGCTGCTTTGCATTTTTCTGACTGAAATGTTTCTGCCGAAGCCCTGTGGCTTCAAGATGAAATCTCTCCTACTGATATTTTCCCCTGTACATTCCTTATACAAAAGGAAGGAATTGATGGCTCCCATGTCCAGTAGAGATAACAACAGGCTTGTATATGAAAATAACATAGAATATTGTAGGTTACATTCAAAATAAAAACATGTATTGTAAAAGGAGTCAAAATGACTGCTGTGGTGGTTCTAGGTGGGCGGGATTATAACTTCCTGTGACAGAGACAGAATGATTCTTGGTGATAAATCTCCCTCCCAACCTGTGAGGCCGCTGTGTAAAGGGAACAGAGTGCCCTGGACTGGATGGCCCAACAATTCATTCCCAAGTATTTCACTCACCGTGTTTGTTTGCACCGTGTAACAATTTTTTTTTTTTGGTTCCTGGGTAGTAAGTGTTATTTCCTAATTGCTTATGCCTCAAAAGTATAGAAAATGGCTATTATTCCCCACAAACTTTGCTTTTGTGACCAGGACAGTGATATTTTGAAATTTACCTATTTTCCAGAACATTCCAGATAGATTCAGTGCTGAGTAAACTTGAAGTAACTTCTAGAACTTTCTAGAACTTTCCAATAATATAAATAGTAGTATAAATACAGGGGCCTTAAGCCCACCAGTTCAGTTTAGTTCCAGCTGCCTAAGTGGATACATATCTGCATTTTTCTGAGATGGCATCAAGGTCATAGGAGACTTCAAAATGGTGGCATTCCTGATGGGTCTCCAAGGTGGTTTTACCAAGTTTCCCTGCTATCTTTGCCTTTGGGACAGCAGGGACACCAAGGCGCACTACCACAGGCGGGACTGGCCACAGCGGACCGAGTTCTCTGTGGGGAGGAACAACGTCAAGTGGAAGCCACTGGTGGACCCCCGGAAGGTGCTGATGCCACCACTGCACATCAAATTGGGCCTTATGAAACAATTTGTCAGAGCTCTAGATAAGGAGTCGGCAGCCTTCAAGTACCTTCAAGACTTCTTCCCTAAGCTGTCTGAGGCAAAGGTCAAAGCCGGTGTCTTGGTCGGACCACAGATAAAGAAGATCCTGGAGTGCAATGAATTCCCCAAGAAGCTCACTAGTAAAGAGAAAGCGGCTTGGAACAGCTTTGTCGCAGTGGTTCGGGGCTTCCTGGGCAATCACAACGTCGAAAACTATGTGGAGCTGGTTGAGACTCTGGTGAAGAACTACGGCACAATGGGCTGTAGGATGTCCCTCAAAGTCCATATCCTTGATGCTCATCTTGATAAATTCAAGGAGAACATGGGAGCATACTCGGAGGAGCAAGGCAAGCGCTTCCACCAGGATATACTGGACTTTGAATGCCGCTACCAAGGACATATAACGAGAACATGATGGGAGACTACATTTGGGGGCTGATTTGTGAAAGTGATTTACAGTATAATTGTAAATCTCGAAAAACTACTCACTTCTAAATCTTTTGTAGTCATTTTTGTATTACTTTAGTATAAATATATGTTAATTTGGATTCATGTGTTGTTTTTTTCTGACTTTATGTGAACGAAAAAGACACAAATTAAGCCCGTTTTCTCTCATTGGAATAGGTAAATTTCAAAATATCACTGTCCTGGTCACAAAAGCAAAGTTTGTGGGGAAAAATAGCCATTTTCTATACTTTTGAGGCATAAGCATTTAGGAAATAACACTTACTACCCTGGATCTGACGGCACCACTCAGCCAGCCGTGTGACAAATCCTCTTGCATCTGGATTATCGTTGTCTGTCTGTTGATCACCGCATCACTCCTGCACCTGCACACTGCTAACCACTTTGCCACATTTCCTTATTTTCGTAATCCTGACTTTCAAACACCGTCAGAGTATTTAATACATGTATGTAGGAAAAATCAAAAACGGACAACCGCATAGCTTTCAGACACGCAGAGTCATTTCAATTTGAAAACCTCAAACCGTCAAAATGACAGCCGTGGCATTTCTAATAGTGTTAAACTAGTCAAACTGCTCAACCCTATATATATATATATATATATACATACAGTGCCGTGAAAAGTATTTGCCCCTGTCTGATTTTCTGCATTTTGCACATTTTTGACATTGTATTTTATCATGTCAGATTTTTTGTGGGTTGTAGTAGTATATAGAGGGAGTCTGAGAAAAAAAATGACAATGGCCAAAGTTTGGTGCTTCTTTCATTGTTATAGTGTGCAAACTAATCAAACATGCAATCTTCAGGTGTGAAAAGTTATTGCCTCCCTAGTTAACTTGTTTGGCAATAGCCACACACAGTTGCCAGGAATGCATCACCTGCTATTCATAATTCTGAATAGCAGAGCCATCTCCAGGCAATGTCTTTTCTTTTTATTATTAGCTTTTTTTTTAAAGTTTAAGCCATTATAGTGTTATTCCTGTCTCTTATTTTTGAGAGGATTTCAGGACATCTATATGTTTTTATTGAATTGGTTTGTTTTACCTGTGTTTTTTTTATTACCCTTTTACTGGGGGTTTTTGAAAGTAATGATTTGTGCTTGCTCCTTTTTCCCTCCACTAGTCACCTGATGGGGAAGGCCTTGAGTTCCTGTTTCCTGTTTTAGGGGTGGGGAGAAGAAGGAAAAGAGAAGAAGGAAACATTGTTGCTCACCTTTGTTGGTTAGGATCTTTGGTTGTATTACTATACTTTTTGTTTTTTCATTATTTTGCAAAATATAGTTTTTTTTTCTCTTTTCAACTATCCTAACTGTGCAGGCTGCATTTTCTTTACCACCAGGTTTTTTAAGAACCTGCATTCCTTTTTGTTTGGTGTTCTGTTTGTTTTTGCCAGTTTTTGTTGTTCAAAGGATTTACATCAACTGCATTGCAGATTCACAGAACCAGTTAACGGATCAAGAGCAGCCAGGGTGAGATCTTCTTCAATTAAAGGTTTCTCACTGGATTACACTTTTTTTCTGAATGGCCATTCATTTGCTTTATTTTTGGGATGTTTGAATAAAAATCAAAAGATTTTTTCTGGGACATTGTTTGTTTTTTTTGGTGATTTTTCATATTGCCTTTCTTGTTTTTTTTTTCGGGACTGCTATTGTGATTTCTTTATTTTTTACTACTAGTGACATTCATTGCCTTCCAGTAGTTTTCTATAGGATGTTGAATAGACAATTTGTTTTCATTTTCCTTTGTAGTAATAAATGTATTTTTGATAGCCTCTGTGTGGCCCCCCTTTCATAATTATTTTCGCTATAGCAATTGACTGCTGTTATTAGTCAACTTTGTTATAAACTCAACCCAATTAAAGGGATAATTAGGGTCAGCTGTTTGAGTACTTGGGTTAACAACCAGGCCTGATTTGGGCCAGCCCTGCCCAATATAAATCTGACTAACTTTGGCCCTTACCATCAGAGTGAAGTTGTCAGCACACAGGTTCTAGAGGCACATCATGCCACGAACAAAAAAAATTCCTGAAGACCTCCGGAAAAAAGTTGTTGATGCCTATCAGTCTGGAAAGGGTTACAAAGCCATTTCTAAGGCTCTGGGGCTCCACCGAACCACAGTCAGAGCCATATTGTCCAAATGGAGAAAGTTTGGGACAGTAGTGAATCTTCCCAGGAGTGGCCATCCTTCCAAAATCTCTCCAAGAGCAAAGCGTAAAATTGTCCAGGAAGTCACAAAGAACCCTAGATCAACATCCAGGGATCTGCAGGCCTCTCTCGCCTCAGCTAAGGTCAGTGTTCATGACTTCACCATCAGAAAGACAAAAATGGGATTCATGGCAGAGTAGCAAGGCGGAAACCATTGCTCACTAAGAAGAACATGAATGCTCGTCTCAAGTTTGCCAAAAAGCACCTGGATGATCCTCAAGAGTTCTGGAACAATGTTCTCTGGACAGATGTGTCAAAAGTGGAACTTTTTGGCCGACATGGGCCCAGTTATGTCTGGCGAAAACCAAACACTGCATTCCACAGTAAGAACCTCATACCAACGGTCAAGCATGGTGGTGGTAGTGTCATTGTAGGACCTGGACTCCTTGCCATCATTAAAGGAACGATGAGTTCTGCTTTGTATCAGAGAATTGTAGAGGAGAATGTCAGGCCATCTATCTGTGAGCTGAAGCTGAAGCGCAGCTGGGTCATGCAGCAAGACAATGATCTGAAACACACAAGCAAGTCTACATAAGAATTATTATTATTATTTATTTATTAGCATATCACAAGATATCACATTATTTATTATACAGATATCACATTATTTTTTTATTTTACTTTTTTTTTTTACATACAATTACCCATTTATCAGGTTTTTACTGGAGCAATCTAGGTAAAGTACCTTGTTCAAGGGTACAGCAGCAGTGTCCCCCACCTGGGATTGAACCCACAACCCTCTGGTCAAGAGTCCAGAGCCCTAACCACTACTCCACACTGCTGCCCGGAATGGTTGAAGAACAATAAATTTAAAGTTTTGGAATGGCCTAGTCAAAGTCCAGATCTAAACCCCATTGAGATGTTGTGGCAGGACCTGAAACGAGCATGTTTGAAAACCCACAAATGTCACTGAGTTGAAGCAGTTCTGCATGGAGGAGTGGGCCAAAATTCCTCCACAGCGCTGTGAGAGACTAATCAATAACTACAGTTATTTGGCTGCAGTCATTGCTGCTAAAGGTGGTGTGACCAGTTATTGAGTCTAAGGGGGCGATTACTTTTTCACATGGGGGCATTGGGTGTTTCTTTAATAAATGAATGAAATATGTATCAACTGCAGTGTATAAGAATGAAATAAATGAAGTTTTTTTTTTATATGGCAGCAGTGTGGAGTAGTGGTTAGGGCTCTGGACTCTTGACCGGAGGGTTGTGGGTTCAATCCCCAGTGGGGGACACTGCTGCTGTACCCTTGAGCAAGGTACTTTACCTAGATTGCTCCACCAAAAACCCAACTGTATAAATGGGTAATTGTATGTAAAAAAATAATGTAATTGTATGTAAAAATAATGTGATATCTTGTAACAATTGTAAGTCGCCCTGGATAAGGGCTTCTGATAAGAAATTAATAATAATATGTACACGAAAGGTTTATTATAAAATATATCAAATATATGTTAAAATAGAGCTATTTATTTGATATATTCCAATAAGTAATTGGTATTTTTAAATATATTGCAATCCATGCTATAATATATAAAATATATTTTCTATTTTTGAAGGAAGGTGCTCATTCTAAAATGTAGGGCAATAAGTTATAAAACGGCATGCAAAACTCCCGGGGTAACCGTTTCAAAGGGCTGTGTCACTGGTTACTCCATACTGGACCTTTCCTCCATTCTGTATCTTTCAAAAGGAGAACAAATTCCTGCAAATGTTACAAGATGAGAAGCAAACGGCTGTGGAGCCTTGGGATTCTGTCACTTGGAATTTCGGCTCCAATTTTGTGACAGCTGCCCCCCCATCACCCCTGCTCTCCACAGCCAGGATATTCTGCAGCACAGCTCGGGTTCACAGATGTCACAGATTCACAGCATGGCTCTGCTTCAATGATCTGAGCAGGAGCCGGTGAAAACAAGCTCTTGAACTCTGTGTTAATCCACAGTAACAGCACTGCATACATTAACATTGGACTGAGCTCTGAAAAGCAGCTTCATCAACTGCAGGGTCATTAACATTGGACTGAGCTCTGAAAAGCAGCTTCATCAACTGCAGGGTCATTAACATTGGACTGAGCTCTGAAAAGCAGCTTCATCAACTGCAGGGTCATTAACAGTGGAGTGAGCTCTGAAAAGCAGCTTCATCAACTGCAGGGTCATTAACAGTGGAGTGAGCTCTGAAAAGCAGCTTCATCAACTGCAGGGTCATTAACATTGGAGTGAGCTCTGAAAAGCAGCTTCATCAACTGCAGGGTCATTAACAGTGGAGTGAGCTCTGAAAAGCAGCTTCATCAACTGCAGGGTCATTAACAGTGGGAAGTATGTGTTTGTCTTGTTTGGATGGTGAAGCTGGGGTACTGCCACCGATATATTCAGGGATATAGACAGGGGTAGAGGCTGGGGTATATGCAGGGCTATTGTGAGGGGTAGAGGCTGGGGTATAGGCAGGGTTATTGTGAGGGGTAGAGGCTGGGGTATAGGCAGGGTTAATGTGAGGGATGGTGTCAGGGGTACAGGCAGGGTTAATGTGAGGGATGGTGTCAGGGTACAGGCAGGGTTATTGTGAGGGGTAGAAGCTGGGGTATAGGCAGGGTTATTGTGAGGGATGGTGTCAGGGTATAGGCAGGGTTATTGTGAGGATGGTGACACACTGAGAATCCACTGACACACTGAGAATCCACAGACACACTGAGAATCCACTGACACACTGAGAATCCACTGACACACTGAGAATCCACTGACACACTGAGACTCCAGTGACACACTGAGACTCCAGTGACACACTGAGAATCCACTGACACACTGAGAATCCACAGACACACTGAGAATCCACTGACACACTGAGAATCCACAGACACACTGAGAATCCACAGACACAGTGAGCATCCACTGACACACTGAGAATCCACTGACCTGAATAACATTTTCAAACCAGGGCCCAGTTCTGACAGTACTGCTCTAGCTGTGACAGATTCTGCTGAAGACCCTGCTCTGTGGGTGACAACAGGACCAGGTCATCTGCATAGAGCAGGAATTTAATTGCTGTGTTGTGTAGAGTGAGACCAGTTCTCTCGCTATCTCTCTGTCACCACCCCTTCTATCTCTCATCATCGCCCCTCTCTTCCTGCTCCCCTCTTTCACCTTTCTCTCCATTTCCAATCCCTGTCTCTATACCACTCTCTCTCTCTCTCTCTCTCTCTCTCTCTCTATCTGTATCTATCTCAAACTCTATCTCTTCCTCCCCCTTCTTTTCTCTATTTTTATATGTCTCACTCAAGAGTTACAGTAGAAATGTATTTCTGAGTTTCTGTTACATTGCTGAGAGCAGCTGTCTCCCTCTTTCTCTCCCTCTTTCTCTCCCTCTCCCTCTCCCTGCTCATCAGCTTCCAAGTTGCATGCTTGGTTTCTCCTTTTAATTTCTCCTCAGTTCATTTTTGTCATTTCTGGATTCATTTTAAAATCAAAACGGATTACTTTGCAAAGAAGTATTCTATTAGCTCTGCATTTTGTATGGATATTTTGTTGCATTCTTTCAAACGCATGCATTCCTTTCACAAGCTCTCTGTGAGTTTCTGCTCTTGTCCTTTTGGAATCAGATGGTTTTACCAGAAGCATTGCTTCCAGCAGTGTGAGTCACTGTGAATGCAGCCCTGTCCGCTTCATGAAGCCTCCCTTCTCCTGCTCTGTCTTCTGTCTCCTCAGTACTAGAACAGGATAGCCCCTCTTTCTGCCTGCTGATTCCAGCACACCCCTCAGAGCAGGGGGGGCACTGACCCCTGGGGGGCCACGGGATGGGTTTGGGGGGCTGTAGCACGTGAAAAAATTCTCTCTCCAAAATGATGCTGACAAAGCAATGTTCTAGACCAGGGGGTAAGTTAATTCACATGAATGCTGACAAAGCAATGTTCCAGACCAGGGGGTAAGTTAATTCACACGGTCGCTGCTGTTAGGTGCTGGGAGTTATTTCCAATGTAACATTGACCTCAGCTTGTGCAGAGCTAACAGCAGGCACCGTTATACCACAAAAAGCGGGGGATTGTAAGCAGTGGCATAACCTCGGTTTTAAAAATGAGTGTGGAGGGGCAGTTTCAGTAGCTGGGACAGTAGGAAGATTATCCTAGCTGGGTTATTAAAAATAAACGCTCATTTCATTCAGATTGGTGCCATTGCGGTCGTGAAAGAGGGGGTATACACAGCCACTCTACAGTAATATGATCCCAATGTTTAAATAAATAAAAATAGTATTCAGACCATAGACATCAGAAATGGTATCACGACTGAGAAATTTCACATTGAAAAGAAAAAAAAAACAGTTCTTTACTACCAGACTCCACTGTCCCTGTCTGCTTGGTATCACCCACAATGCATTGCGTGCCAACACTGCCTCAGTTGAGTGTCATTTCCGCTGGGTCCTAGTGACGACTCTATACCGATTATACAACTAAATGAGAAATAAGTTTAGTACTGCTGCAATGTGAGGGGGTCATTCCCAGTCGCTGAAAAGGTGAGGGGGACATGTCCCTTGCGTCCCCCGCGTCCCACTAACCTGTACAGGCAGGTTTGTGTTGCATTTGCAGTCAGACAGAGTACAGTAACTGAGCACAGTAATTACAACAACAGCTATTCACATTTCATCACAAGGGTGCCAAAGCTCTTCACATACTCCCCCTGTGTCATAGATACTCTCTGTGTCTCATAGATACTCCCCCTGTCTCATAGATACTCTCCTGTCTCATTGATACTCCCCCTGTCTCATAGATACTCCCCCTGTCTCATAGATACTCTCTGTGTCTCATAGATACTCCCCCTGTCTCATAGATACTCTCCTGTCTCATTGATACTCCCCCTGTCTCATAGATACTCCCCGTCTCATAGATACTCTGTGTCTCATAGATACTCCCCCTGTCTCATAGATACTCTCCTGTCTCATAGATACTCCCCCTGTGTTATAGATACTCTCTGTGTCTCATAGATACTCCCCCTGTCTCATAGATACTCTCCTGTCTCATAGATACTCTCCTGTCTCATTGAATGTGTGTCGTTTAACAAAATGGTTAATCCTTAATGAATATTTGTGCAGAACGCATGATATATAGTGCAAGGTATTTCAAAATGCTTTGTAATATATTCATTCAAGAATATAAAAATAGAATTCATGTATTTCAGTCTCAGATATATTTTGGAATTTCATCAAAATATACAGCAATACTTTAAAACACTTTAACATACTGTTGGAATATACAGTGTATTTTACTAAATCTATGATTCTATTATA
The DNA here is from genome assembly GCA_036884735.1 of Huso huso. NCBI lineage: Eukaryota > Metazoa > Chordata > Actinopteri > Acipenseriformes > Acipenseridae > Huso > Huso huso. Next base: position 29,148,537 of record CM072668.1, read on the forward strand.
TTATAACACACACGTTTTTATACATGTGTCTTCTATGTGGCTTGATAACTCTGTGTTTGGGGTGTGATAATGTTAGCACTCTCTCTCTCACATACACAGTACAGAATATATTGCAGTATATTTCAGAACACTAAACACATATTTCAGATATGCTACAATGTACTGTATTACTTTCATATGTTATATAGTGTGATCCATTCCAGGATATATTGGCGTATGTTTCAGCATCCTTTCCAAACATTTATTAATATATTCATTTATTAATAATTAGATGTAACTATAAAACTGAGCGACCAATTACCAGCAACAAAACCCCAAAAATAGTAGGTAGACATGCCGATTTGAATGAACAATTAAATTTTTTTTTTAATTATTTTTTATTTTTTACCCCAATTTAGTATGCCCAATTATTATCTTTATCCTCGGCTCACCGCTCGCAACCCCCCGCCGACTCGGGAAACGGTGGCTGGAACACGCATCCTCCGAAACGTGCTCCTGCCAAGCCGTCATTTTCCACAGCGATGCCACCAGACCTATAGTGCTGGAGGACAACACAGATCTGGCGGCTCCACTGCAGAACCACAGGCGCCCTATCGGCCACAAGGGTCGCTGATGCGTGGTGAGCCGTGGATTCCCCTGCCGACCTAAGCCCTCCCTACCCGGGCAGCGCTCAGCCAATTGTGCGCCGTCCCCTAGGAACTCCCGGTCACGGTTGGCAGTGACATAGCCTGGATTCGAACCTGCGATCTCCAGGCTATAGGGCGCATCCTGCACTCCGCCCAGAGCGTCTTTACTGGATGCGCCACTCGGGAGCCCCCTGAACAATTAAATTAAATGGAAGACAGCAAAACTGAATAAAATACCAAAGTAAATTGCTGTCTTTAGATCACTCACCGTGACTTTGTCACTTCAAATAAGAACATAAGAACATAAGAACGTTTACAAACGAGAGGAGGCCATTTGGCCCATCTTGCTCGTTTGGTTGTTAGTAGCTTATTGATCCCAGAATCTCATCAAGCAGCTTCTTGAAGGATCCCAGGGTGTCAGCTTCAACAACATTACTGGGGAGCTGGTTCCAGACCCTCACAATTCTCTCTGTAAAAAACTGCCTCCTATTTTTCTGTTCTGAATGCCCCTTTATCTAATCTCCATTTGTGACCCCTGGTCCTTGTTTCTTTTTTCAGGTCAAAAAAGTCCCCTGAGTCGACATTGTCAATACCTTTTAGAGTTTTGAATGCTTGAATTAGATCGCCGCGTAGTCTTCTTTATTCAAGACTGAATAAATTCAATTCTTTGAGTCTGTCTGCATACGACATGCCTTTTAAACCTGGAATAATTCTTGTCGCTCTTCTTTGCACTCTTTCTAGAGCAGCAACATCCTTTTTGTAGCGAGGTGACCAGAACTATTCTAGATGAGGTCTTACTAATTGTTTTGCTATATGATTCTGCTGCTATTGTATATATAATAGCTGCTGGACTTTCTGGTAAACTAACAAAACCACGGACCCATTAACCCAAGTGGATGTTTGTGACAAAGTGGCTGAGTAGGAACAGGTGCAGGAGTGATGCAGTGCAGTAATTAAACAGACAGAGCCTTGTAATCCAGTTTGGAACAGTGAACTTTATTTTATATTCCAGGTCTGTTGACCTAAACATTAATCCCCTGGCAATACACAACAATGTGTACTGCACGGGGTAACCAATAACGGGATTGCAGTCCCAACTAATAAACACGATATCTGACCCACAGTAATACAAACACGGTCACCAGTCCTGGGTACATGCGGTAGTGCTTGTGGTGGCTGATACAGGTTATTTAGTGACTGTTGGTGAAGTGCTGTTCCAGTTTAGTGCTGGCCCTAGGCGACAGCTCCGGAACTGTGCATGACAAGACAAGACAATTACAAGACAAAACAAACAAACAGGGTCTCTCACAGTCCTTCTCAGTTTATTTACACAAACCAAAACGAAGGAACAGATTGCATCTCTCCGTCCCCTTTTATGCCATCACACATGACCCCTTGGTAAACGAGTGCGACCGCCTCTCCAATCTGCGGCTGCCACATCGTTTCCCTTCCGGGTCAATGCGTTATTGCAACAGAGTCTTGCCCCCTTCCTGGCTGGCTGACTTCCCTTGAACCCTTGGAAACAACTGTCAGACCAGTCTGTCGAAGGAACTCAGTTCTCGCTGCTTAGCGCCCTCACAGGTTGGGAGGGTGATTTATAACTAAGAATCATTGTATTTCTGTCACAATGTTATATACACTTTACTGCCTGGGACTGAAGCTATTTTTATGTCTGTGATCCATATTGCATCATTTTGTGTTCTATGTTTCCACAGATGTTTGAATGTAAATTAAAATGATAATTTACAACAGTGAGATTTATTATCACTCGCCTGTGATTTCTGTCATATAGTACAAGGCAATAAAGACATAAATAGTTTAACAAGCCTCAAACCTTGAGTACCCTGGTTGTTGTGGTAGAGTGAGTATGTAGGTGCCCACGTCCTTTAAGCCAGCCCTGTATGTCTGTGGTTGATTGTGCATGTCTGTGTGTTTGATTGTGTGTGAGCTGGCGATGATGCTGGTCCAGGTCAGTCTATGTTTAGTGGTCCTCTCGCTGCCCCTATATGGTCTGGCTGAGGGAGGCTCTGGAAAGTTCTTGCCTGTCGAAGAGGCTCTGGGAGCAGCAACAGTCCGGCCCAGCTGCCCCTGCCCGGCAGGGAGATTTAGTGCTGCTTGTCAGGACAGAGCAGGGATCACATTGGAACACATTCCACCAGCGAGACCCCCCCTTACCCCTGGGTCTCTCCCTGCAGCCTGCAGACCCCCTGCCCTGGGGAGGGGCTCTCAGACCGGAACCCCACCCCCTCCCTGGGGTCTCTCCCTGCAGCCTGCAGACCCCCTGCCCTGGGGAGGGGTGCTCAGACCGGGACCCCACCCCCTCCCCTGGGTCTCTCCCTGCAGCCTGCAGACCCCCTGCCCTGGGGAGGGGTGCTCAGACCGGGACCCCACCCCCTCCCCGCTCCACTACTCTGTCTCACTGCTATTCCTCTCTCTCTGGGTGCTCTTATTTACAATATAAAAAGTTTACCACAGTATTGCTGCAATGTATTTTTGCAGTGTCCATCCCATGCTTTTCTCATTGGTATACTCTGCATTTACCAGAGTTTACTGTAGTTTGCCATGTTTATTAATTATTATTACTTATTTATTTGCAGACGTCCTTATCCAGGGCGATTACACTTATTACAAAATAAGATTTCGACTAAGAGCAGTTAAACTTATAGTAAAAATATTTGCTTATAAGAGTAAATTCCATTAAAAGCACATAGTGATTACAATAAATGGATAAAAACGATTTCAAATAAGAGCAATTACAGAAAAATGTGAATAGAGCTACCTTTAAGAGTAAAATACTGAAAATAGTTATTAATAAGCTTTACCATCCCTCTCTGTGCTTTACAATGCTTCCCTATTCTTTACCAGACCTCTCTGTGCTTTACAATGCTTCCCTATTCTTTACCAGACCTCTCTGTGCTTTACAATGCTTCCCTATTCTTTACCATGCCTCTGTGCTTCACAATGCTTCCCTATTCTTTACTATGCCTCTCTGTGCTTTACAATGCATCCCTATGCTTTCCCAGACCTCTCTGTGCTTTACAATGCTTCCCTATGCTTTACCACACCTCCCTGTGCTTTACAATGCTTCCCTATGCTTTCCCAGACCTCTCTGTGCTTTACAATGCTTCCCTATGATTTACCATACCTCTCTGTGCTTTACAATGCTTCCCTATGCTTTACCACACCTCACTATGCTTTACACTGCTTCCCTATGCTTTACCAGACGTCTCTGTGCTTTACAATGCTTCCCTATGCTTTGCCATACCTCTCTGTGCTTGCCTGTGCTTCACCATGCTTTCACACGGGGCACTTGTATAAGCAGAGTCTCTTGTAATCTGACCCACGCTGCTCTTCTCAATGAAATGCAGGCTGACAGCAGCTGGGTGCAAAAGCTCATTTCCAGCTGTCTCTTTGTATGATACAAAGGGTTATTGTATTACTCATTGCTGATGAAATATAAGGATTAGAAATATTAAACAAAGACAAGACAATATTTTCATTGAGTGGAGTTCTTTTTCCTATAGACCTCTATACAGCTCTGCAGTGCTGACTTCTCTTTCCTATAGACCTCTATACAGCTCTGCAGTGTTGAGTGGAGTTCTCTTTCCTCTAGACCTCTATAGAGCTCTGCAGTGCTGAGTTCTCTTTCCTATAGACCTCTATACAGCTCTGCAGTGTGGAGTGGAGTTCTCTTTCCTATAGACCTCTACACAGCTCTGCAGTGTTGAGTGGAGTTCTCTTTCCTCTAGACCTCTATAGAGCTCTGCAGTGCTGAGTTCTCTTTCCTCTAGACCTCTATAGAGCTCTGCAGTGCTGAGTTCTCTTTCCTATAGACCTCTATACAGCTCTGCAGTGTTGAGTGGAGTTCTCTTTCCTGTTAATTCAAGATGAATGACTCTATCCTCTTTAGTCACCATTGCATCCTGTATAAGCTACCTAGCAATTTTAATGGAGAGTAATGCTTATAGCTGCATCAGCCTCATTAAACCTGACACCAACCTTGCTTTATGAACATCACACCATGTGCTGTAAAGTGATCCAACCCTGAGCCATTAATAAACCAGGGCAGGTGTCTTGTTGCTTCTTTGTGCTACTGTATCCACAAGAGCTATCAATCCTGCTTCATAACTCACCCTCCCTCCCAAACACAGCACAGAGAAGACCATGAACCAGCCCCTTCTCAAAGTGTACCCCCTGGTAAAAGCACAGCACAGTGTAGTGAATGTGCGTGCGTGTGTGCGTGAGGGTGTGTGTGTGTGTGTGTATTTCTATACTTGTGAGGCCCTGATCTTGTAAACACACCTTTCAAGTGAGGACCCAAAACCCAGTCCTTGCAAGTTTTTGCCTTTAATCGCTTGGTGGAGTCCTCAGCAACCTGCTGCAGTAACATCAGGGTGGCGATCATACTCATAGGAAGTTTGGAAAGCTGTATTATTGGTGTGTGAAATCGTTTGCTTTTGGGCGCCCCTGATGCATACACACTCAAACTGCAATTGTGAAATTAGTGCAATGAAATGATAGCCTTAATCTTAAATACATTCACTGTTTCCAAAGTATTTTATGGCGGCTTTTGTTTGTCAGAGGTTTCTTGCTTCTTCCCAATAGACCCTTATTATATTGGTACATGCCTATTTATAGTACAGGGATAAATATGAGGTAGTACAGTATTGCAGAACTGAAAATTTCATCCCTGTGTTGACATTGTCCCTGTCAGCTACACCTGGATGAGTGACAATAAAGAAGCGCAATACAGTCACAGGTCATTCATATCAACACAAAGCCACTACCCTAATATCAATATCATCATCATCCTCATCAGAGTGTAGTGAACAACGTAATTATATGTAACAATGTATATATATATATATATATATATATATATATATATATATAGAGAGAGAGAGAGAGAGAGAGAGAGAGAGAGAGAGAGAGAGAGAGAGAGCAAGAGAGAGCAGAAAAGAGTGCAGAGCAGAGCAGAGAGCAATGCAGAGAGCAGTGCAGTGAGCAGAGCAGAGAGAAGTGCGGTGAGCAGGGCAGAGAGCAGTACAGAGCAGAGCAGAGAGCAATGCAGAGAGCAGAGAGCAATGTAGAGAGCAGTGCAGTGAGCAATGCAGAGAGCAGAGCGGAGAGCAATGCAGAGAGCAGAGCAGAGAGCAATGCAGAGAGCAATGCAGTGAGCAGTGCAGAGCAGAGAGCAATGCAGAGCGCAGTGCAGTGAGCAGAGCAGAGAGCAGTGCAGAGAGCAGTGCGGTGAGCAGAGCAGAGAGCAGTGCAGAGCAGAGCAGAGAGCAATGCAGAGAGCAGAGAGCAATGTAGAGAGCAGTGCAGTGAGCAATGCAGAGAGCAGAGCGGAGAGCAATGCAGAGAGCAGTGCAGTGAGCAATGCAGAGAGCAGAGCAGACAGCAATGCAGAGAGCAGAGAGCAATGTAGAGAGCAGTGCAGTGAGCAATGCAGAGAGCAGAGCGGAGAGCAATGTAGAGAGCAGTGCAGTGAGCAATGCAGAGAGCAGAGCAGAGAGCAATGCAGAGAGCAGAGCAGAGAGCAATGCAGAGAGCAGTGCAGTGAGCAATGCAGATAGCAGAGCAGAGAGCAGAGAGCAGTGCAGAGCAGAGAGCAATGCATAGAGCAGAGCAGAGATCAATGCGAGAGCAGTGCAGAGCAGAGAGCAATGCAGAGAGCAGTGCAGAAAGCAATGCAGTGAGCAGTGCAGAGCAGAGAGCAGTGCAGAGAGCAATGCAGAGAGAAGTGCGGTGAGCAGAGCAGAGAGCAGTGCAGAGCAGAGAGCAATGCAGAGAGCAGAGAGCAATGTAGCGAGCAGTGCAGTGAGCAATGCAGAGAGCAGAGCAGATAGCAATGCAGAGAGCAGTGCATTGAGCAATGCAGAGAGCAGTGCAGAGCAGAGAGCAATGCATAGAGCAGAGCAGAGAGCAATGCAGTGAGCAGTGCAGAGCAGAGAGCAATGCAGAGAGCAATGCAGAGAGCAATGCAGAGCGCAGTGCAGTGAGCAGAGCAGAGAGCAGTGCAAAGAGCAATGCAGAGAGAAGTGCGGTGAGCAGAGCAGAGAGCAGTGCAGAGCAGAGAGCAATGCAGAGAGCAGAGAGCAATGTAGAGAGCAGTGCAGTGAGCAATGCAGAGAGCAGAGCAGAGAGCAGAGAGCAATGCAGAGAGCAAAGCAGAGAGCAATGCAGAGAGCAGTGCAGTGAGCAATGCAGATAGCAGAGCAGAGAGCAGAGAGCAGTGCAGAGCAGACAGCAATGCATAGAGCAGAGCAGAGAGCAGTGCAGAGCAGAGAGCAATGCAGAGAGCAGAGCAGTGCAGAGCAGACAGCAATGCCAAGAGCAGTGCAGAGCAGAGAGCAGTGCAGAGAGCAGTACAGAGAGCAGAGCAGTGAGGCCAGATTATTTTTGCAATGCCCCGCCAAATTTTGGAAGTAATCAGTCAAAACGTAGCCAAATTGTGTTTTTTAAACCAGCCAAAAACCTGTACTTGCATTTAAGACTTAAATATATATTACAAAAGCATACATAAATGCTACATATTTATTTAAAATAACAAATAACACAGGTAAGTAATATTATAAATGATTTATTTATTTATATATATATATATATATATATGGGTTTTGCTTGTTTTTTTTCTCACAGTTTACAGTACAAGCACTGCTGTTTTATGTGATGAGATCAAATGCGATCCACAATTTTTTATTTGATTTTATTCAGAGTAAAGTTTAATTGCCCTGAACTATTGGCGTATAGAGTCTATAAAACAATAAATAAAATAATACATTCTAACTATATTTGTACTGATACATATATAATCTCCCTATTTTGCAATTAAACAATAACTCCGGTCAAATGCATATGAGTGTCAATCATCTGTAAGAATCCCCATATTAACCAGTCCTGAGGAAAGAAGTAGGCGGGTTCACCATTTTCTTCAGCCGGATTTGCTGAATGCAAGTATGGCGTTTGTGATCTGTCATTTTATTGGATGCTGAGCTCCAGAACAAAGTCACGCCCCAGGGGGAGGACGTGGTAGAGTATGCAGGGAATTGTGGTGAGCAGTGCAAAGCAGAGAGTAGAGCAGAGAGCAGTGCAGAGAGCAGTGCAGTGCAGAGCAGAGCAGAGAGCAGTACAGAGCAGTGCAGAGAGTAGAGCAGAGAGCAGTGCAGTGCAGAGAGCAGTGCAGAGAGTAGAGCAGAGAGCAGTGCAGAGCAGAGAGCAGTGCAGAGAGCAGTGCAGAGCAGAGCAGAGAGCAGTACAGAGCAGTGCAGAGAGTAGAGCAGAGAGCAGTACAGAGCAGTGCAGAGAGTAGAGCAGAGAGCAGTGCAGTGCAGAGAGCAGTGCAGAGCAGAGCAGAGAGCAGTGCAGAGAGTAGAGCAGAGAGCAGTGCAGAGCAGAGAGCAGTGCAGAGAGTAGAGCAGAGAACAGTGCAGTGCAGAGTACAGCAGAGAGCTGTGCAGTGCAGAGAGCAGTACAGAGCAGAGAGTAGAGCAGAGAGCTGTGTAGAGCAGAGAGCAGTGCAGTGCAGAGAGCTGTGCAGAGAGTAGAGCAGAGCAGTGCAGTGCAGAGAGTAGAGCAGAGAGCAGTGCAGAGATGATTTCACTGAATGAGCTGAGATCAGGACTGTGAGACTCAAACATGAGCAACTACTGCTTAAAAGGGACTGCTGACAGAGGGAGGGGTGAGAGGGAGAAAGAAGGGAGAGAGAAGAGAGACCTGGCAAGTCTTATCACATCACTCTGTCCTCTCCTGTCTTGGCCTGTCCTGTCCTGGGCTACTAGAATTAGAAGCAGCTGCAGGTTCCTGGAATAGCCTGGATCAGAAGCACAGAGGTTATGTAACCCCTGCACACATTAGGGCTATATCTGGAGACTCTCTCTCCTGAGTCACAGAGCAGGCAGTCCTGTCACAGCGCTGTGACTCTCCTGTATTCAGCCTCTCCCTCCTGTATTCAGCCTGGCTCTCCTGTATTCAGCCTCTCCCTCCTGTATTCAGCCTGCCTCTCCTGTATTCAGCCTGCCTCTCCTGTATTCAGCCTCTTCCTCCTGTATTCAGCCTGGCTCTCCTGTATTCAGCCTCTCCCTCCTGTATTCAGCCTGCCTCTCCTGTATTCAGCCTGCCTCTCCTGTATTCAGCCTGCCTCTCCTGTATTCAGCCTCTCCCTCCCGAATTCAGCCTGCCTCTCCTGTATTCAGCCTCTCCCCCCTGTATTCAGCCTGCCTCTCCTGTATTCAGCCTCTCCCTCCTGTATTCAGCCTGCCTCTCCTGTATTCAGCCTGCCTCTCCTGTATTCAGCCTGCCTCTCCTGTATTCAGCCTGCCTCTCCTGTATTCAGCCTCTTCCTCCTGTATTCAGCCTGCCTCTCCTGTATTCAGCCTGCCTCTCCTGTATTCAGCCTCTAACTGTATGTAACCCTAGCTCTTTGTGCTGCAGTGAGTTGTTTTGGACTCCATGAAAATGCTGGCTAGTTATCTGTGTGCTCTCCTGCTCTGCTAAAGAGTGCTATTCTGTCAGAAGCCTGTGAGGCAGTTTTGGCTTTTGCAGGGTATTTTATTTCTTATTTAATTTAATGAAGTGTGCAGCCCTGCACTTGACTCCAGCTCCAGTGTATCAGCTGTTGGTAGCGTTCTGCCAGTGCTGAGTGTGTGGAGCAGCACTCTGTCACTGTGCTCTCTGTCCCATATCAAGCTACAGGCAGGACCGTCTCAGTGCTGTGGTATTGACAGGATGTCTGTGTGAAAGTGAGGCTGACTGGAGCTCAGACAGACTCACAGCTGCTGTACCAGAGACACCCCTGTACCTGCAGCACCCCCTTCTGTTTCCTCACTGCCACTGCTGTCCAGCTCTCCTCAACATCATAAAGTTTCTGAGCGAGAGGAGATCATTCAGCCATCACTTCAGCCATACCCTTACAAAATAGTCCACAATGGTATCTGTGCAGTTTTCCCCCCTGCTTATACTGTGCATTTACCCTAGTTTGCCATGTTAACTATACCATACCTTGCTATTCTTTACCATGCTGTGCTTTATATACTTTACTGTGCTTTTACTGTGGGGAAACTTTTATAAGGGTTGTGCGGTTCCTAGTAGCTGACTGACCTCAGAACTTTGTCAAGTCTTGGTAACCGTTGGTAACCTGTTCCTTCCACTCCCTCCTCTGTGTAACCTGTCTTCAGTGTGCAGCAACACTGAAAGAACCTGATGAATACTGACAGGAAGTCTTTATGAATCACCAGTAAACCTGTTTCTAACGAGTCAAAACGTGTGCCAAAGAATCATCACCAGGTTTAGTGAGTCAACATTCCTTCAGATGTTAGTGTTTTACACGTGATAAAAGTTTCCCACAGTAAAACCACAGCACAGTGACAGCATGGTAAAGTATAGACAAGCGTTGTGAAGCACAGAGTGGTACGGTAAAGCATATTAAAAACAAACCATGGTAAACTAACTCTTATACAAGTTTCCCACAGTAAAACCACAGCACAGTGAAAGCATGGGGAACCATGTTAGTAAATGTGGCAATGTCTCATTCCATGTTATGGCAACTCTGAGGACTGGAAATCACTCCTTATGAGTTTTTTTAATTGTAATCAAGAAAATGTTATGTTGCTTTTGCCTACTGGTATGTAACTTTAAAACGATGTGTTACCCCGAGTCTTGCAGTGTAATGCAGGGGGAGGTGTGCGCTCCAAACTAACACACAGAACGTGCAATGAGCCCAAACCAGTGGAAACTGTAGTAAATGCACAGTATAACTATGAGAGAAGAAAACTAACCATTGCACTGTGCTTACAGTGAGAGTGTAGGACCCTATACAGCTGTCAATAAGGTGTAGAGTCAAATGACAATGCACACACACACACACAGAGACACAGACACATGCAGACAGACACACACACACTCACACAGACAGACACATGCACAGAGACAGACACACGCTCACGCACACACACAGAGACAGACACACGCACACACATACCCACACACACAAACAGACACAGTCAGGCAGACAGATGCACACACACACACACACAGACAGACAGATCCACTGGTAGAATGGGGCCACAGAGGGAGGTGTGGGGTGGAATGGATTGCCTCAGCTGCAGAGCGGTGGGAGTTTGTTTTGAATATGCAGACTGAATGTGAAAATGTATTTCTCTGTCTTTAATAAGTATGACAGGTAACCTCATGATGACTGCCTGATAAACTCTGTACAGGAGCTCCCTCAACTACACAGCCAGCACCACCTTGTGGATAAACCCTGAACTGCAGCCCCCTTCCACATTCTACTCTGTCCTGGTCAGTGAGGGTCACCCAGACTGGACCCCTCCCCTCTCTCTCCCTCCCCATTAGGAAAACATAATAAAGTCATTCAGCCCATCAAGGCTCGACCCTGGTTAGCGCACCATTTTGCCTACTGGGGGTGGGGGGCACTAATTTAAAAGCACAGAATCTGGTCTTTGTTAAAAGTTCCCAGTGTTTTACACCCTACCACTTCACCTGGTCAGCTATTCCATGCATTTATAACTCTGTGTAACAAAAGTGCTTCCTGCCTACTGTTCTAAACTTACTTTTACTCAGCTTCCAATGCCTCTTGTTCTCGCTATGTTAAATTTGAAGTAGTGTCTTGGGTTCCCTTTATCTAGACCATTTAGGAATTCATAGACTTCAATCAAGTCCCCTTTTTCCCTTCTTTTTTCTAGGCTGCAGAGATTTCATTATTTTAACCTGACCTCACAGCTCATGTCTAAGTCCTGGGATCAGCCTAGCTGCCCTCTGTACCTTCTCGAGTGCAACAGGGGTGTAGCCCTGGGGGGGCGCCACTCCCCCACTTCTCCTGGGCAGGGAGATCACTGCTTCTGTACTTCACGTGTAGAATATTGAACTGTTTTGCTCCAATTAATATATGGATATACGTGTGTACAACCCATACAAATAAGCAAAGCATACAATAGCCGTAAGAAACCCTTGAGAGATCAATAATGAAAAAGGTTTGAATATAGCATGCCTGTTCTGGAACAGGTGTGAATAAGTAAGCATCCATGGCTTACTTATTTTCAGTTGAGATGCAAATCTCACAGTTTTTCATTAAGCAGAGATGCAAAGCGCTGCATCCCCTTCCCCCCTCCTCCTCCTCACCGCGCCATGCCGGAATCCCACTCCCTCTACATGCATATCACACAGTAACACTGCTGTACTCACTATGTGTTCAATGAACGTGGATTCACTTTATTGAAACACATTTTCACTTACAGAGAACACAAAAACATACCTGCACAACGCAAGTGCTTTAAGAATCATATCACCCGGGACTGATGTATGTAATTCTTATAAACGGACTGCACTGTAACATTAAAAAAAAAAATACTTTAATGCCGACATTAAATGCTGGGTGAGATTGGATCTGATTTAAGACGCTGACTGGACTAGAGAAGTACAAGAAATTAGAACAATCGTCAACCATATTATTCTCTTAAAAACCCACAAATATAATATATTGCGAGCAAGAACAAACGACCCCAGATTCATTTCAATATGCAACCTATGCTACTTGACTTAAAAAAAGATTTAATATTATATATTATTATTTATTTCTTAGCATATATGTATGTAACGGGCTCTAAATGACCCGTTATTTCACATTTTTATTTAGCACTTTATTGTTCCTTCCCCACTCAGCTAATTAATGACCCTGCAATTGAAAATACACACCTGACTATAAATACCCCTTGATTTTAGTTTTCCACGATGGCCATCCAGCGTTTGTTTTTGTTTGTTTACAGCGTGTAGGAGGGGACCTGAGACGGAACGAAACTAAAATAAATGTTAAACCTAGCACTTTGGTGTGATGTCCCCTCCTCTGCACGCACTGGCGTTTTGTGTTTTGTGTTTGTTTTTAAACCGGTTGTTTTATTTTTGGATTTTAAACGAAACCCCTGTTTATTTATTTATTTTTTGTACAAAGCACTTATGTGCTATGGTAATGATCTGCTGCTAATTCTTAATTCTGTGCAATAAACCATTTTAATTTTCAAAAACTGTGTCCTGGTTACTCTCTTCTCTGATTTGCCCTCCGAAAAACAGAACTTTATTCTGAGGGTGCAATTCCCTCGGTGGCGTAGTCAGGGATACCTTGCAGGTGTTACAAGTAGTATATTTTGTACAGTAGTCAGTTCCATTCATAGTATTTCGACACAGGAGGGTAGTACAAACCCCCTCCTGCTTTCACCCGATTACCAATTCTAGACTCCCAGTCCCTTACCTAAATTAACATTGATTTCAGAAGACTGTGTTGTTAGTTACGGACTCATCTCGGACCCGTTTACTCATCGAAAAACAAATGCAAATAATCCACCCGCCAGTGAATCAAAAAAGGTTATTAAGCAAAACAGCAACACTTTTACATGTTAGTTTGGAAAAAAAAAAACGAATAAAGAAACGACTGCATTTAAGTCTACCGAACCAAAAACAAGCACCAATAGACTGCCAATGCCAAACATTCCTCCAAAGAAAAAGCTTACAGACCGAGATACGTTATTTTATTTATCATTATTATTTTTAAAGCTTTTTCTGCTTAAATAGTATTAGGTATTTGCGATTTAAACAAACACGTTAAGTTCCTGCCAGGGTTTGTAGTAAAAAAATACTTTTATAACAAATACATTTTTTTTTAATACAGACGGATCCACTCACCTTCCCACCAAACACATTCGTTTCGAGAGGCGACGCTGAGCTGTATGGTATAGCTCTCTTGTCGAGTAAAACAAAACCATTGTTTCCAAAGCGAGCGAAGCTATCAAAGATTCCTGGTGATGAGATTATTAAAGCTGCACAAATCTTAGAGCGCCGGACACCGTCATTTAATGTAATTGTTTCTGCTCGAGTGCAGTGTCTGAAAACACAAGATTCAGATAAGCCAGACCAGAACAAGCGTTTTGTTGGTTCACTGAGATTCAAATATTTGAATATGAACGTTCCGCCGTGTTTTACTGGCCAGCTAATTAACTTTTTTGTTTCCTCCACTAAAAAGGTGTCCTTCTCAGAAGCGTCAGTTTTCATTTCCAGTGAGTGCTATCGAGCCCTGAACGGGGACTTTACTCTGGCACAATATCATGTCAGGGTAAAAGATCTCAAAAAAAGACAAACCCTAACGAAGTACAGACTCGGTGACCAGCCTGGCCATCGAAACCGCCCGCGATAAGAGCTGGCTAGACAGAACAGACTGTGCCGTCACTGTGTGAGGTGGGAAAAGATGAAACAGGGGTGTACTTCCTGCTGTCCTGCTCCAAATAAAGGACACATACCTCCCTAAACTCGAGTCAGTTGACCCAGTTTCACACCTGGCTGACCCTGAGAAACTGCGGATCCTGCTGAGAGAGGAGGCTGTGACAGCAGAGGGAACAGTCCAGTACGTGTGTGCCTGTCCCAGCCTGATGGACAGTGTGAGACACTCAATACAACTGCACTGTTTATTGTTAAATTAGACAGGGGGTATTAGCATTTTATTTTATGTAACATGTGTGTTGAAATGCTTTGGCAACATCACTCCTGTCATGCTAATAAAGCCAGTTTGAATTTGAGTGCGGTGTCAGATCCATTCCCAGTTACAGCGGCGCTGCATCCTTCAACAGCATGGTCCCCGCTGTCTCTCTCTCAATCTGGCTCGCGTAACTGCAACCGATGATCTGTCTTCTTCACCAAGGTGGCGTCCCCGGCGACCGCGCTGCATCGTGGGTATGCCCGTGACAGGTGAATAAGCGCACCGACGGACCCGTAAACAAACAGGTAAGTGATTGCCTGCGTTATTGATCAGATCAATCGCAGTCCCGGCGACTTCATCTGTTTCCGCTGCGATTCTCCCTCCCAGCGCGGTTATGGGTGATTTATGATTGCAACGAGGCTCGTGAAGATTAACCAGCTGTCATAAGAGACGCCTCCGGAACCGAGGAGAGGTAAGTCAATATTATTATTATTATTATTATTATTATTATTATTATTATTATTATTATTATTATTATCGATGCTTGTCACAGGCGGTACGGAGCGGCTGGGTCCAGCGCTGCTCTGCATTGTCAGTAAAGATCACCCCATGCCCTCGGCGCAGCCCGTCATCGATAGGGGGTTATTGCGTACGAGTTCATTAATTAATTAACGATTGACGTAGGCTAATGCTAATAATAGACATTGTTAAAGTATGCTTAATTATTGATTGGTTATATTTTATTATTATTATCTAGCATAATAATATTTTCATGAATCTGTACTTATAGATTTCAAATAAGTTCATTGCGCTTTACCGATCAGCCTAGTAAGTTTAGCAGTAAGGATGCAGGATATATAGGGAGGAGACTGGGATGATGATGATGATGATGAGTGGTAGTATGCATCAGTCTGCTGTTCACTTGCCGTACAACGGTCTGAAACGTGTACGAAACAGGTCCAACATTACAATGCTATCAAAATATACAAAACTCGAGTTATGTTTTCTTTGAAAAGTAAAAATTCACAAACAGGGCGTACTCTAAAGTCACAAGGTTTTAGTTGATACACAACACGGTGTTGTTATTGAAGTCGTAGTGCTGTATTTGCAGTGCAAGTCATTTTAATTCTCATATTGTCACTATTTCTACCCAGTCCATTTGAAGTGATATAAAGCAGGTTTCACTGTATAATTAATTATTATTGATGATAAATGTGATGATAATCCTAATCATTATTTGAAATAATAGCTATCTCTAGTAACACTGAATCCTACCCATGTTGCCAGTCAAGCAGAGTGTCAGTCAGACTGCATTAGTACAGCGAATGAGCAGCTAACTGTCCACTAACAGTACTATATTCATATATATCCTCTATACATTCACTAACAGTACTATATTCATATATATCCTCTATACATTCACTAACAGTACTATATTCATATATATCCTCTACACATTCACTAACAGTACTATATTCATATATATCCTCTACACATTCACTAACAGTACTATATTCATATATATCCTCTATACATTCACTAACAGTACTATATTCATATATATCCTCTATACATTCACTAACAGTACTATATTCATATATATACTCTATACATTCACTAACATTACTATATTCATATATATCCTCTATACATTCACTAACAGTACTATATTCATATATATCCTCTATACATTCACTAACAGTACTATATTCATATATATCCTCTATACATTCACTAATATTACTATATTCATATATATCCTCTATACATTCACTAACAGTACTATATTCATATATATCCTCTATACATTCACTAACAGTACTATATTCATATATATCCTCTATACATTCACTAACAGTACTATATTCATATATATCCTCTATACATTCACTAACAGTACTATATTCATATATATCCTCTATACATTCACAAACAGTACTATATTCATATATATCCTCTATACATTCACTAACAGTACTATATTCATATATATCCTCTATACATTCACTAACAGTACTATATTCATATATATCTTCTATACATTCACTAACAGTACTATATTCATATATATCCTCTATACATTCACTAACAGTACTATATTCATATATATCCTCTATACATTCACTAACAGTACTATATTCATATATATCCTCTTTACATTCACTAACAGTACTATATTCATATATATCCTCTTTACATTCACTAACAGTACTATATTCATATATATCCTCTTTACATTCACTAACAGTACTATATTCATATATATCCTCTATACATTCACTAACAGTACTATATTCATATATATCCTCTTTACATTCACTAACAGTACTATATTCATATATATCCTCTTTACATTCACTAACAGTACTATATTCATATATATCCTCTATACATTCACTAACAGTACTATATTCATATATATCCTCTATACATTCACTAACAGTACTATATTCATATATATCCTCTATACATTCACTAACAGTACTATATTCATATATATCCTCTTTACATTCACAAACAGTACTATATTCATATATATATATCCTCTATACATTCACTAACAGTACTATATTCATATATATATCCTCTATACATTCACTAACAGTACTATATTCATATATATATATCCTCTATGCATTCACTACCGTCCTGTCTCCCTCCTACCCTTCCTCTCCAAAACCCTCGAGCGGACTGTACACCGCCAGCTCTCTGCTTTCCTGTCCAACCACTCTCTGCTTGAGCCTCTCCAATCTGGCTTCCGCTCTGCCCACTCCACTGAAACCGCCCTCCTGTCTGTCACCAACTCACTTAAGTGTGCCCGAGCTGCCTCTCTCTCCTCTGTCCTAATTCTCCTCGACCTCTCTGCTGCCTTTGACACTGTTGATCACTCTATTCTACTATCATCTCTTGCTGACCTGGGGATCTCTGGCACTGCTCTGGCCTGGTTCTCCTCCTACCTCTCCAACCGCACTTACCAGGTAACCTGGCGTGGAGCAACCTCCACACTCACCCTCTCTTAACTGGAGTCCCCAAGGGTCAGTCTTGGGTCCTCTCCTGTTCTCTCTCTACACCCGCTCCCTGGGCCCCTCATCGCATCCTATGGTTTCTCATACCATTTCTATGCTGATGATGCTCAGATTTTCTCTCCTTCCCCACCTCTGACTCCACCATCTCCTCCCGTATCTCTACCTGTCTGTCTGCTATTTCCTCCTGGATGCACTCGCATCACCTCAAACTCAACCTCTCTAAATCTGACCTCCTTTTCTTTCCTCCTCCTCCCTCCTCTGATCTCTCTATCTCTGTTCCTCTGGAATCTACCACACTCTCCCTCTTCCTCCGCTAAGAACCTTGGAGTCACCCTGGACCCCTGCCTCTTTATTCCCAGCACATCTCCACTCTGGCACGCACTTGCCGATTCTTCCTGAGCAACATCCGAAGAATCCGACCCTTCCTCACCAACTATGCTACCCAGCTCCTGGTCCAGGCCCTGGTACTCTCCCGCCTAGACTACTGCAGCTCCCTCCTGGCTGGCCTCCCTGCGTCCGCCACCCGTCCGCTCCAGCTCATCCAGAACTCTGCTGCCCGCCTGGTGTTCTCTCTGCCTCGCTTCCCACGCTACTCCACTACTCCGCTCACTCCACTGGCTCCCGATCACGCTCGCATCCAGTTCAAGACTCTTGTACTAGCCTACAGATGCCTTGACCAGACTGCACCCAGCTACCTCAGACCCTCATCTCTCCCTACACCCCACTCGACCTCTCCGCTCCGCCTGCACTAGAAGACTAGCTCTTCCTCCGCTCGCTCCCCTGCCTCCAGAGCCGCTCCTTCTCCACCCTTGCTCCGCAGTGGTGGAATGACCTTCCTACAGATGTCAGGACTGCCCAGTCCCTGACCACATTCAGCGCCTCCTTAAGACTCACCTCTTCAAAGAGCACCTGTAGAACTCCTCTGTTTGTATCCTGGGACACTATCACCCTTCATGTAAATGTGCTTTATTTTGCTCTTATCTGCCCCTATTTTACTGCATTTAATCCTGTACTTCAGAATACTGTAATCTGCCAAGTGCTTAAACTGTAGTACTTTGTATTTAATCATATCCTGATGTAACTATCACTATTATCTGCTGTATTATTGAATTGTGGTTTGTCACACTTATACTTTGCTTAAACAAAAGTTATTGTATTTCTTGCTCTTATTGTATTACTTGTATTGTAACACTTGAAATGTATTTGCTTACGATTGTAAGTCGCCCTGGATAAGGGCGTCTGCTAAGAAATAAATAATAATAATAATAATAATAATTCACTAACAGTACTATATTCATTGTATACATTCATTAACAGTGTGGCAATAAGACTCCTATTGCACAGCAGTGTCACCCAGTACAGGTTTTACTACCAGCTTGATCAGCCCCAGTGTGTCCAGGTAACAAGCTCAGGTGTGTCTGATTATTAAACTCATAGTGAAACCAGGACTGGATCAAACTGCTATGCAATGGAAGTTGTATTTCAATCTTCTTCTTCTTCTTCTTCTTCTTCTTCTTCTTCTTCTTCTTCTTCTTCTTCTTCTTCTTCCCCAGGATGTAAATAAGACTCCTCTTGTATAGCAGTTTCACTATGAGGTCGTTGATGATAAAACTGCTAAAAGCTAATTCTAACACCAGTACATGATCACGACAGAACACTGCCTGCCGGTATAAATAGGGATATTGTGAATGTGAATTTGGCAGGGATGGGGTTAATTCCATCCCTGCCAGGATCCACAGGTGTACTCATTTCGCTCAATTATCTAATGAGGGAATGGCCACATTACACCTGTGGATCCTGGCAGGGATGGAATTAACCCCATCCCTGCCAAACTCACGTTCACAATATCCCTATTTATACCGGCAGGGCTTCCAACACAAACAGTTGAAAGTTATCTGGAGAAGACAGAGAGCTGTGTGGAAGATCAGAGTAACGGAGGTACTCGTAGAAGAACAATGAGACACGAGTTCAGTTAGCAGGGAGCTCAGCCACTCACTGGTTAATAGTCATACTGCTGCTGATGTTGTTGTTCCCATGTTGCTGAGTGGGGAGGAGCTGGGAACAATATTGAACAGAGTTTACACAGAATTCATTGGTTCCAAATAATACAGATTAAAACCTACACTTTGCACACTTCAATTTCAGATGTATTAAAGTAGATAAGTAGCTTTTTAAACAGTGGTTGATAATTAGCTGTATATTCACCTCTGTTGGGTGTTGTGTTGTGTTTGGTTCAGCAGCACGAAGTCTGGAGGATAAGTGACGCTCTCTGCTCTGTCTGACCCCTTACGTATATACAGAAAGGAAATACAAGCATACTGGAATTACACTTCACTCTGTGTGTGTCTGTGTGTCTGTACTGGAATTACACTTCACTCTGTGTGTCTGTGTGTGTCTGTACTGGAATTACACTTCACTCTGTGTGTCTGTACTGGAATTACACTTCACTCTGTGTGTCTGTGTGTGTCTGTACTGGAATTACACTTCACTCTGTGTGTGTCTGTGTGTCTGTACTGGAATTACACTTCACTCTGTGTGTCTGTGTGTCTGTACTGGAATTACACTTCACTCTGTGTGTCTGTGTGTGTCTGTACTGGAATTACACTTCACTCTGTGTGTCTGTCTGTGTGTCTGTACTGGAATTACACTTCACTCTGTGTGTGTCTGTGTGTGTCTGTACTGGAATTACACTTCACTCTGTGTGTCTGTGTGTGTCTGTACTGGAATTACACTTCACTCTCTGTGTGTGTGTGTGTGTACTGGAATTACACTGTCTGTGTGTCTGTACTGTTACACTTCACTCTGTGTGTGTGTGTCTGTACTGGAATTACACTTCACTCTGTGTGTGTGTGTGTCTGTACTGGAATTACACTTCACTCTGTGTGTGTGTGTGTCTGTACTGGAATTACACTTCACTCTGTGTGTGTCTGTGTGTGTCTGTACTGGAATTACACTTCACTCTGTGTGTGTGTGTGTGTCTGTACTGGAATTACACTTCACTCTGTGTGTCTGTGTGTCTGTACTGGAATTACACTTCACTCTGTGTGTCTGTACTGGAATTACACTTCACTCTGTGTGTGTCTGTGTGTGTCTGTACTGGAATTACACTTCACTCTGTGTGTGTGTGTGTGTCTGTACTGGAATTACACTTCACTCTGTGTGTCTGTGTGTGTCTGTACTGGAATTACACTTCACTCTGTGTGTGTCTGTGTGTGTCTGTACTGGAATTACACTTCACTCTGTGTGTGTGTGTGTCTGTACTGGAATTACACTTCACTCTGTTTGTGTCTGTGTGTCTGTACTGGAATTACACTTCACTCTGTGTGTGTGTGTGTGTCTGTACTGGAATTACACTTCACTCTGTGTGTCTGTGTGTCTGTACTGGAATTACACTTCACTCTGTGTGTCTGTGTGTGTCTGTACTGGAATTACACTTCACTCTGTGTGTCTGTGTGTGTCTGTGTGTTACACTTCACTCTGTGTGTCTGTACTGGAATTACACTTCACTCTGTGTGTCTGTGTGTGTCTGTACTGGAATTACACTTCACTCTGTGTGTGTCTGTGTGTCTGTACTGGAATTACACTTCACTCTGTGTGTGTCTGTGTGTGTCTGTACTGGAATTACACTTCACTCTGTGTGTCTGTACTGGAATTACACTTCACTCTGTGTGTCTGTACTGGAATTACACTTCACTCTGTGTGTGTCTGTGTGTCTGTACTGGAATTACACTTCACTCTGTGTGTGTCTGTGTGTGTCTGTACTGGAATTACACTTCACTCTGTGTGTGTGTGTGTGTCTGTACTGGAATTACACTTCACTCTGTGTGTCTGTGTGTCTGTACTGGAATTACACTTCACTCTGTGTGTCTACTGGAATTACACTTCACTCTGTGTGTGTGTGTGTGTCTGTACTGGAATTACACTTCACTCTGTGTGTCTGTGTGTCTGTACTGGAATTACACTTCACTCTGTGTGTCTGTACTGGAATTACACTTCACTCTGTGTGTCTGTGTGTCTGTACTGGAATTACACTTCACTCTGTGTGTCTGTGTGTGTCTGTACTGGAATTACACTTCACTCTGTGTGTGTCTGTACTGGAATTACACTTCACTCTGTGTGTCTGTGTGTGTCTGTACTGGAATTACACTTCACTCTGTGTGTGTGTGTGTGTCTATACTGGAATTACACTTCACTCTGTGTGTCTGTGTGTCTGTACTGGAATTACACTTCACTCTGTGTGTCTGTGTGTGTCTGTACTGGAATTACACTTCACTCTGTGTGTGTCTGTGTGTCTGTACTGGAATTACACTTCACTCTGTGTGTCTGTATGTCTGTACTGGAATTACACTTCACTCTGTGTGTCTGTGTGTGTCTGTACTGGAATTACACTTCACTCTGTGTGTCTGTGTGTCTGTACTGGAATTACACTTCACTCTGTGTGTCTGTACTGGAATTACACTTCACTCTGTGTGTCTGTGTGTCTGTACTGGAATTACACTTCACTCTGTGTGTCTGTGTGTGTCTGTACTGGAATTACACTTCACTCTGTGTGTGTCTGTGTGTGTCTGTACTGGAATTACACTTCACTCTGTTTGTGTCTGTGTGTCTGTACTGGAATTACACTTCACTCTGTGTGTGTCTGTGTGTGTCTGTACTGGAATTACACTTCACTCTGTGTGTCTGTGTGTCTGTACTGGAATTACACTTCACTCTGTGTGTGTCTGTACTGGAATTACACTTCACTCTGTGTGTCTGTGTGTCTGTACTGGAATTACACTTCACTCTGTGTGTCTGTGTGTGTCTGTACTGGAATTACACTTCACTCTGTGTGTCTGTGTGTGTCTGTACTGGAATTACACTTTACTCTGTGTGTCTGTGTGTGTCTGTACTGGAATTACACTTCACTCTGTGTGTCTGTACTGGAATTACACTTCACTCTGTGTGTGTGTGTGTGTGTGTCTGTACTGGAATTACACTTCACTCTGTGTGTCTGTGTGTCTGTACTGGAATTACACTTCACTCTGTGTGTCTGTACTGGAATTACACTTCACTCTGTGTGTGTGTGTGTCTGTACTGGAATTACACTTCACTCTGTGTGTCTGTGTGTCTGTACTGGAATTACACTTCACTCTGTGTGTGTCTGTACTGGAATTACACTTCACTCTGTGTGTCTGTACTGGAATTACACTTCACTCTGTGTGTGTGTGTGTGTGTCTGTACTGGAATTACACTTCACTCTGTGTGTCTGTGTGTCTGTACTGGAATTACACTTCACTCTGTGTGTCTGTACTGGAATTACACTTCACTCTCTGTGTGTGTGTGTGTCTGTACTGGAATTACACTTCACTCTGTGTGTCTGTGTGTGTCTGTACTGGAATTACACTTCACTCTGTGTGTCTGTGTGTGTCTGTACTGGAATTATACTTCACTCTGTGTGTCTGTACTGGAATTACACTTCACTCTGTGTGTGTCTGTACTGGAATTACACTTCACTCTGTGTGTCTGTACTGGAATTACACTTCACTCTGTGTGTGTGTGTGTCTGTACTGGAATTATACTTCACTCTGTGTGTCTGTACTGGAATTACACTTCACTCTGTGTGTCTGTGTGTGTCTGTACTGGAATTACACTTCACTCTGTGTGTGTCTGTGTGTCTGTACTGGAATTACACTTCACTCTGTGTGTGTTATTATTATTATTATTATTATTATTTATTTCTTAGCAGACGCCCTTATCCAGGGCGACTTACAATCGCAAGCAAATACAAATACATTCAAGTGTTACAATACAAGTCATACAATAAGAGCAAGAAATACAATAATTTTTTTTCAAGTGACAAACCACAATTCAATAATACAGCAGATAATAGTGAAAGTTACATCAGGATATGATTAAATAGTGATAGTTACATCAGGATATGATTAAGTACAAAATACTACAGGTTAAACACTTGGCAGATTACAATATTCTGAAGTACAGGATTAAATGTAGTAAAATAGGGGGCAGATAAGAGCAAAATAAAGCATATTTAAATGAAGGGTGATAGTGTCCCAGGATACAACAGAGGAGTTCTACAGGTGCTGTTTGGAGAGGTGAGTCTCAAGGAGGCGCCGGAATGTGGTCAGGGACTGGGCAGTCCTGACATCTGTAGGAAGGTCGTTCCACCACTGCGGAGCAAGGGTGGAGAAGGAGCGGGCTCTGGAGGCAGGGCGTGAGCGGAGGTAGAGCCAGTCTTCTAGTGCAGGCGGAGAGGAGAGGTCGAGTGGGGTGTGGGGAGAGATGAGGGTCTGGAGGTAGCTGGGTGCAGTCTGTTCAAGGCATCTGTAGGCTAGTACAAGAGTCTTGAACTGGATGCGAGGTGATCGGGAGCCAGTGGAGTGGCGGAGTAGTGGAGTAGCGTGGGCGAAGCGAGGCAGAGAGAACACCAGGCGGGCAGCAGAGTTCTGGATGAGCTGGAGCGGACGGGTGGCGGACGCAGGGAGGCCAGCCAGGAGTGAGTTGTCGCACTGTGCCGCACTGTGGAGGTTGGTAATAAGGGCCTTACCTCTGTATGACAGCGCCACCTGCCCAGCTGCCCCCGCACCTCCTCCAGCACTCCTTCCCAGTTCCCCTGCACACTGGCCTCGTCCCCCTGAGACAGTCCACTTACGACTCTCCTCAGCTCGTGCAGCAGCGGCTCAATAGCCAGAGAGTACAGCATCCCCGACATGGAGCAGCCCTGTCTGATTCCCCTGAGCACTTAAGCCACCATTCATTTTCAGCACACTCTGATTGTCACCATACATTACCTGAATCATGGCTAAAAAAACAGGGTTGAACCCAAACGCCTTCATTGTACTCCACAGATACTGGTGTTCCACCCTGTCAAAAGCCTTCTCCTGGGCTAGAGAAATCATACCAGTATTGAGCCCCAATAACCTAGAGACGTCCAAAACATCCCGAATCGGATGTAGCACATCCCTCAGCACCTCTTTCAGTCTATTGGCCATGGCCTTAGATAGTATTTTATATTTGGCACACAGCAAGGCGACAGGTCTCCAGTTCTTTATGTCACGCAGGTCAGTAATGTGACAACTGTCCTCCTGCAGCTGAGGACAGCTTTCCTTTCTTCAAATACAGCCAGCAAGTCCCTGCCCAGCAGGCCCCAGAAAGCTTTGTGAAATTCCACCGGGAACCCGGTCGATGCCGAGGGCTTTACCGTTGCTCAGCTCTTGCAGGGCATCACAGAGCTCCTGCAGCGTGCCCTTCTCCTCTTCAGGGATCTGTGGTAGATCGCTGTACCCTCTCCAGTCTGCCCTTCTCCTCTTCAGGGATCTGTGGTAGATCGCTGTACCCTCTCCAGTCTGCCCTTCTCCTCTTCAGGGATCTGTGGTAGATCGCTGCACCCTCTCCAATTCTGCCCTTCTCTTCAAGGACCTGTGGTAGATCGCTGTACCCTCTCCAGTCTGCCCTTCTCCTCTTCAGAGACCTGTGGTTGATCGCTGTACCCTCTCCAGTCTGCCCTTCTCCTCTTCAGGGATCTGTGGTAGATCGCTGTACCTTCTCCAGTCTGCCCTTCTCCTCTTCAGGGACCTGTGGTAGATCACTGTGCCCTCTCCAGTCTGCCCTTCTCCTCTTCAGGGATCTGTGGTAGATCGCTGTACCCTCTCCAGTCTGCCCTTCTCTTCAGGGATCTGTGGTAGATCGCTGTACCCGCTCCAGTCTGCCCTTCTCCTCTTCAGGGATCTGTGGTAGATCGCTGTACCCTCTCCAGTCTGCCCTTCTCCTCTTCAGGGATCTGTGGTAGATCGCTGTGCCCTCCAGTCTGCCCTTCTCCTCTTCAGGGATCTGTGGTAGATCGCTGTACCCTCTCCAGTCTGCCCTTCTCCTCTTCAGGGATCTGTGGTAGATCGCTGTGCCCTCTCCAGTCTGCCCTTCTCCTCTTCAGGGATCTGTGGTAGATCGCTGTACCCTCTCCAGTCTGCCTTTCTCCTCTTGAGGGACCTGTGGTAGATCGCTGTGCCCTCTCCAGTCTGCCCTTCTCCTCTTCAGGGATCTGTGGTAGATCGCTGTACCCTCTCACCAGTCTGCCCTTCTCCTCTTCAGGGACCTGTGGTAGATCGCTGTACCCTCACCAGTCTGCCCTTCTCCTCTTCAGGGACCTGTGGTAGATCGCTGTGCCCTCTCCAGTCTGCCCTTCTGCTCTTCAGGGATCTGTGGTAGATCGCTGTGCCCTCTCCAGCCTGCCCTTCTCCTCTTCAGGGACCTGTGGTAGATCACTGTGCCCTCTCCAGTCTGCCCTTCTCCTCTTCAGGGACCTGTGGTAGATTGCTGTACCCTCTCCAGTCTGCCCTTCTCCTCTTGAGGGACCTGTGGTAGATTGCTGTACCCTCTCCAGTCTGCCCTTCTCCTCTTCAGGGATCTGTGGTAGATCGCTGTACCCTCTCCAGTCTGCCCTTCTCCTCTTCAGGGATCTGTGGTAGATCGCTGTACCCTCTCCAGTCTGCCCTTCTCCTCTTCAGGGATCTGTGGTAGATCGCTGTACCCTCACCAGTCTGCCCTTCTCATCTTCAGGGACCTGTGGTAGATCACTGTGCCCTCTCCAGTCTGCCCTTCTCCTCTTCAGGGATCTGTGGTAGATCGCTGTACCCTCTCCAGTCTGCCCTTCTCCTCTTCAGGGATCTGTGGTAGATCGCTGTACCCGCTCCAGTCTGCCCTTCTCCTCTTCAGGGATCTGTGGTAGATCGCTGTACCCTCTCCAGTCTGCCCTTCTCCTCTTCAGGGATCTGTGGTAGATCGCTGTGCCCTCTCCAGTCTGCCCTTCTCCTCTTCAGGGATCTGGTAGATCGCTGTACCCTCCAGTCTGCCCTTCTCCTCTTCAGGGATCTGTGGTAGATCGCTGCACCCTCTCCAGTCTGCCCTTCTCCTCTTCAGGGATCTGTGGAAGATCGCTGTACCCTCTCCAGTCTGCCTTTCTCCTCTTGAGGGACCTGTGGTAGATCGCTGTGCCCTCTCCAGTCTGCCCTTCTCCTCTTCAGGGATCTGTGGTAGATCGCTGTACCCTCACCAGTCTGCCCTTCTCCTCTTCAGGGACCTGTGGTAGATCGCTGTACCCTCACCAGTCTGCCCTTCTCCTCTTCAGGGACCTGTGGTAGATCGCTGTGCCCTCTCCAGTCTGCCCTTCTGCTCTTCAGGGATCTGTGGTAGATCGCTGTGCCCTCTCCAGCCTGCCCTTCTCCTCTTCAGGGACCTGTGGTAGATCACTGTGCCCTCTCCAGTCTGCCATTCTCCTCTTCAGGGACCTGTGGTAGATCACTGTGCCCTCTCCAGTCTGCCCTTCTCCTCTTCAGGGACCTGTGGTAGATTGCTGTACCCTCTCCAATTCTGCCCTTCTCTTCAAGGACCTGTGGTAGATCGCTGTACCCTCTCCAGTCTGCCCTTCTCCTCTTCAGAGACCTGTGGTTGATCGCTGTACCCTCTCCAGTCTGCCCTTCTCCTCTTCAGGGACCTGTGGTAGATTGCTGTACCCTCTCCAGCCTGCCCTTCTCCTCTTCAGAGACCTGTGGTTGATCGCTGTACCCTCTCCAGTCTGCCCTTCTCCTCTTCAGAGACCTGTGGTTGATCGCTGTACCCTCTCCAGTCTGCCCTTCTCCTCTTCAGGGACCTGTGGTAGATTGCTGTACCCTCTCCAGCCTGCCCTTCTCCTCTTCAGAGACCTGTGGTTGATCGCTGTACCCTCACCAGTCTGCCCTTCTCCTCTTCAGGGACCTGTGGTTGATCGCTGTATAACCGCTGTGTGCCATCCTCTTTGTCCTGCAGCTCACTGGAGAACAGCTGGGAGTAACACTCTCCTGCGGATCTCCCCCGGCTCCTGCATCATTCTGCATTAGCGCCTCTGCACTGTATTTTAGTGCTGTTTGGAGACTACAGATCCTATGATGCATTTGGAGTTGCCATAGCGCTCCAGCTAAAACTGCACTATCCAGGGTTTCCCCTGGGTTCTAGATTTTTGTAGTCACTAGTGACTAATCCTTTCTAAAAACATCAGACTACAGATATTCAGTAGTCACTACTGGCTCCCAGCTCAAGTCTTCAAGGGTGTAATGAATCCTGCCTTATTTGCCTTATGATGCCTATACTGTATACAGTATTTGCCAGTAGTCATTGCCTACAATACTGGTTTATTAAAATGAGTATGTGGCAAACTTCACACATGCTTTTCGATAGCTAAAGCTTACAAGACAAACTGTGTACTGTAGAAAACAGAGTGCAGGAGTATGGGGCTTATGAATGATGACTGAGTTTCTGTAAAACACGCCTGAATCAAAACTTGCAGAGCAGAAATGCAGCACATTATTGTCATTTTGCTGTACAGCATAATCACCCCAAGTGCAGCCACTCTGTCGTGTAGTAATATAGGAGGGCCATAGCCAGCCATGAAAAATCACAGAGTCACTTGCCTCGTTTTATTCCGCTGCCTTCGCTCTGCACGTTGTTTGCTGAAGTAGAAAGAAGTCTTAGTTAATCGGCTCGTTTCACTTTTTAATAAAAATAGAAACACATCAATGAGGGATGAAATGCATTTTATTTTTGCGGCAAAGGAACATAAGGGCCTAAATAAATAATTATTAGTATGATTTTAACCGAGGCCCATGCCTCGTAGCGGACTACAGCCTTGTATAGTCATTTAGGGTTAATTTTAAATATGACTAATGTTTGCAGATAGCAACTTCAGAGAATGTGTCTGTGTAGCTTTATTTTGTCGTGGTACAAATACCAATGAAATAAATTCCCTTTAGATGTTTTGCATCAGGTGCCAGATTGCAGGTGCTGTGATAACAAGCAAGCGTGAGAAATCGTCACTCTGGTTTAGAGCCTGCGGTCTCTCTTCCTTTTCTTTCCCGGTCTGGACACACTATTCGTTTATAAACAAGCCATTGATGGATCATTTAAGAAAGCAGTATATTTTACAGAATGGCCGTCTGGTGATGCTAATGAAGAGACACAGTGAAGAACAGGAAGAAAAGACGAGAAACGAAAACGGGAGATGAACAAACACACTGGTACTTTATTTACCGGTGGTAGATGGGTGCTGTTCCAGTGTTTTATTTGGAAATGAGGAAAACACTGCAAGTCTACTAAAGCAAGGATGGCAATACATTGACTAAGGTAAAGCTTTGATTTACTGTTTTTTTTTGTATTTTATTTTGAATATGCCGACAACAATTAGACAAACACTGCGTTGCCCAAATACATGAAGCATGATAATCCTGGCCAAATCTTGTCTCTCAACCCTGTTTAAATCATGTGAAATATGTCCCTTGATGGGTAAAATGGTCATGGAAATTTTAATAATCGGTCACGGAAAGCCATGAAGAAGTCCTGGAATTCTACATTCTTTGAAGTGTACGAACCCTATCGACTCAGTGATGCTCTTTGTGGCACTCACAGTGTACTGCTGGCAGAACTGGCGGATCTGCAGCTTCCCAACATCCCACCACTGCCTCCGTGAAATAAAATAATTAATGTACATTATGAGTTAGAAGTGTGTTAAAATACCAACGAGAACTCCTTGGCTTTAGGGATGGGATTAAAACAGTACAGATCACAAGACAGTGGTCTGATAGTCCCGTGAGGGTTATGTAAAAATGCTAAAACAATGTTTAAAACAATAAAACCGGTTTAATCTAGCTAGAGAGGATGATATCCATAATCTGCAACCAGGTATACTGTTTTTACTGGGCATAGGGCTCGATATGGTTCCTATCTAATTTATCATTTATAGAGCAATTAAAATCCCCTTCAAGAAAAAAGATATTCTTTAGAGTTAAAATTTGACATTGTTACATTCAAAGTGATAAAAACTCCATTCTCTCCCTTGTATCTGTAGGCACATAAACATTACTAAAAACAAAGTTCTTTTTTGTTCGACTACAACTTTCGTTACAAGCAGCCGTCCCTGAATGGTCTCATCTGAGATGAGAGAATGGGGTTTAAAACCTTCCGAAAATAAAACTGCTATTCCTGCACTCAAAGAAGATCTGTGACTTAAAATAACACCCCCTACCATTCTTTATTCAAATCACTGTGTGTCCTGTAGAAAGGCAACATCAATGTTTTTTAAATGTTCAGAAACAGCAGCTCTTTCTATTCCATCTCTGCAACCAGGGAATATTCAAAATGCCTATTTTTAGTTCACCCATTAAAATTAAAACGGGAGAATGGGAAAACAGATATAAAAATGTGATCCATCCATTTTAGCTTGTAGATTTTGAACAACACCTTATCTTATTTAAAGTTCTTAATCCTCCACCTGTCCTGATCTAACATGTTCAATGCCTGAGCCTTCATCAGGTGTTTAGCTGAATTTACAAATAAGTTAATATCAGGAAAATGGTCTTCAAAAACCACATTCCCCTTAGCTTTTGTTTTCTCTAAAAAATCTTTAATGTTCTTGAGGCTATATCCTCCCTGTGAAATCCTGACTGGCCGGTGAAGTGACAGAAGGATCTGCAGCCCCTGGATCTGCAGCCCCTCCCTCACCATCGCTATCAGACCCGGAGTTGTCTGTAGTGACAGCGCTGGCTCTGCAGTGCGCTGTGGTCTGTTTCCCCCCAGAGTTAGCTAGCTCTTCAGGCTTTTCTGTCCACGCCTTTGAGTGCTTCTTTTTTCAGCCAGTTTGTCTGGCTGTGAGCCGCTCAGCTCCTGGGATCTTGCAGCTTCAGTCTGCCCATCAGCCTCAGTATTTACCTCAGGCTGTGTATTGGGTACCTGTTCTCTACCACCGCTATGTTCACCTGCCTCTTCTCCTTGAACCTCAGTGCTATTATTGCCTGTTTGTTTGACTGACTCACTGGCAGCTCCACCACCCCCCTGTGCCTGCATTTTGGGCTGCTGCACACCAGCCTCAGAGCGGCGTTTCTCCCCTCAGCAGTCGGGCCAGCCTCCTCCTCTCCCCAGCTCATACGCCTTTCCATACTCGGAACAGTTTTTAACTACATGTCCCTCGCTTCCGCACCTGAAACACTTAACCGATTCTGAGAGATATCATTGGAAGCTGAGAGAAGGGAACCTTGCTGCAGCTCTGAAACACCACCAGTGCTCACCTGCCTCCCCTCTCCTTCACCTCTCCTCTTAATCTCTTCCCTCCTCCCCTCTCCTTCCCACCTCTATCCAGGTGATGATGGCTCTCTCTGCCCACCTGGGGGCTCTAGAGGCTGAGAAGCAGAAGCTGAGGGCTCAGGTCCGGAGGCTCTGCCAGGAGAACCAGTGGCTGCATGACGAGCTGGCCGGGATCCAGCAGAGACTGGGAGAGAGGGAGCAGGAGCTCATCACCCTGGAGGAGCAGAACAGACACCTGAGCTTCATGAGCAGCATCCGCAAATACGATGAGGACCAGGAGCACAGTGGAGCACTGGTGAGACTGGGGAGGGATGGGGAGGAACTGCGAAACTAGGGAGTGTCTCACTGTCAGTCTGTCTCTGGCCCTGTGGCAGATGCTAAAAACTCTGCAGCTATTACTGCTCCCTGTATCCTCACAGTGGAGGATGAAGTGGGTTTCAGTCTCAATCTCTGTGTGTTGTTATTCAGGACCTGTTTGTCTCCCCCTGCAGGATGAGAAGGAAACTGCCTCTTCAAAGGACTCTCTCGATGACCTGTTCCCCACAGACGAGGAGGAGCAATCCCAGAGTAAGAGCTTCTTTTTCTCTCTCTCTCTGTCTGTCTCTTTCACATCTTGACTCCTCCCTGCTCCCATTGCCTCCCCTAGTTGTTTGTTATTGGTTTTTGATGTCCTGTGTTTTTCTCTCCCCACTCTTTCTCTAGTCAGTATCCTGATTGCTGGTGTTCTGTGTCTCTGTCCTCAGTGTCTCAGCCTCACAGCAGTGCAGCAGGGTGGTTATGAGATTCCTCTCCTCTCCTCTCCTCTCCAGTACGCTGGTTGTTGATGGTTGTCCTGTCTCTCTCCTCAGTGTCTCGGCCTCACAGCAGTGCAGCAGGGTGGTTATGAGATTCCTCTCCTCTCCAGTACGCTGGTTGTTGATGGTTGTCCTGTCTCTCTCCTCAGTGTCTCAGCCTCACAGCAGTGCAGCAGCAGCAGCTCAGCAGGGTGGGTATGAGATCCTGGCCCGGCTGCGCACGCTTCATAACCTGGTAATCCAGTACGCCTCTCAGGGCCACTACGAGGTGGCCGTGCCGCTGTGCAAGCAGGCCCTCGAGGACCTGGAGAAATCCTCCGGACACAACCATCCCGACGTGGCCACCATGCTCAACATCCTGGCACTCGTGTACCGGTGAGGGGGCGGGGCTTAGACTAGACTGCTCAGCATCCTGGCACTCGTGTACCGATGAGGGGGCGGGGCTTAGACTAGACTGCTCAACATCCTGGCACTCGTGTACCGGTGAGGGGGCGGGGCTTAGACTAGACTGCTCAGCATCCTGGCACTCGTGTACCGATGAAGGGGCAGGGCTTAGACTAGACTGCTCAACATCCTGGCACTCGTGTACCGGTGAGGGGACGGGGCTTAGACTAGTCTAGACTGCACTGGGTGGACTGTATACACTAGGTACACTTATACAGGTCGAGGGATCTAAAGACTGTGGGGGGGAGCAGATATTGCATTAGACTGGAATGGACTAAACTGGACTGCTTAATATTCTCTGGGGGTTGTATAGTATACTTCACTGACCTGCCCAGCGCTGCTGTGTTGGACAGGATGGGACAGTGCTGTACAGCTTTCTCCACCACTCTTCTGTCTGTATGCACCAGTCTTGTATTAGCGCTCTCTGTAACCCCTGCACTGTTTAAAGCTTTGTTTCTGTTTTTTTAGAGACCAGAACAAATACAAAGAAGCTGCAAACCTTCTAAATGATGCCCTGGCTATTCGGGAGAAAACTCTGGGAATGGACCACCCAGCGGTCACTATAGAGCATGGTCACCGAGATAGTGGTCAGTATAGAGCATGGTCACCAGGATAGTGGTCAGTATAGAGCATGGTCACCCAGCAGTCAGCATAGAACATGGTCACCCAGATAGTGGTCACTATAGAGCATGGTCACCCAGTGGTCAGTATAGAGCATGGTCACCTAGATAGTGGTCAGTATAGAACATGGTCACCCAGATAGTGGTCAGTATAGAGCATGGTCACCCAGCGGTCATTATAGAGCATGGTCACTCAGATAGTGGTCACTATAGAGCATGGTCACCCAGATAGTGGTCACTATAGAACATGGTCACCCAGATAGTGGTCAGTATAGAGCATGGTCACCCAGCGGTCAGTATAGAGCATGGTCATCCAGATAGTGGTCACTATAGAGCATGGTCACCCAGATAGAGGTCAGTATAGAGCATGGTCACCCAGTGGTCAGTATAGAACATGGTCACCCAGATAGTGGTCAGTATAGAGCATGGTCACCCAGTGGTCAGTATAGAACATGGTCACCCAGATAGTGGTCAGTATAGAGCATGGTCACCCAGCGGTCAGTATAGAGCATGGTCACCCAGTGGTCAGTATAGAATATGGTCACCCAGATAGTGGTCAATATAGAGCATGGTCACCCAGATAGTGGTCAGTATAGAGCATGGGCACCCAGCGGTCAGTATAGAGCATGGTCACCCAGCAGTCAGTATAAAGCATGGTAACCCAGCGGTCAGTAGGTCACCCAGCGGTCAGTCTAGAGCATGGTCACCCAGATAGTGGTCAGTATAGAGCATGGTCACCCATGTAGTGGTCAGTATACAGCATGGTCACCCTGCAGTCAGTATAGAGCATGGTCACCCAGCGGTCAGTATAGAGCATGGTCACCCAGTGGTCAGTATAGAGCAAAATATAATTAAAATACATTCAAACGTCTGTTGAGGCCAGTTCAGGGACCAACTAAATGTGTTTTTAATTGTGGGTGTCATTACTGCTGTACTGCTGAAGCACAGAGACATTCCTGTAGCATGAGTTCCAGAGTTCACCTTGTCTCACCGCTCTCTGCCTGCAGGTGGCAGCGACGCTGAATAACCTGGCAGTGCTGTACGGGAAGAGGGGCAAATACAAGGAGGCAGAGCCACTGTACAAACGAGCCCTGGAGATCAGCGAGAAGGTGAGGAGCCCCATCACCCCCTCCCTCGTACACCGGGGCAGGACCCCCATGTCAGTGAGATGCACCGCAGCAGGAATGACAATGACCCCACCCTCTCTCTCCAGGTCCTGGGGACGGACCACCCTGACGTTGCAAAGCAGCTCAGTAACCTGTCTCTGCTCTGCCAGAACCAGGGTAAGTACCAGGAGGTGGAGCTTTACTACGAGAGAGCCCTGCACATCTACCAGAGCCAGCTGGGCAGCGATGACCCCAACGTAGCCAAGACCAAGAACAACCTGGTGAGGGGAGAGGGAGAGGAAAGGAAAGGAGAGAGGGGTAGGGTAGGGAGGGGGAGGGGAAGGGGAAGGGAAGGGAAGGGGGGTAGGATAGGGTAGGGTTAAGAGGGGCATCTGACTGTTTGTTTTTTGTCTGCAGGTCTTGTGTTACCTGAAACAGGGGAAGTACCGGCAGGCGGGGACTCTTTACAAGGAGATCCTGACATGCGCACACGAGAGGGAGTTCGGATCAGTCGAGGGTACGAGACACACCGTGTGCACGGGGGAGGAGAAAGGAGGAAGGGAAGGGGAGAGAGAGAGAGAGAGAGAGAGAGAGAGAGAGGAGGGGAGGGAACCCCTGGGCATGTGGAGGGAGAACCCCATGGTGTTGAGGGGAGTCCCTGCGTGTTGAGGGGAGCCCCGAGAACGTGTTGAGGGGAGCGCTGTGGTGTTGAGAACGGTGTTGAGGGGAGGGCTCAGGGAGGGCCGCTTGAGGGGAGGGCCATGATGTTGTTGAGGGAGCTGCAGTGTTGAGGGCGAGGGGCGCCTGCGGTGTTGAGGGGAGCCCTGGTGTTGAGGAGGGGCACGAGGCGCCATGGTATTGAGGGGAGCGCTTTCGGTGTTGAGGGGAGTCCCTGCAGTGTGTTGAGGGGAGCGCTGCGGTGTTGAGGGGGTCCTGGCGGTGTTGAGGGGAGCGCGGGTTTGAGGGGAGTCCTAGTGAGGGAGTCCGCGGTGTTGAGGGGAGTCCCGTGTTGAGGATGGTCCCGTTGTTGAGGGACTGCTGAGGGGAGTGTTGAGGACGGTCCTGCTGGCGGTGTTGAGGGGAGCGCCTGTGGCTGAGGGAGTCCTGAGGGTGTTGAGGGGAGCCGTAGGTTGAGGGAAGTCCAGCAAATGTTGAGGGATCCCAGGTCCCTGGGGAGTCGGTGTTGAGGGGAGCGCGCTGAGGGGAGTCCCATGTTGAGGGAGCGTTGTGGTGTTGAGGGAGCGCTATTGTTGAGGGAGTCCTGCAAGGTGTTGAGGGAGCCAAGTGTGTTGAGGAGTCCTGGCGGTGTTGAGGGAGCGAGCGGTGTTGAAGGGAGCTCTTGTGGTGTTGAGGAGTCCCATGGTGTTGAGGGAGCGCTGTGTTGAGGGAGTTGAGGGGAGGGAGCGCTGTTGAGGGAAGTCCTGAGGGTTGAGGGAGTCCCACGGTGTTGAGGGGAGCGCTACGGTGCTGAGGGGAGCGCTGTTGGGAGTTGAGTTGAAGGGAGCCATGTGTTGAGGGAGTCCATGTTGAGGGAAGTCCCAATGTTGAGGGGTCCTGCAGTGTTGAGGGGAGCACTGTGGTGTTGAGGGGAGTCCCATGTGCAGGTGTTGAGGGAGTCCTGTGTGTTGAGGGAGCGCCAGGGTGTTGAGGAGAGGTTGCAGTGTTGAGGGGAGTCCCCATGGACGGGTCCTGGTTGAGGGGAGCGCCCACATTGAGGGGAGTCCCTGGGTGTTGAGGGGAGCGCTGTGTTGAAGGAGGGAAGTAGTGTTGAGGGAGTCCCATGGAGAGGGGAGTCCCATGTTGAGGGGAGCGCTGTTGGTGTTGAGGGAGCGCTATGGTGTTGAGGGGAGTCCCTGGTGTTGAGGGAGTCCTGCGGTGTTGAGGAGGGAGAGGGGAGTGCTGCGGTGGAGAGTCCCGCGGTGTTGAAGGGAGTCTTGTGGGTGTTGAGGGAGTCCCTGTTGAGTGTGTTGAGGGGAGCGCTGTGGTGTTGAGGGGAGTCCCCGGTTGAAGGGAGGGGAGCGCTGTGGTGTTGAGGGAGTCCTGTGGTGATGGGAGAGGGGGAGCGCTGCAGTGTTGAGGGAGCGCTGCAGTGTTTTGAGGAGTCCTGCGATGTTGAGGGAGTCCCACGATGTTGAGGGAGCGCTGCCGTGTTGAGGGGAGGTCCTGTGGTGTTGAGGGGAGTCCCAAGCTGTTGAGGAGTCCCTGGGTCCCAAGTTGAGGGGAGCTGTGGTGTTGAGGGGAGCCTGGGTGTTGAGGAGAGCTGTGTGGTGTTGAGGGAAGTCCTGCGATGTTGAGGAGAGTCCTGCGGTGTTGAGGGAGCGCCAAGGTGTTGAGGGGAGTCATGGTGAGAGGGGAGTCCCATGATGTGAGGAGAGCGCTTGAGGGAGCGCTGCAGTGCAGAGGGGAGTCTGTGGTGTTGAGGGGAGTCCTGTGGTGTTGAGGGAGCGCCTGTGGTGTTGAGGGGAGTCCTGTGATGTTGAGGGAGCGCTGCGGTGTTGAGGGGAGCGCTGCAGTGTTGAGGGGAGTCCCACGATGTTGAGGGGAGTCCCATGTGTTGAGGGGAGCGCTGTGGTGTTGAGGATGGTCCCGCGGTGTTGGGGAGTCCTGCTGTGTTGAGGACGGTCCTGCGGTGTTGAGGGGACCCCTGGTGTTGAGGGACTGAGGATGGTCCTGCGGTGTTGAGGGGAGCCCTGCGGTGTTGAGGGAAGTCCTGCGATGTTGAGGGGAGTCCTGCGGTGTTGAGGGGAGCACTGTGGTGTTGAGTTGAGGGGAGCCCTGCTGAGGGAAGTCCCATGATGTTGAGGGAGTCCTCTCAGTTGACGGGAGAGCTGCAGTGTTGAGGGGAGTCCTGCGGTGTTGAGGGGAGCGCTGCGGTGTTGAGGGGAGTGCTGCGGTGTTGAGGGGAGCCCTGCGGTGTTGAGGGGAGCCGTGCAGTGTTGAGGGAAGTCCTGCAATGTTGAGGGGAGTCCTACGGTGTTGCGGGGAGCGCTGCGGTGTTGAGGGGAGTCCTGCGGTGTTGAGGGGAGCGCTGCGGTGTTGAAGGGAGCGCTGTGGTGTTGAGGGGAGTCCTGCGGTGTTGAGAGGAGTCCTGCGGTGTTGAGGATGGTCCTGCGGTGTTGAGGGGAGCGCTGCCGTGTTGAGGACGGTCCTGCGGTGTTGAGGGGAGCGCTGCGGTATTGAGGGGAGTCCTGCGGTGTTGAGGGGAGCGCTGCGCTGTTGAGGGGAGCGCAGCGGTGTTGAAGGGAGTCTTGTGGTGTTGAGGAGAGTCCTGCGGTGTTGAGGGGAGCGCTGCGGTGTTGAGGGGCGCTGCGGTGTTGAGGGGAGCCCCCGGTGTTGAGGGGAGCCCTGCGGGTGTTGAGGGGAGCACCAGAGGAGGGCTGCTATGGTGTTGAGGGGAGTCCTGCAGTGTTGAGGGGGAGCGCCAGGTGGAGGGGAGTCCTGTGATGTTGAGGGAAGCGCCATGGGAGGGAGCGCAGTGTTGAGGGGAGTCCTGCATGTTGAGGGAGTCCCATGTGTTGAGGGGAGCCTGTGGTGTTGAGGGGAGTCCCGCGTGTTGAGGGAGTCCTGCTGTGTTGAGGACGGTCCTGTGTGTTGAGGACTGTCCCAGTGTGTAGAGGGAGCGCTGTGGTGTTGAGGGGAGTCCCATGTTGAGGGGAGCGCTGGAGTTGAGGGGAGTCCCGGATGTTGAGGGAGCGCCATGGGTGTTGAGGGGAGGAGTGTTGAGGGGAGTCCCAAGATGTTGAGGGAGTCCCATGGTGTTGAGGGGAGCGCTGTGGTGTTTAGGGGAGTCCTGCGGTGTTGAGTTGAGCGCTGCCGTGTTGAGGATGGTCCTGCGGTGTTGAGGGGAGCCCTGCAGTGTTGAGGACGGTCCTGCGGTGTTGAGGGGAGCGCTGTGGTGTTGAGGGGAGTCATGTGGTGTTGAGGGGAGTCCTGCGGTGTTGAGGGGAGCACTGCAGTGTAGAGGGGAGCGCTATGGTGTTGAGGGGAGTCCTGCAGTGTTGAGGGGAGCGCTGTGGTGTTGAGGGGAGTCCTGTGGTGTTGAGGGGAGCGCTGCGGTGTTGAGGGGAGCGCTGCAGTGTTGAGGGGAGTCCTGCGATGTTGAGGGGAGTCCTGCGGTGTTGAGGGGAGCGCTGTGGTGTTGAGGGGAGTCCTGCGGTGTTGAGGGGAGTCCTGCTGTGTTGAGGACGGTCCTGCGGTGTTGAGGACTGTCCTGCGGTGTTGAGGGGAGCGCTGCCGTGTTGAGGATGGTCCTGCGGTGTTGAGGGGAGCCCTGCGGTGTTGAGGGAAGTCCTGCGATGTTGAGGGGAGTCCTGCGGTGTTGAGGGGAGCACTGTGGTGTTGAGGGCCCTGTGTGTTGAGGGGAGCGCTCGTGTTGAGGGAAGTCCCACATGTTGAGGAGGGGAGAGCTGCAGTGTTGAGGGAGTCCTGCGGTGTTGAGGGAGCGCTTGGTGTTGAGGGGAGTCCTCTGGTGTTGAGGGGAGCCCCGCGGTGTTGAGGGAGCGCTGTTGAGGGAAGTCCTGCAATGTTGAGGGGAGTCCTACGGTGTTGAGGGGAGCGGTGTTGAGGGAGTCCTGTGTTGAGGGGAGCGCTGCGGTGTTGAAGGGAGCGCTGTGGTGTTGAGGGGAGTCCTGCAGTGTTGAGAGGAGTCCCTGGTGTTGAGGATGGTCCCAGTGTTGAGGGAGCGCCTGTGGTGTTGAGGGGAGTCCTGCGGTGTTGAGTGTTGAGGGGAGCGAGCTAAGGGAGTTGGTGTTGAGGGAGTCCTGCAGTGTTGAGGGGGCGCTATGGTGTTGAGGGAGTCCCATGTTGAGGGAGCGCTGTGGTGTTGAGGGGAGTCCCAGGATGTTGAGGGGAGCGCCATGTGTTGAGGGGAGCGCTGCAGTGTTGAGGGGAGTCCCATGATGTTGAGGGGAGTCCCATGTGCTGAGGGGGAGCGCTGTGGTGTTGAGGGAGTCCCATGGGTGTTGAGGGAGTCCTGCTGTGTTGAGGACGGTCCCATGGTGTTGAGGACTGTCCTGGGCGGTGTTGAGGGAGCGCTGTGTTGAGGATGGTCCCATGGTGTTGAGGGGAGCCCTGCGGTGTTGAGGGAAGTCCCATGACATGTTGAGGGAGTCCCATGTGTTGAGGGGAGCACTGTGGTGTTGAGGGAGCACTGCGGTGTTGAGGGGAGCGCATGGTGTTGAGGGAAGTCCCATGCGATGTTGAGGGGAGTCCTCCGGTGTTGACGGGAGAGCTGCAGTGTTGAGGGGAGTCCTGCGGTGTTGAGGGAGCGCATGGTGTTGAGGGGAGCGCTGCGGTGTTGAGGGGAGCCCTGCGGTGTTGAGGGGAGCCGCAGTTGAGGGAAGTCCTGCAATGTTGAGGGAGTCCCACGGTGTTGAGGGGAGCGCCATGTGTTGAGGGAGTCCTGCGGGTGTTGAGGGAGCGCTGTGTGTTGAAGGGAGCCTGTGGTGTTGAGGGAGTCCTGGGTGTTGAGAGGAGTCCTGCGGTGTTGAGGATGGTCCCGCGGTGTTGAGGGAGCGCCTGGTATTGAGGGGAGTCCCGCGTGTTGAGGGAGCGCCGCGCTGTTGAGGGGAGCGTAGCGGTGTTGAAGGGAGTCTTGTGGTGTTGAGGGGAGTCCTGTGGTGTTGAGGGGAGCGCTGTGGTGTTGAGGGGAGTCCTGCGGTGTTGAGGGGAGTGCTGCTGGTGCTGAGGGGCACGCCATGTGTTGAGGGAGTGCGGTGTTGAGGGAAGTCCCACGGCTGTTGAGGGAGTCCTGCAGTGTTGAGGGGAGCGCCAGGTGTTGAGGGAGTCCCATGGTGTTGAGGGGAGTCCTGTGGTGTTGAGGGGAGCACTGCGGTGTTGACGGGAGCGCTGCAGTGTTGAGGGGAGTCCTGCGATGTTGTGGGGAGTCCTGCGGTGTTGAGGGGAGCGCTGTGGTGTTGAGGGAAGTACTGCGATGTTGAGGAGAGTCCTGCGGTGTTGAGGGAGCGGGTCCTGGGGTGTTGAGGACGGTCCTGTCCCGCGGTGTTGAGGGGAGTCCCGCGCTGTTGAGGAGCGCTGCGCTGTTGAGGGAGCCCTGCGGTGTTGAGGGAGCCCCCTGCGAGTGTTGAGGGGAGGCTGTGTTGAGGACGGTCCCATGAGGAGGACTGTCCTGCTGTTGAGGAGGGGTGTTGAGGGAGCTGCGGTGTTGAGGAGTCCCAAGTGAGTTGAGGACAGCGCTGTGGTGCTGAGGGAGAGCCAAGCTGATGAGGGGAGCCTGCGCTGTTGAGGGGAGCCGTATGCGGTTGGGGAGTCCCGCGGAGTCCTGACAGCTGTGGTGGAGGAGAGCCATGGGGATGAGGGAGCCTTTTGAGGGGAGCCTCAGTGTTGGGAACGGTCCTGGAGTGAGGGGAGCGCAGTGTTGAGGGCAGCCCAGTGTTGAGGGAGGCTGGGGTGTTGAGAACGGTGTTGAGGGAGCGCCCAGTGTTGAGGGGAGCCCATGGTGTTGAGGGCCCAGTGTTGAGGGAGTCCCAAGTGTTTGAGGGAGCCCAGGTGTTGAGGGAGCCCCATGCGTGTTGAGGGAGTCCCATGCGGTGTTGAGGGAAGCCCCATGGTGTTGA
Source organism: Huso huso (assembly GCA_036884735.1). Classification (NCBI taxonomy): domain Eukaryota; kingdom Metazoa; phylum Chordata; class Actinopteri; order Acipenseriformes; family Acipenseridae; genus Huso; species Huso huso. The sequence continues at coordinate 29,188,312 of CM072668.1, forward strand.
GGGGAGCGCCTGTGTTGAGGGAGTCCTGTTTTTTGAGGAGCCCCGCGGTGTTGAGGGAGGAGTCCCCGGTGTTGAGGGAGCCCCGCTGTTGAGGGGAGTCCTGCGGTGTTGAGGACGGTCCCACGCGGTGTAGAGGACGGTCCTGCGGTGTTGAGGGGAGTCCCATGCGGTGAGAGGGAGCGCTGCGCTGTTGAGGGGAGCCCTGCGGTGTTGAGGGGAGCCCTGCGGTGTTGAAGGGAGTGCTGCTGTGTTGAGGGGAGCACTGCGGTGTTGAGGACGGTCCTGCGGTGTTGAGGGGAGTCCTGCGGTGTTGAAGGGAGTCCTGCGGTGTTGAGTGGAGCGCTGCGGTGTTGAGGACGGTCCTGCGGTGTTGAGGGGCGTCCTGCGGTGTTGAGGGAGCCCCTGGGTGTTGAGGGAGGCTGCGCTTTTGAGGGGAGCCCCTGCGGTGTTGGGGAGTCCCAAGTGTTGAGGACGGTCCTGCTGTGTTGAGGGGAGCCCTGCGGGGTTGAGGGGCACGCTGCGCTGTTGGGGGTGGTCCTGCGGTGTTGAGGACAGTCCTGCGCTGTTGAGGGGAGCGCTGCACTGTTGAGGGGAGTCCTGCGGTGTTGATTGGTGTCCTGCGGTGTTGAGGGGAGTCCTACAGTGTTGAGAGGAGTCCTGTGGTGTTGAGGGGAGCCCTGCGGTGTTGAGGACGGTCCTGCAGTGTTGAGGGGAGCGCTGCGGTGTTGTGGACGGTCCTGCGGTGTTGAAGGGAGTCCTGCGGTGTTGAGAGGAGTCCTGCGGTGTTGAGGGGAGTCCTGCAGTGTTGAGATGAGTCCTGCGGTGTTGAGCGGAGTCCTGCGGTGTTGAGGACGGTCCTGCGGTGTTGAGGGGAGCGATGCGGTGTTGAGGGGAGTGCTGCGGTGTTGAGGGGAGCGCTGCGGTGTTGAGGGGAGCGCTGTGTTTTTGAGGATGGTCCTGCGGTGTTGAAGGGAGCCCTGTGGTTTTGAGGGGAGCGCTGCAGTGTTGAGGGGAGTCCTGTGGTGTTGAGGGGAGCACTGCGCTGTTGAGGGGAGCTGTGCGGTGTTGAGGGGAGTCCTGCGGTGTTGAGGACAGCGCTGTGGTGTTGAGGATGCGCTGCGTTGATGAGGGGAGCGCTGCGGTGTTGAGGGGAGCGCTGTGGTGTTGGGGGCGGTCCTGCGCTGTTGAGGGGAGCGCTGCGGTGTTGAGGGCAGCCCTGCAGTGTTGAGGGGAGCGCTGTGGTGTTGAGAACGGTGTTGAGTGGAGCGCCTCAGTGTTGAGGGGTGCGCTGCGGTGTTGAGTGGAGCGCTGCGGTGTTGAGGGGAGCGCTATGTGTTGAGGGAGCCCCTGGGTGTTGAGGGGAGTCCTGTGGTGTTGGGGAAGCGCCATGTGTTGAGGGGAGCGCTACGGGTGTTGAGGACGGTCCCATGTGTTGAGGGGAGTCCTGCAGTGTTGAGGGGAGCGCTGCGGTGTTGTGGACGGTCCTGCGGTGTTGAAGGGAGTCCTGCGGTGTTGAGAGGAGTCCTGCGGTGTTGAGGGGAGTCCTGTGGTGTTGAGATGAGTCCTGCGGTGTGTTGAGGGAGTCCTGCGGTGTTGAGGGGAGTCCCAGGTGTTGAGGGGAGCGATGCGGTGTTGAGGGAGGCTTTCTGTGTTGAGGGGAGCGCTGCGGTGTTGAGGGGAGCGCTGTGTTTTTGAGGATGGTCCTGCGGTGTTGAAGGGAGCCCTGTGGTTTTGAGGGGAGCGCTGCAGTGTTGAGGGGAGTCCTGTGGTGTTGAGGGGAGCACTGCGCTGTTGAGGGGAGCCGTGCGGTGTTGAAGGGAGTCCTGCGGTGTTGAGGGGTGCGCTGCGGTGTTGAGGAGAGCACTGCGTTGATGAGGGGAGCGCTATGGTGTTGAGGGAGCCACGGGTGTTGGGGGCGGTCCTGCGGTGTTGAGGGGAGCGCTGCGGTGTTGAGGGAAGCGCTGCGGTGTTGAGGGGAGCGCTGCGGTGTTGAGGACGGTCCTGCGGTTTTTAGGGGAGCGCTGCGGTGTTGAGGGGAGTCCTGTGGTGTTTAGGGGAGCCCTGCGGTGTTGAGGAGAGCCCTGTCTCCAGTGTGACAGTCTGCTGGGTTCAGTGGTCACTCTCCCAGCCCTCTGTAAAGTGCTGCCTCTGTGTTTCTGTGTCAGTAGAGTTAGGGATGTGCTTTTAAGTGCAGGGTGATACTGCAAGTGATTCCAGTCCACACTAACACGCTCTTCTTTTCTCCATCTCTACCCCTACCTCTCTCTCAGGAGATGGGCGGCCCATTTTGATTCACACAGAAGAAGGTAGCAACAGACAGGTCAGAACAACTCCATCACCCTGCCCATCACCCTGCCCCTTTGCACTCACACACTCTCTCATTCCTCTCCCAGGACGGGCTGGGCAGTCTCAAGCGCAGTGGTTCGTTCACGAAGCTTCGAGAGTTGATCCGCCGGAGCAGCGAGAAGCTTGTCAGGAAGCTGAAAGGAGTGGGAGCGACAGAGCCAGCACCCCGGAACCCTGGGTGAGAGCCTCCTCCTTCCCCTTCCCCTTCCCCTTCCCCTCCCCCTCTCTCACTCACTCACTCTGTTCTTTTCTCCCACAGTATGAAGCGAGCAAACTCCCTCAACGTGCTCAATGTGGGGGGAAGGCCGCGCCCGACTCCTGTCAGGTGAGTCCCTCATTACCTCCTCGCTACAGACACCCCATTATCAGAGTGATGCAGTCATTGAGGTTTTAGAGCTTACAGACGCACTGAGCCCCCTCCCAGCTCCCAGTCTCACACCCTGGATTTGAAATCCTTTCTCTAATTCAATGAAAAGCGGCTGCCATTCAATGGGAACCATTTGAGATGGCCCTCTTCAACTTCGACCTCTGACAGCTGCTATATTGGGGTCATGTGACTCTTTGGTTGTCGGATGATAAAGACCTAACGTGGCTGTATATTCAGTACACAGCTGTGTTCTATAAATGTAGTGGATTGTGGGTATTGTAGGAAGAATTAGCCATATTGTACACTGCTGTATTGAATGATTTCCTGGGTAAGGGCATCTGCTAAGTAATAAATAATAATAATGTTTCTCATGATGTCAATGTGTGTCTCTCTGTCTCTCTCAGCAGAGCCCTAGCAGTCTGACAGAGTCCCGAGGCCTCAGCTCCAGCACTCAGTCTGACTCGACGCGGATCACTGACTGCAGCCAGCTAGCACAGAGCCAGCACACACCAAGAACATCCAGCACACACCAAGAACACCCAGCACACACCTAGCACAGAGCCAGCACACACCAAGAACACCCAGCACACACCAAGAACACCCAGCACACACCTAGCACAGAGCCAGCACACACCAAGAACACCCGGCACACACCAAGAACAGAGCCAGCACACACAAAGAACACCCGGCACACACCAAGAACACCCAGCACACACCAAGAACAGAGCCAGCACACACCAAGAACACCCGGCCCACTCCAAAAACACCCGGCACACACCAGGAACAGAGCCAGCACACACCAAGAACACCTAGCACACACCAAGAACAGAGCCAGCACACACCAAGAACACCCGGCACACACCAAGAACAGAGCCAGCACACAGTTTCTACTGTCCATGTGTTTGTGTGTGACACACACTGTACCACCTGTCACCCTTGTTGTGTTGATCCTGCAGGGGGCGCCAGTCTCCCTCTCCACGGCGCTGCAGGTCTGTTTCGATCAGCTCTATTCTGTTTTCATGTGTATTGCAGTCTGGTGCTGAACCGACTCCAGAGCGCTCACTGGAGCTGTGCTCAAGACTGCTGTGCAATGACAAAGAAACCTTTCACCCACAGCAGATCCAGAGCGCTGATTTGAGCTTTGTCTGTTTTTTTAATTTGGATTTTAATGACGTCTATTATGTTCCTAAGTATTTGGTGGCTGCCTCTAATCATGTTGAGAGTGTGTTTCATTCTCTTGCACTCAGAGACGCAGCAAAGAGTGCACAAGAAACACACTCTCAACATGATGAGGGAAACACTTAGAAATATATTTGTATTATTAGTATTGTTATTGTTTTAAATGCTCCTGGTGTGTGCTGTACACTTAATATATTGTGTCAGACTGGTTGCACATTTATTACCATTAATGTTGCTGCAGGATTGACTGCTTTTAACAGAGCACTCAATAGTCCCTTTAAAAGGAGTGCTAATCAGCTTTAAAATTCATTCTCTATATTAACATCATCACTGCCCATTCTCTTACCACTTATTAGCTTTATTAATATTATGGCTGTTCCTCCCTTTAAAGGCTCATTTCTTTATTATCACATTCTCTACTTGAACTGTCTCTCTGTGTGCAGGTAGAATGGGAGTGTGTGTTTGTAATATCATTTTGACTGTGTGTACTTAAGCAGAGTCTATTAAGATCATTTCTCCAGAAGTTTAAACAGAGAAGGAGATCTTCAGTAGAAGAAGCGAAGTGACATAGGAACCGTTTTGACACAGTGTTTCAGTAGTCTCCCCCCTAACTCAAACTCCATGACCTTCCGAAGCTCCAGTCTCGAGGGGGTGCTCTGCAGTGTTGGAGTCTCACTGATCCACACGGAGCTCAAACAGCACACAGTGCCGAGTCTCACTGATCCACACGGAGCTCAAACAGTGCAGAGTCTCACTGATCCACACGCAGCTCAAACAGTGCAGAGTCTCGCTGATCCACACAGAGATCAAACAGCACACAGTGCAGAGTCTGTGATCCACACGCTGTTCAGACAGCACACAGTGCAGAGTATGGCTGATCCACAGTCTGACTCTCAGAATCACGTTGACAGTCTCAGCTGTGTCAGTCCTCCTGTAAAATATTTACGGTATAACAAAGGATCCTGTCCTTGTCATCTTAATGTGGTCCAGGCTGGACCTGCTGCTGGGGGGGTTTACAATTCAACCTGATTACACATCTGTCTGTGTGAGGAATCAGCAAGAAAAGTATAGCAATGCAGAAGAGGATCAGTGATTCACAACCAGAGCTCAGTAATCCAGGTGAGGACCAAATCATCAAAACCAGAGCTCAGTAATCCAGGAGAGGACCAAATCATCAAAACCAGAGCTCAATGATCCAGGAGAGGACCACAGCATCACAACCAGAGCTCAGTAATCCAGGAGAGGACCAAATCATCAAAACCAGAGCTCAGTAATCCAGGAGAGGACCAAATCATCAAAACCAGAGCTCAATGATCCAGGAGAGGACCACAGTATCACAACCAGAGCTCAGTAATCCAGGAGAGGATCACAGCATCACAACCAGAGCTCAGTAATCCAGGAGAGGACCACAGCATCACAACCAGAGCTCAGTAATCCAGGAGAGGACCACAGCATCACAACCAGAGCTCAGTAATTCAGGAGAGGACCACAGCATCACAACCAGAGCTCAGTAATCCAGGAGGACCACAGCATCACAACCAGAGCTCAGTAATCCAGGAGAAGACCACAGCATCACAACCAGAGCTCAGTAATCCAGGAGAGGACCACAGCATCACAACCAGAGCTCAGTAATCCAGCAGAGGACCACAGCATCACAACAGAGCTCAATGATCCAGGGCAGGATCAGTCTTGTCTGTATTTCTGTACTGTCAACACTATGTATCCTTCAGATCAGGGGTGTCACACTCTAGTCCTTGAGGGCCACAGGGTCTTCTGGTTTTCATTCCAACTTAAGCTCTCAATTAACATAATTGATCTAATTATTTGTTCAATTGGACATTTCATATTTTTCAAGGTCTTTTCCAGTTGATGATTTAAAAAATGCACTTGATTCAAGGTACACGACCTATGAAACATTTTGAGACCTGGAGAGACGTGTTACATGTGTCCAATTAATCAAATTATTAGACCAATTAAGTAATTGAGAGCTTGGATGGAACGAAAACCAGAAGACACTGCGGCCCTCCAGGAACTGAGTCTGACACCCCTGCTTGAGATATTTATAAGACATGTCCTGGAAAGAAGGTGTAAAATAAAGTCCAGATATTTAAAAGTATTCTTTTGTCAGCGGTTTCATGTTAACGACTCAGACTGATGTCAATATTAAACATTGCTGTGTTTCTCTGTTCCAACCCTCTTCTAAATCTTGAACCAATGAAACCTCCATCCAGACCCTGAAACAGTACATTATATAATCAATCCTGTTAAACCTGCAGTGGAACGGCCTCCAGGACCGTGAGACTGGACACCCCTGATCTAACAGCATTCTAAAGAGGCATGGCAGTGGCTGCACATCTTGCAGGTGCCTCAGTGGCAAGGACAGCTATGCTGTGTTAGTGGTCCGAGCCCCTGCCCTGTCCTGGTTTCTAGTCAGTCTCTGATCGAGGGGTGCAGAGGTGACTGGGGGTACCCTGGGGTTCGTGCTGCACTAAGGCAGGACAGAATCTTCGTCACTAGCAGACCCAGCCTGGCTGCACAGTGTTGGGATTCAGTCTGCAAGAGTTACCGTCTGCAGCAGAATGAGTGTGGTTTCAGAAGACTGATTTTATATTTAGATTCTGATTGAGTTCTGGTTCTGATTTCAGAGAGGAGCCCTGGAGCTGCTTTCCTTCAGGTCAGTGAGAGTTTAATAATAACAGACCCCGTCATGTTTAAAGAGTCACATTTCAAAATGAACTCACAACTTATTTAGATAAAGTAAGATTGGGGTAAGAAAAAGCTTCTTTTATTATTTCAAATATAAACACATTAAATACAAACAAATGGGAGAATCCCAAACCCTGAAGAGAGCTCAGGGTGCCTGCAGTCACTGTCACTGTGATGTGATGAATGGCAATGCACTCTGCACTGGGTGTGAGTGTGTGCTGAGCAGGTCCTGTGTATTGTGTGTTGTGTAGATTGTGTTGTATTGTGTGTTGTGTTAGATCAGTGTGTGTTGTGTAGATTGTGTTGTATTGTGTGTTGTGCGATCTGCACGATCTCACAATGCAGCTCTGTGTGTGTCAGGTTGTATTGTGTTGTGTGATTGTATTGTGTAGACACTGTTGTTATTATATCTGGTGTGCGATCTGGGCGATCTTCTTCAGCATCTCCTCAGACTGAAGCTGGTCTAGAGTGAGCAGAGACAGACCCAGCTGATCCTCCTGAAATCAGAGGAAACAGGAATCAAGTCATCACTGTATCCATCTCTACTGGCCCATCATTAACCATCCATCTCTCCATCCATCGCTATCTAACCATCCAGCAATCAATCCATACAGCTCTATCCACCTCCATCCATCTCTCAATCCAGACAACACTGAATCCATCTCTACTGACCCATCATGAACCATCCATCTATCTCTATCTACCCATCCAGCAATCAATCCATACAGCTCTATCCACCTCCAGCCATCTCTCAATCCAGACAACACTGAATCCATCTCTACTGACCCATCATGAACCATCCGTCCATCTCTATCTACCCATCCAGCAATCAATCCATACAGCTCTATCCATCTCTACCCATCTCTCAATCCAGACAACACTGAATCCATCTCTACTGACCCATCATGAACCATCCGTCCATCTCTATCTACCCATCCAGCAATCAATCCATACAGCTCTATCCATCTCTACCAACTCTCAATCCAGACATCACTGGGGAGAGTGTGTAGGTGACGGGGAGATTGTGTAGGGGATGGAAGAGTGTAGGGGAGGGGGAGGGGGAGGGGAGGGGGGGGGGGGAGGGAGGGGTGTGAGGAAGAGGGGACAGTGTGTAGGTGACGGGGAGATTGTGTGTAGGGGAGGGGGGGTGGGGGGGTGTAGGGGGGGGTGTAGGGGTGTAGGGGAGGGGAGGGGAGGGGAAGGGGGGGTGGGGAGGGGGGGGGGGGTGTCTTGCGGAAGGGCTGAGACATGTCTCTCAGGAAGTGCTTGGAGAGCTGCACAGTCTCATTGATGTGTGAGGGGGGAGACATGTCTCTCAGGAAGTGCTTGGAGAGCTGCACAGTCTCATTGATGTGTGAGGGGGAGAGTGTGTAGAGGGGGAGAGGGAGAGTGTGTACATAAGAACATAAGAAAGTTTACAAACGAGAGGAGGCCACTCAGCCCATCTTGCTCGTTTGGTTGTTAGTAGCTTATTGATCCCAGAATCTCATCAAGCAGCTTCTTGAAGGATCCCAGGGTGTCAGCTTCAACAACATTACTGGGGAGTTGGTTCCAGACCCTCACAATTCTCTGTGTAAAAAAAGTGCCTCCTATTTTCTGTTCTGAATGCCCCTTTATCTAATCTCCATTTGTGACTCCTGGTCCTTGTTTCTTTTTTCAGGTCAAAAAAGTCTACTGGGTCGACATTGTCTATACCTTTTAGGATTTTGAATGCTTGAATCAGATCACTGCATAGTCTTCTTTGTTCAAGACTGAATAGATTCAATTATTTTAACCTGTCTGCATATGACATGCCTTTTAAACCCGGGAAAGTGTGTAGGTGATGGGGAGAGTGTGTAGGGGAGGGGGGAGAGTGGTGTAGGGGTGTAGGGGTGTGGGGGGGTGTAGGGGAGGGGAGAGGGGAGGGGGAGGGGAGAGGGAGGGGGAGGGGGGGGGGGGGGGGGGGAGGGGGGGAGGGGGGGGGGGAGGGGGAGGGGGTACCTTGAAGGGCTGAGCCATGTCTCTCAGGAAGTGCTTGGAGAGCTGCACAGTCTCGTCGATGGTCAGGTTCAGGCTGCTGTCAGTGATGTGCTCCTGGATCCAGCGAGGAAGCTTCCCTCTCTTGTCAGCACGAGCGTAACGCTGGGGAGGGGGGAAGGAATGATCAAAGGAGAGGTCAGAGGAGGTGAGTTTTTAAAAGCAGATTGAGAGTTTGTCAATTTAAACACGATGCATTGTGTGTGAGGCAGCCTTCTCCCCTCTCCCCTCTCCCCTCTCCCCCCTCCCCTCTCCCCCCTCCACCTTGTCTGCGAAGATCATGAGCCCGTAGTCAGTCTTGCCCCGGATCACTCTCCCCACACACTGGGCTGCATGTCTCATGGCGTCGAAGGTCAGAAAGTCATTCTCTCTGATCTGGAACTGATCCCGCAGGTACTCCAGACGAGCCTTGAGAGGGAGAAAGTGTGAGAGAAGAGAGAGGGTGTGTGAGAGAGAGAGGGATGGGGGTGTGAGAGAGAGAAGGAGGGGGGGAGAGACAGGGGAGGCGCAGGTACTCCAGACAAGCCTGGGGGGAGGGGGAGGTACTCCAGACAAGCCTGAGAGAGAGAGGGAGGGAGATGACGACTGAGACAGAGAGAGAGAAGGACACACACACACATAATGGCTGAGATAGTGCAAGAGAGGGTGAGGGGGAAACAGTCACGGAATAACAAGGGAATGAGGAAGTGCAGAGGAAGGAGTGCACTGACCTTGAGCAGGCGGCTCTGTGTGTACACGTAGGGGACTCCGAACATGATGACCGCCCGGCCGAAGTGATGAACTGAGAGACAGAGAGGATCAGTGAAAACAATCCATTAATGAGAAATGTGCTACTGCTTTAATGAGGTCACTATACATTGTTATGAATCCCCATTGTAATCCCCATACCCCTCTGCTCCCCAACTTACAAAAACATCAAATCAGAACACTGCTCCCCGACTCACCAAAATCGATCCCCTCTGACACCTTGCCTCTGGCCACAGACAGCAGGATTGCACCCCGACCGTTTTCACAGGCCTGGAATAAGAAGCAGCTCTCAGAGAAACAATCACTGCTCCCCAAACAGACCCACCCTGCCCTGCTCTCAAACAAAACCCTCCTCCTCCTCCCCTGCTCCCCAAACCCACCACCTCCTCCCTCCCTGCTCCCCAAACCCACCCTCCCTCCCCTGCTCCCCAAACAGACCCACCCTGCCCTGCTCCCCAAACAAACCCTCCTCCCTGCTCCCAAACAAACCCTCCCACCCTACCCTGCCCCAAACAGACCCACCATCCTCCCTGCCCCCAAACAGACCCACCCTGCCCTGCTCCCCAAACAAACCCTCCTCCCTGCTCCCCAAACAAACCCTCCCACCCCTGCCCTGCTCCCCAAACAGACCCACCCTGCCCTGCTCCCCAAACAAACCCTCCCTCCCCTGCTCCCCAAACAAACCCTCCCACCCTGCCCTGCTCCCCAAACAGACCCACCATCCCTCCCCTGCTCCCCAAACAGACCCACTCTCCCCTCTGCTCCTCTCTCTGACCTCCTGGTATTTCTCCAGTGCCATGCTGGTCTCTGCAGCATCCTGGGTCTCGATGAAGATCAACTTGTTTCTCTGGATGTTCTCTAAGATCCCCTGCAGGAGCAAAACACAGAGAATAACCATCAGAGAATAAACACCACTGCACTGATACAGAGACCAACCCTCACAGAGACTCACCCTCAGAGACTAACCCTCACAGAGACTCACCCTCAGAGACTAACCATCACAGAGACTCACCCTCAGAGAATAAACATCACTGCACTGATACAGAGACCAACCCTCAGAGACTAACCCTCACAGAGACTCAACCTCAGAGACTCACCCTCAAAGAGACCAACCCTCACAGAGACTAACCTTCCTTTACACAGAGAATACTGTATACTAACCATCCCTCACTGTAGAGTCCTGCGCGGGCCCGACTTTTACAACCTGCTTCCGACCCGGACCTGCTACTACAGGACCCGACCTGAACCAGCAACCCGCTGCAGCACCGTCTTCTTACCCACAACCTGACCCGACCCGACCTGCTTTCATGAGACCTGCAACCCGACCCAAACCTGCAAGTGTTTGCATTGACTGACACTCTCATGTTCTCACATTCATACACAGATATATCTCTACCATTGTCCACAGACTGAGTTTATACAATAGGCTATTATTATTTATTTCTTAGCAGACGCCCTTATCCAGGGCGACTTACAATCGTAAGCAAATACATTTCAAGTGTTACAATACAAGCAATACAATAAGAGCAAGAAATACAATAACTTTTGTTCAAATGTGACAAACCACAATTCAATAATACAGCAGATAATAGTGATAGTTACATCAGGATATGATTAAATAGTGATAGTTACATAAGGATATGATTAAATACAAAATACTACAGGTTAAACACTTGGCAGATTACAGTATTCTGAAGTACAGGATTAAATGCAGTAAAATAGGGGGCAGATAAGAGCAAAATAAAGCACATTTAAATGAAGGGTGATAGTGTCCCAGGATACAAACAGAGGAGTTCTACAGGTGCTGTTTGAAGAGGTGAGTCTTAAGGAGGCGCTGAATGTGGTCAGGGACTGGGCAGTCCTGACATCTGTCTGTGGGAAGGTCATTCCACCACTGCGGAGCAAGGGTGGAGAAGGAGCGGGCTCTGGAGGCAGGGGAGCGTAGCGGAGGTAGAGCCAGTCTTCTAGTAGAGGCAGAGCGGAGAGGTCGAGTGGGGGTGTAGGGAGAGATGAGGGTCTGGAGGTAGCTGGGTGCAGTCTGGTCAAGGCATCTGTAGGCTAGTACAAGAGTCTTGAACTGGATGCGAGCGGTGATCGGGAGCCAGTGGAGCGAGCGGAGTAGTGGAGTGGCGTGGGCGAGGCAGAGAGAACACCAGGCGGGCAGCAGAGTTCTGGATGAGCTGGAGGGGACGGGTGGCGGACGAGGGAGGCCAGCCAGGAGGGAGTTGCAGTAGTCTAGGCGGGAGAGTACCATGGCCTGGACCAGGAGCTGGGTAGCATAGTTGGGTAGCATAGGCTATACAGCGTGGTAGCTTTCTCTAGGGGTCTGGATATATTTTAACATTGCAACATTAACTATCTCTACTTACTTTACTATAAAATACCTGTCTATTCCATTTGTGTCACCAGTTGAAAGGGAGCTACACCTGTGCTTTCACAGAGATTGTACCAGTTTTGTGGCTATCGTTCACAAAAACAAAATGACAGGTTTTACAAGCAACAAATCCAATCTGAAGGAATTCCACACTTCTGATTTACCTCTCAATTATCCACTGCATCGGGGTCTCAAGCTTGCGGCCCGCACAGCGCTACAATCCGGCCCGCTAAATAATTACACAAAAGTCATTTAATCTGGTCCGCATGGAGCTGCATACGTAAAAAATGAGTAAAACATTGCTACCACTTGAAGAACTGTCGCATTAGCCACCATAAATTGACACAGTCCTGGTTCACAGCAGAGATAAGAAACCATACAGACCGCTATGTGTTCAGGAGGAGCAACTGAACTGATGGCTAGGTGAGAGTCAAAGTCCAACATGTTGTGCCATAACACAGGCTATTTCAAGAAGTGTCCGGTTGATTATTTTTTTGTGCAGTACAAACAGTGCGACACGTTTGATTTGCAAGGACAGAGTTCCCCTTTTAAAAGAGTACAATATTAAACAGCACTACACAACAAATCATGCAGAGCGCTATGATAAATATCATGGTGATGAAATGATTGCTAAGCCTGGGAAGCCGTTGACTGACAGTGGCATTCTTTAGCAGGCTTAAAAACAGATGGAGCCCCAGCAATGATTGGGAAAAAGAACGGGTTGGTAGCACTTGTGCAATACAGCGATGGAAGAACAAAACGCAGAGCAGCCAGTAGCATCACACTGCATCATTCACCAGCAGGCACTGTGCACTAAATCTTTGAAGCTCGACAATGTCATGTCTGTTGTTGTGAACTGTGAGATCTACATTCGCTCCAGGGGCTTGCAGCACAGACAGTTTCGTGCTTTCTTGGAGGAAATTGAATCCAAATATGGTGACTTACTGTACTTCACAGAGGTGCATTGGCTAAGCAGAGGTACTGTTTTAAAGAGATTCTTTGAGTTAAAAACAGAGGTGTAAAGGTTCATACAGGAGATTAATATGCCCCTGCCAGAGTTTGAAGACACACAATGGATGATGGACCTTGCTTTCCTTGTTGATATCACCTGAGTTGAATAACCTAAAACTGAAGCTACAAGGTCCTGGTCAGCTTATGACAACAGTGTTTGATGATGTGAAAGCATTCACAACTAAACTGAAACTGTGGAAAAAACAGACTTCTCAGAGTAATCCCACTCATTTCCCATCATGCAAGTCACTTGTGGAAGAGCTACACATTGAAATGCAGTTCAGTGGTGCTGAATATGCTGCTAAACTTGACCTGCTTTTGGAAGAATTTGATCAGCGGTTTGCAGGTTTCAGAAACAAAGAGCAAGCTTCCCGTTGTTTGCTGATCCATGTTCAGTTGATGTGGAAACACCACCAGGTGATTTCCAGATGGAGCTCATTGGTCTTCAATGCACCTCTGAAGAATAAACCCAAGGAGATGTCACACAGTTCTTCAAGCAGCTGCTACCATCTTTCCCACAGTTTTGCAAAAAACCATGGCTCTGTTTGGCAGCACATGCATTTGTGAGAAACTTTTCTCCACTGTGAATATAAACAAGTCAAAGTACAGAACAAAATGATCTGATACACACCTTGCTGCAATCCTGAAGGTTTCAACTGCTCAGTCTCTGAGGCCAAACATCAGCAGACTCACAGAACTGAAGCGCTGCCAGGTGTCTAATTGTAAAAAATTTCTGTGACAGTTCCGTTTAATACTTCATGAAAGAAAGGTGTTTTTTTTTTTTTGACGTCATTGGCCCTCCAGGAGGATTTCAGGATTGACATTGGCCCTCATGTAAATTGAGTTTGAGACCCCTGCACTGCATGATATAAACCCTGCGCTGTCTTTTGTTTCACCTCGTCCACAGGCATTTTTAACATCACCAAGCAGACATGATTAAAGGATCTTGCGACGTATCAAATAAGCGACAACAACACTGCTTAGGTCAGCTGACTCCTCCCTAATCGCCTCCTGCTTTAGACAGTGCAGGAAATACTGGTACATTTACCTTCTAATACGTTATTTGGGAAAGGGTTACAGACGAGTACGCTGAAAGGACAGAAAACGTTTTTGGTGATTCAAATTCAGGCTTGAAAATTACATTTTTTTCACCTGAACAACAAACTGCAAAAAAGTTTACATTCTGACCTGAACCCGACTCGATGCAGGACTCACTGTACACAGAGACTAACCCTCAGAATATAACCATTCCTCACACAGATGATACCCTAACTAACTATCCCTCACAGAGAATACTGCATGCTAACAGTCCCCCAGTCATCAGCCCCCGACCCCCTCACTGCCCCGGCTCCACGAGCCCCTCAGCTCCCCCGGCTCCATGAGCCCCTCACTCCCCAGCCCCCTCACTGCCCGGCTCCACGAGCCCCCCTCCCTCCGCTCCATGAGCCCCTCACTCCCCGCTCCATGAGCCCCTCACTCCCCAGCCCCTCACTCCCCGGCTCCATGAGCCCCTCACTCCCCCGGCTCCATGAGCCCCTCACCCCCAGCCCCTCACCCCCCCAGCTCCATGAGCCCCTCGCTCCCCGGCTCCATGAGCCCTCCTCCCAGCCCCCCTCCTCCCCGGCTCCATGAGCCCCTCACTCCCCCGGCTCCATGAGCCCCTCACTCCCCCAGCCCCCTCACTCCCCCTCCTCCATGAGCCCCTCACCCCCGCCCACGAGTTTCTCCCCCGGCTCCCAAGCCCCTCACTCTCCAGTCTCACCTGCTCATACCAGGATGCTACAATGTTCTCCATGTACTGGTAGCTGGTAAAGAAAGCCACAATCCCGTCGGGCACGACAGACGACATCTCCAGCAACAAGTTACCATAGTTACGGATCACAGCTGAGAGAAAGAGAAAACTAGTGAAGACTGGAGAAGAGAAGAACAGAGGGGAGGAGGAGCGGGGCTGCAAGATTTGCAAAAACATTACAATGTAGAAGTGTTCAGCAGCAGGGTGTAGTGTGTAGGGTGCAGGGTGAAGTGTGTAGGGAGCAGGGTGAAGTGTGTAGAGGTGTTCAGTAGCAAGGTGCAGCATGTAGGGAGCAGGGTGTAGTGTGTAGGGAGCAGGGTGTCGTGTGTAGAGAGCAGGGTGTCGTGTGTAGAGGTGTTCAGCAGCAGGGTGCAGTGTGTAGGGAGCAGGGTGTCGTGTGTAGAGGTGTTCAGCAGCAGGGTGCAGTGTGTAGGGAGCAGGGTGTCGTGTGTAGGGAGCAGGGTGTTGTGTGTAAGGTGCAGGGTGTCGTGTGTAAGGTGCAGGGTGTTGTGTGTAGAGGTGTTCAGCAGCAGGGTGCAGTGTGTAGGGAGCAGGGTGCAGTGTGTAGAGGTGTTCAGGAGCAGGGTGCAGTGTGTAGGGAGCAAGGTGCAGCGTGTAGGGAGCAGGGTGCAGCGTGTAGAGGTGTTCAGCAGCAGGGTGCAGTGTGTAGGGATCAGGGTGCAGTGTGTAGAGGTGTTCAGGAGCAGGGTGCAGTGTGTAGGGAGCAGCGTGCAGTGTGTAGGGAGCATGGTGTAGTGTGTAAGGTGCAGGGTGTCGTGTGTAGGGAGCATGGTGCAGTGTGTAGGGAGCATGGTGTAGTGTGTAAGGTGCAGGGTGTCGTGTGTAGGGAGCATGGTGTAGCGTGTAGGGAGCAGGGTGTAGGGTGTAAGGTGCAGGGTGTCGTGTGTAAGGTGCAGGGTGTCGTGTGCAGAGGTGTTCAGTAGCAGGGTGTAGTGTGTAAGGAGCAGGGTGTAGTGTGTAAGGTGCAGGGTGTAGTGTGTAGAGGTGTTCAGCAGCAGGGTGCAGTGTGTAAGGAGCAGGGTGTCGTGTGTAAGGTGCAGGGTGTCGTGTGTAAGGTGCAGGGTGTAGTGTGCAGAGGTGCAGGGTGTCGTGTGCAGAGGTGCAGGGTGTCGTGTGTAAGGTGCAGGGTGTCGTGTGCTGAGATGCAGGGTGTCGTGTGCAGAGGTGTTCAGTAGCAGGGTGTAGTGTGTAAGGTGCAGGGTGTAGTGTGTAAGGTGCAGGGTGTCGTATGTAGAGGTGTTCAGCAGCAGGGTGTAGTGTGTAAGGTGCAGGGTGTAGTGTGTAAGGTGCAGGGTGTCGTGTGCAGAGGTGTTCAGTAGCAGAACAGACTCACCTATATCTTCTCGCGTCTCGAATTTAGAGCTGATCGCAACCTGGTCATTCCCACGGCCAACGATCTACAGAGAGAGAGAGAGAGAGAGAGAGAGCTGGCAGTTACACACTCAAACAGACACAGACACACAAACACGTAAAGACACACACAGACACAAATACAGACAGACACCTGACTGCAATTTCTCCCTCCCTGCCCACACACTGGTGTAACTCAAACACATTAAAACAGCAGGAGTGTCTCCCTCACACAGACTGCTTCACTCCTCAGACACTGTCGTACAGCACTGACACACTCCCCCCCTCCTCTCACCCCTCACTCCATCCCCTCACCCTCCTTCCCTCCTCCTCCTCACACTCCCTCCCTCACCCCCCTCCTCCTCACCAGTGGGCAGAGGCAGGCCCGTGCGAGGGTCATGGTGAAGGATGCCATGGTAACGGGGCGGAAGTCCAGAATCTTGGGGTAGATATCCAGCGGAGAGAGAGTCTGAGAGACAGCGACAAATTCCAGTTATAGTGGCTGTTTTAAGTAACTGAGCGGCACAGAGTGAGAATTACCCCCTCACTCTGATCAATGAAAGTAGTTATTTACAAACCACTAACCAAGATCATGCAACAGTCTCTTGACACAGGGGTTGTACCGACAGACTGCAGAATTACAAAACTGAATCAGGTAACTACAGACCAATAAGTCTGACTTCTATTATATGTAAACTTATGGAAACTATAATAAGATCCAAAATGGAAAATTACCTATATGGTAACAGTATCCTGGGAGACAGTCAGCATGGTTTTAGGAAAGGGAGATCATGTCTAACTAACCTGCTTGATTTTTTTGAGGATGCAACATCGACAATGGATAATTGCAAATCATATGACATGGTTTATTTAGATTTCCAGAAAGCTTTTGACAAAGTCCTGCATAAAAGATTAATTCTCAAACTGAACACAGTAGGGATTCAAGGAAATGCATGCACATGGATTAGGGAGTGGTTAACATGTAGAAAACAGAAAGTACTGATTAGAGGAGAAATCTCAAAATGTAGCGAGGTAACCAGTGGTGTACCACAGGAATCAGTATTGGGTTCTCTGCTATTCCTGATCTACATTAATGATTTAGATTCTGGTATAGTAAGCAAAGTTGTTAAATTTGCAGACGACACAAAAATAGGAGGAGTGGCAAACACTGTTGCAGCAGCAAAAGTCATTCAAAATGATCTAGACAGCATTCAGAACTGTGCAGACACATGGCAAATGACATTTAATAGAGAAAAGTGTAAAGTACTGCACGCAGGCAATAAAAATGTGCATTATAAATATCATATGGGAGATACTGAAATTGAAGAAGGAATATATGAAAAACACCTAGGAGTTTATGTTGACTCAGAAATGTCTTAATCTAGACAATGTGGGGAAGCTATAAAAAAAGCCAACAAGATGCTCGGATATATTGTGAAAAGTGTTGAATTTAAATCAAGGGATGTAATGTTAAAACTTTACAATGCATTAGTAAGACCTCACCTAGAATATTGTGTTCAGTTCTGGTCACCTCGCTACAAAAAGGACATTGCTGCTCTAGAAAGAGTGCAAAGAAGAGCGACCAGAATTATCCCGGGTTTAAAAGGCATGTCGTATGCAGACAGGCTAAAAGATTTGAATCTATTCAAGCATTCAAAATTTTAAAAGGTATAGACAAGGTATAGGGAGAGCGAGAGAGAGAGAGGAGGGGGGGGATGGAGTTACCCCGGAGGTGATGATGACTGTCTGGAAGCGCTCAAACACAGGCTTGATAGCGATGGAGGAGTCCATACAACTGAGAGGGGGGAGAGAGAGAGAGAGGGGGAGACACGACACATTTAGTGGGGCAGCAATGAATTCTGACTTCTAAAATGCACCAGTGAGACCCCTGCTGAACAGCCAATACTGCCTATCTCCAAATTGCAACGTAACCTGCCCCCCTCCCTCCCTCCCTCCCTCCTGTATTATCTACAGCACTGATTCCTCCCCAGCATTAACGAGGCTACTGATCTTCCAAAATAGAATTCCTCCTCCCCCGCCCCCCTCTACCTTTCTCACCTGAAGTGCAGGATGGGGTTGGCGATGGAGGGGGTCCTGTCCTCAAACGGTTCGATGATGATCGTGAAACCTGGGGGGGGGTAATAAAAGAGTTATACCATCCACCAGCCCACCAATCAAATCATATCCACACCCTACTCCTAGGGAGATAGGTGGAAGGGTAGTCAGGTGGAGGTGTAGTCAGGTGACGGTGTAGATGAGAGACAGGTGGAGATGCAGTCAGGTGGAGATGTAGACAGGTGGGAGACAGGTGGAGATGCAGTCAGGTGGAGGTGTAGACAGGTGAAGGTGTAGACAGGTGGGGGTGCAGTCAGGTGGAGGTGTAGACAGGTGAAGGTGTAGACAGGTGGGGGTGCAGTCAGGTGGAGGTGTAGACAGGTGGGGGTGCAGACAGGTGGAGGTGTAGACAGGTGGGGGTGCAGTCAGGTGGAGGTGTAGACAGGTGGGGGTGCAGTCAGGTGGGGGTGCAGTCAGGTGGAGGTGCAGTCAGGTGGGGGTGTAGACAGATGCAGTCAGGTGAGATGCAGTCAGGTGGAGATGCAGTCAGGTGGAGGTGCAGTCAGGTGGAGGTGTAGACAGGTAGAGATGCAGTCAGGTGGAGGTGCAGTCAGGTGGAGATGCAGTCAGGTGGAGGTGCAGTCAGGTGGAGGTGCAGTCAGGTGGAGGTGTAGATGAGAGACAGGTGGAGGTGCAGTCAGGTGGAGATGCAGTCAGGTGGAGGTGCAGGTCAGTCAGGTGGAGGTGCAGTCAGGTGGAGGTGCAGTCAGGTGGAGATGCAGATGAGAGACAGGTGGAGGTGCAGTCAGGTGGAGATGCAGTCAGGTGGAGGTGTAGACAGGTAGAGATGCAGTCAGGTGGAGGTGCAGTCAGGTGGAGATGCAGTCAGGTGGAGGTGCAGTCAGGTGGAGGTGCAGTCAGGTGGAGGTGTAGACAGGTAGAGATGCAGTCAGGTGGAGATGCAGTCAGGTGGAGGTGCAGTCAGGTGGAGGTGCAGTCAGGTGGAGGTGTAGTCAGGTGGAGGTGCAGTCAGGTGGAGACAGGTGGAGGTGCAGTCAGGTGGAGGTGCAGTCAGGTGGAGGTGCAGTCAGGTGGAGATGCAGTCAGGTGGAGGTGCAGTCAGGTGGAGGTGCAGTCAGGTGGAGGTGTAGATGAGAGACAGGTGGAGGTGCAGTCAGGTGGAGATGCAGTCAGGTGGAGGTGTAGACAGGTAGAGATGCAGTCAGGTGGAGGTGCAGTCAGGTGGAGGTGTAGACAGGTAGAGATGCAGTCAGGTGGAGGTGTAGATGAGAGACAGGTGGAGGTGTAGTCAGGTGGAGGTGTAGTCAGGTGGAGGTGCAGTCAGGTGGAGGTGCAGTCAGGTGGAGGTGCAGTCAGGTGGGGGTGTAGACAGGTGGGGGTGCAGTCAGGTGGAGGTGCAGTCAGGTGGAGGTGCAGTCAGGTGGTAGACAGGTGGTGGACGGTACCTTTGCTGTAGGTGCTGACCAGCGTGGCGAAGTTGGAGATGAGGGTGACGGCAGAGAAATCAGCGATATCAGCGATCTCTAGAGTGCGCAGGAGAGAACGCAGCCGCTCTGCACAGAACCTGAGTGTGAGAGAGTGACAGAGAGAGAGTGTGAGTGTTAACCGAGAGGCTTGCAGTCAATGCACATTTTCTCAAAGGCGAGGGGGGTGGGGATGAGCATTGTGAGGAGAGGGGAGCATTGAGAGGGGATGGGAGGGGATGAGGGGAGTGTTGAGAGGGGAGGGGGTGAGGGGAACATTGAGAGGGGAGCGAGAGGGGAGGGGTGAGGTGAGCTGTGAGGGGAGGGGAGCGTTGAGAGGAGGGGATGAGGTGAGCGCTGTGAGGGGAGGGGTGAGGGGAGCGCTGTGAGGGGGGGGAGATGGGAGCGCTGTGAGGGAGGGTGAGGGGAGCGTTGAGGGGATGAGGGAGCGCTGAGGGGAGGGGATGTGGGGGGGCGCTTGAGAGGGAGGGGTGAGGGAGTGTTGAGAGGGAGGGGAGCGCTGTGTGGGGAGGGGTGAGGGAGGAGTGTTAAGAGGAGGGACGAGGGGGAGTGTTGAGAGGGGAGGGACGGGGAGCCGAGAGGGGAGGGGACGAGGGAGCGCCTGTGAGGGGAGGGGAGCGCTGAGAGGGGAGGGGTGAGGGAGCGTTGAGAGGGGGGGGGTGATGGGGTGAGGGAGCGCTGTCAGGGGGGGTGAGGGGAGCGCTGTCAGGAGGGGAGCGGAGAGGAGGGAGGGGGTGAGAGGAGTACTGTGAGGGAGGGGTGAGGGGAGCTGTCAGGGAGGGGAGCACTGTGAGGAGGGGGGTGAGGGTGCGCCAGAGGGAGGGGAGCGTGAGGGGAGGGGTGGGGGAGAGAGAGGGAGGGGTGAGGGGAGCGCCTGTGAGGGGAGGGGTGAGGGAGCTGTGAGGGGAGCATTGAGAGGGGAGGGGCGAGGGAGCGCTGTCAGGAGGGGGTGAGGGGCGCTGTCGGGAGGGGTGAGGTAAGCGCCTGTTAGGGGAGGGGTGAGGGAGTGTTGAGAGGAGGGGGGAGGGGAGCTTGAGGAGAGAGGATGAGGGGAGCACCGTGAGTGGAGCGTTGAGAGGGAGGGTGGGGGAGCTGTGAGGGAGGGGTGAGGGAGCGCTGTCAGGAGAGGGGGGAGGGGAGCTGTGAGGGGAGAGGGGTGAGGGGAGCGCTGTGAGGGGAGAGGGTGGGAGTGTTGAGAGGAGGGGCGAGGGAGCTTTGAGGAGAGAGGGGATGAGGGGAGCACTGTGAGTGGAGCGTTGAGAGGGGAGGGTGTGAGGGGAGGGGAGGGCCAGGAGGGAGGGGCGAGGGAGCGCTGTCAGGGGAGGGAGGAGGGAGCGCTGTCAGGGGAGAGGGTGGGGAGCTGTTAGGGAGGGGTGAGGGAGTGTTGAGAGGAGGGGCGAGGGGAGCTTTGAGGAGAGGGGATGAGGGGAGCACTGTGGAGGGAGCGCTGAGAGGGAGGGGGGTGAGTGGAGCGTTGTGAGGGGAGGGGAGAGGGAGTGTTGAGAGGGGAGGGGAGGGGAGTGCTATCAGGGAGGGGTGAGGGAAGCGAGGGGAGGGGTGGGGGAGTGCTGTCAGGGGAGGGGAGCGTTGAGGAGGGAGGGGTGAGGGAGGTGAGAGGAGCGTTGAGGGGAGGGGTGAGAGGAGGTGTTGAGAGGGAGGGGTGAGGGAGCTGTCAGGGGTGGGGGGTGAGGGGAGCGTTGAGAGGGGAGGGGCGAGGGAGCTTTGAGGAGAGAGGGATGAGGGGAGCACTGTGAGGGGAGGGGTGAGGGGAGCGTTGAGAGGGAGGGGTAAGGGAAGCATTGAGAGGAGGGGAGCGTTGTGAGGGGGGAGAGGGAGTGTTGAGAGGGGAGGGGGTGAGGGAGGTTGAGAGGGGGGGGTAAGGGAAGCATTGAGAGGGGAGGGGTGTTGTGAGGGGAGGGGAGGGGAGTGTTGAGAGGGGAGGGGAGGGGAGTGCTGTCAGGAGGGGTGAGGGATTGTTGAGGGAGGGGAGAGGGGTGTTGAGAGGAGGGGGAGAGGGGAGTGTTGAGAGGGGAGGGGAGAGGGGAGTGCTGTCAGGGGAGGGGGTGAGGGAGCGCTGTCAGGGGAGAGGGTGAGGGAGCGCTGTCAGGGGAGAGGTGAGGGGCGCCTGTTAGGGGAGGGGTGAGGGGAGTGTTGAGAGGGAGGGGGCGAGGGGAGCTTTGAGGAGAGAGGGGATGAGGGGAGCACTGTGAGTGGGCTGAGAGGGAGGGGTGAGGGAGAGCCAGAGGGGAGGGGAGAGGGGAGTGTTGAGAGGGGAGGGGTGGGGAGCGCTGAGGGGAGGGGGTGAGGAGCGCCAGGAGGGGAGGGACGAGGGGAGCGCTGAGAGGGGAGGGGGTGGGGAGTGCTGTGAGGAGGGGAGCGTTGAGGAGGGAGGGGTGAGGGAGAGCTGTGAGGGGAGGGGAGAGGAGCGTTGAGGGGGAGGGGTGAGAGGAGTGTTGAGAGGGGAGGGGTGAGGGAGCGCTGTCAGGGGTGGGGGTGAGGGAGCGTTGAGAGGGAGGGGCGAGGGAGCTTTGAGGAGAGGGATGAGGAGCACTGTGAGGGAGGGGTGAGGGAGTGTTGAGAGGGGAGGGGGCAAGGGAAGCATTGAGAGGAGGGGAGCATTGTGAGGGAGGGGAGAGGGGAGTTGAGAGGAGGGGAGGGGGAGTGTTGTCAGGGAGGGGTGAGGGAGTGCTGTCAGGAGGGGGGAGGGGAGTGTTGAGGGGAGGGGAGAGGGAGTGTTGAGAGGGGAGGGGAGAGGGGAGTGTTGAGGGGGGGGAGAGGGAGTGCTGTCAGGGGGGGTGAGGGGGAGGTTGAGGAGGGGGAGGGGGAGTGTTGAGAGGGGGGGTAAGGGAAGCATTGAGAGGGGGGGGCGTTGTGAGGGGGGGAGGGGGGTTGAGAGGGGAGGGGTGAGGGGAGTGCTGTCAGGGGAGGGGTGAGGGGAGTGTTGAGAGGGGAGGGGTAAGGGAAGCATTGAGAGGGGAGGGGAGTTGTTGAGAGGGGGGAGGGGGAGTGCTGTCAGGGGGGGTGAGGGAGTGCTGTCAGGGAGGGGTGAGGGGGTGTTGAGGGGAGGGGAGGGGGAGTGTTGAGAGGAGGGGGAGAGGGGAGTGCTGTCAGGGAGGGGTGAGGGAGGTTGAGAGGGGAGGGGGTAAGGAAGCATTGAGAGGGGAGGGAGCGCCAGGAGGGAGGGTGAGGGGAGCGCCAGGAGGAGGGGTGAGGGAGCGCTGTCAGGGGGGGGTGAGGGGAGTGTTGAGGGAGGGGGAGGGGGGCTGTCAGGGGAGGGGTGAGGGAGGTTGAGGGAGGGGGAGAGGGGAGTGCTGTCAGGAGGGGGTGGGGAGTGTTGAGGGAGGGGAGGGGAGGTTGAGAGGGAGGGGTGAGGGGCGCTGAGAGGGGAGGAGGAAGGAAGCATGAGAGGGGAGGGAGCGCCAGGAGGGGAGGGGAGAGGGGAGGTTGTGAGGGAGGGGAGAGGGGAGGTGTTGAGGGGGGGGTGAGGGGATCATGAGAGGAGGGGGGTGAAGGAGAGGGGAGGGGAGCGCCAGAGGGGAGGGGAGAGGGAGTGTTGTGGAGGGGAGGGGAGAGGGGAGGTTGAGAGGGGAGGGGGGGAGGCTGTCAGGGAGGGGTGAGGGGAGTGTTGAGGGAGGGGGAGGGGGAGTGTTGAGAGGGGAGGGGAGGGGGAGTGCTGTCAGGGAGGGGTGAGGGGAGTGTTGAGAGGGGAGGGGGAGGGGTACATTGTGAGAGGAGGGGGGGAGGGGATTGTTACCGGAGAGGCTTGCGGTCGATGCACACTTTCTCGAAGGCGTCCTTGAGGAACTGTGGCGGGCTTTCCTGCACCACATGTTGAACCCGGAGCCGAGACTTCAGGTACTCGAGCAGCCTCTTCAGGAACCCAACGAAGTGCTCAGCAGAGCGAATACTGCCGGGGACCGCCTCTATACACAGAGGAGAGGAGAGACAGAGAGACATGAACACACACACACACACACACACACACACACACATAGATAAAGAAGGGAACATGCACTATACAAGGAACTAGTTTACAAAACGTATTGGGTTTTAGATTGAGTAACTATTTGGGTTTTAAAGATAGAAGACTATTTGGGTTTAATATTAATTACTGGAGCAGGAAGACAGATGGTAAGGAGGAAGCAATGAAGTGCACCACATGGCAGTTTAAAAGGGGACCCTGTGTTTTCTTAGAGATAACATTTTGGGGCTAAAATCTTCGACACACAATCTCCTTCCTTCTGTTAAATGCATGATTTATGAGGGGAACATCAAACAGGCTTTGTTGTTACAATCAAGGTAATAAAATGGAAGTTGATCCACGTGGTCAATATGATGATTGGTTAATAAGAATGTACGTCATGAAGGGAATGCCTTTTTCTGATTGGTTAAGAAATGCTATAACAATGCAAACATGTGTATTCAATCGTTGATTCTATTATGACTTGTGCTTGAGGAAAACAGGATACCCAGGTGCTGTACTGTACCTAATAAAATATCTTTGTTGAAATCTACAACAGAGTTAGGAATCGCAATCATTTTATACTCATTATACAGACGAAAAAAGAACATAAACAAACATGTTGCTGTTTTAATTCCTTATTCATTTCTACAAGGGGCTCCCCTGGTGACTATAGAGGTTCACACACACTGTGACTCTGCCTGACCTTGCAGGATCTCGTCAGGCAGCACCGGATTGGACAGATACACGTCCGTTTCCCTGGCAACATTCGCCTCCTTCAGCCCCTCCACCAGTCGCCTGTACTCCTCCTGCAGCCGTGACGCGTCCGTGTCTTTGATCCTGAGACAGAGAGAAAGAGAGAGAGAGAGTATCAAACAGGGAACAGCACCCACAGCCAGGCCCTGTCTATCTCCTTGACCCTGGAGAAGAGACAGACATCAGACAGAGAGAGAGTGAAACAGCAAACAGAAAACAGAGAGCCTAGCCATCACACCCTTGTCTGTCTCCTCTGCAGAGTGTGGGAGAGTGAGAGCCCTACCTCTGGATATTGTTCTGCAGAGTGTGGGAGAGTGAGAGGGAGTGAAAGCCCTACCTCTGGATAGTGTTCGGCAGAGTGTGGGAGAGTGAGAGCCCTACCTCTGGATAGTGTTTTGCAGAGTGTGGGAGAGTGAGAGCCCTACCTCTGGATAGTGTTTTGCAGAGTGTGGGAGAGTGAGAGCCATACCTCTGGATAGTGTTCTGCAGAGTGTGGGAGAGTGAGAGCCCTACCTCTGGATAGTGTTCTGCAGAGTGTGGGAGAGTGAGAGGGAGTGAGAGCCCTACCTCTGGATAGTGTTCTGCAGAGTGTGGGAGAGTGAGAGGGAGTGAAAGCCCTACCTCTGGATAGTGTTCTGCAGAGTGTGGGAGAGTGAGAGCCCTACCTCTGGATAGTGTTTTGCAGAGTGTGGGAGAGTGAGAGCCATACCTCTGGATAGTGTTCTGCAGAGTGTGGGAGAGTGAGAGCCCTACCTCTGGATAGTGTTCTGCAGAGTGTGGGAGAGTGAGAGGGAGGAGAGCCCTACCTCTGGATAGTGTTCTGCAGAGTGTGGGAGAGTGAGAGGGAGGAAAGCCCTACCTCTGGATAGTGTTCTGCAGAGTGTGGGAGAGTGAGAGCCCTACCTCTGGATAGTGTTTTGCAGAGTGTGGGAGGAGAGCCCTACCTCTGGATAGTGTTCGGCAGAGTGTGGGAGAGTGAGAGCCCTACCTCTGGATAGTGTTCTGCAGAGTGTGGGAGAGTGAGAGGGAGTGAGAGCCCTACCTCTGGATAGTGTTCTGCAGAGTGTGGGAGAGTGAGAGCCCTACCTCTGGATAGTGTTTTGCAGAGTGTGGGAGAGTGAGAGCCCTACCTCTGGATAGTGTTCGGCAGAGTGTGGGAGAGTGAGAGCCCTACCTCTGGATAGTGTTCTGCAGAGTGTGGGAGAGTGAGAGGGAGTGAAAGCCCTACCTCTGGATAGTGTTCTGCAGAGTGTGGGAGAGTGAGAGCCCTACCTCTGGATAGTGTTTTGCAGAGTGTGGGAGAGTGAGAGGGAGTGAAAGCCCTACCTCTGGATAGTGTTCGGCAGAGTGTGGGAGAGTGAGAGCCCTACCTCTGGATAGTGTTTTGCAGAGTGTGGGAGAGTGACAGCCCTACTTCTGGATAGTGTTTTGCAGAGTGTGGGAGAGTGAGAGCCATACCTCTGGATAGTGTTCTGCAGTGTCTCGATGTTGCTCTGGGTTCGATCCAGGGTCCTCCGGGTGATGTTTACACTCATGGAGTCGATGCAGACATTATCTGAGGAGAAAAACAAATACTAACATTACTGAGGGGAGGAGGAGAGAGAGGCACAGAGAAAGAAAAGTTGGAAGAGTTGTTACCTATGTTGTGAGCCTCGTCGAACACCACCACAGATTTCTTGGCCAGCTCTTTAGAGACAAGGTCAGCGATCTTGGGGTCCAGCAGGTAGTGATAGCTGTACACCACGACGTTAGCATGGAGAATCTGAGAGGGGAGGGGGAGAGAGGGAGAAGAGTGAGGGTGTTTGATGTTGTGCAGTTTGCTGATGATAACACAGTTTGACATAGCAGGTTTGTGTGACAGCTGGTTTGTGTGACTGTATGGTGTAGGAGGCTGTGTCTGTGCAGCTATCAGGTGTGACGTCCTCACTGGTAACCAAGAGCAGCACCTACCCTGTGCTGGGACTGCTCTGTGATGCACTGAACACTGCAGTGTGATTACAGGGAGCCACTGAACACTTGTGGAGGGGTTAAACATAGCTGATCAGCACAGCTCAGCACACAGCACCCTCTCACATTTTACAAGATAGTGTGAGCCCCAGCCTCTCCCCTTCCCCTTCCCCTTCTCTCACAGAGTATCTGGCCAGGTAGTACGGGCACCAGCCCCTCCTCCTGCCGAAGCTCTTCAGATCATCCAGGTTGTAGATCCCGGCGGGTAGGGGAACTTGCCGGCCCAGAGCATCGAACTCCTGGAGAGAGAGACAGAGGAGAGGGAGAGTGAGATGAGAGGAACCTGCCGGCCCACTGCACCAAACTCCTGGGGCGTTGCGTGGGGGAGTGTCGAGTACAGACTGGGAGAGAGGACTCGGGGAGGGACTGGGGCAGTGACTGGAGAGGAGGGGGGGTCAGATACAGTGACTGGGAGAGTGACAGGGGTACAGAGGCTGGAAGAGAGGACTGGAGGAGGGACAGAGGCAGGGGTACAGACACTGGGGGACAGGGGTGGGGCAGTAACTGGAGGAGTGACTGGGGGGTGTCGGGTACCGTGAGTGGAGTGACAGTGGTACCGACACGGATAGAGGACTGGGGGAGGGACAGACAGAGAGAGGAGTGGGGGAGGGACAGAGGCAGTGTGGGGTGGAGTGACAGGGGTACAGGCGCTGGGAGAGAAGACTGGGGGAGGGACACACAGGGGTACAGACACTGGGACTCACCTCATAGAAGCGGCAGGTCTGCACTGAGGAGTCGGAGTGGCGCTGAGCTCGGATATACGAAGCCGTCAGACTGTGACACTTTCCATCAACCTCCTTCCCAAACCGCAGGGAGCTCACCTGGAGAGAAGAGAGAAGGGTGCAGCTTGTAGAGTGCAAGGAGGTGTATAGTTTAGGGAGGAAGGTGCAGCTTGTAGAGTGCAAGGAGGTGTATAGTTTAGGGAGGAAGGTGCAGTTTGTAAGGTGTACGGTATATGGGGTAGAGTGCAGAGTGTAGGGTGTAGGGAGCAGGGTTCTCACCTCAGGGAGTAGTGTACAGTGTAGTGTGTAGAGAGGTGGGTGTCGCTAGAAGGGTGTAATGTGTAGGGTGCAGACTATAGGGTGCATGGTGCAGGGTGTAAGGTACAGGGTGTAGGGTGTAAGGAGCATGGTTTTCACCTCAGGGTAAAGTGTGCCATGTGTAGTGTGTAGGGTGCATGGTGCAGTGTGTATGGAGCATGGTTCTCACCTCAGGGTGCAGTGTGCAGGGTGTGGCGTGTAGTGTGTAGGAAGCAGCATGTAGGGTCTAGGGTGTAGAGTATAGTGTAGGGAGCAGGGTTCTCACCTCAGGATGCAGTGTGTAATGTGTAGTGAGCAGTAGAGTACAGGGAACAGGGTGTAGAGTTTTGGGGTCTCACCTCCGGATGCACACACAGGTTCTTCCTGGAGGACAGGGCCAGGGCCAGAAAGCTGCTCCGCTCCCCTGTCTCCTTCTCATAGAAATCAATGAGCCTCCGCAGCTCCTCCACCACCTGAGAGACACAGAGAAATCAATGAGCTCCACAGCTCCTCCACCACCTGAGACACAGAGAAATCAATGAGCTCCACAGCTCCTCCACCACCTGAGACACAGAGAGAAATCAATAAGCCTCCACAGCTCCTCCACCACCTGAGACACAGAGAGAAATCAATGAGCTCCACAGCTCCTCCACCACCTGAGACACAGAGAAATCAATGAGCTCCACAGCTCCTCCACCACCTGAGACACAGAGAAATCAATGAGCTCCACAGCTCCTCCACCACCTGAGACACAGAGAGAAATCAATGAGCTCCACAGCTCCTCCACCACCTGAGACACAGAGAGAAATCAATGAGCTCTACAGTTCCTCCACCACCTGAGACACAGAGAAATCAATGAGCTCCACAGCTCCTCCACCACCTGAGACACAGAGAGAAATCAATGAGCTCCACAGCTCCTCCACCACCTGAGACACAGAGAGAAATCAATGAGCCTCCACAGCTCCTCCACTACCTGAGACACAGAGAGAAATCAATGAGCTCCACAGCTCCTCCACCACCTGAGAGTGGAGAGAGGAGAGAATAAGAGAGGAGAGAGAGGGGAAGGGAGATGAGTGGTTGAGAAGGAGTAGAGGGGGATGGAGAGGTCAGGGGGTGAGAGTGACAGTGGGATGGAGAGGTCAGGGGGTGAGAGTGACAGTGTGACTCACCTTCTCTATCTCGGGGACAGTTCGGGAGCAGTAGATCAGCTTGGTCACTTCCAGAGGGAATGCCTGCAGTAGGGTGGGGGAGAGGAGAGGAGAGAGGGAGGTACTTTTATTGTCAAGACCCATTCCAGCAGTCTGAGACGATGACAACGACAACAGAACTCCCATTGCAGAGCTGCATGAGCCAGTCCAGGTTTTCCACTCCTGCACTGTCTGCAATAGGAGGCTGATTTCCATCACTGCACAGTGAGTGGATCTGTTCTGTATACTGAATGTGCACTAAAACAGGATTCTCAGGTATGACACTTTGACCTCCTGTGTGAGCAGATCATTAGAGGCCAGTCCTCGTTTACATTCCAGGTAGCCTGCGTGGCGCTCTGTCACTGCGGGAGTCAAAGGTGCAGCAGGTGGGGGTTATGAACCACACCTCAGAGAATCTCACTCTCTGTCACACAATACAACTCTGCAGGATCTCCACTCTCTACAGGCACTCGCTCAGCTCACTGTGCAGGATCTCAGCTCTCTCTACAGGCACTCGCTCAGCTCACTGTGCAGGATCTCCACTCTCTCTACAGGCACTCACTCAGCTCACTGTGCAGGATCTCAGCTCTCTCTACAGGCACTCGCTCAGCTCACTGTGCAGGATCTCCACTCTCTACTGGCACTCGCTCAGCTCACTGTGCAGGATCTCCACTCTCTCTACAGGCACTCGCTCAGCTCACTGTGCAGGATCTTAGCTCACTGTGCAGGATCTCAGCTCACTGTGCAGGATCTCAGCTCACTGTGCAGAATCTCCGCTCTCTCTACAGGCACTCGCTCAGCTCACTGTGCAGGATCTCAGCTCACTGTGCAGAATCTCCGCTCTCTCTACAGGCACTCGCTCAGCTCACTGTGCAGGATCTCAGCTCACTGCGCAGGATCTCCGCTCTCTCTACAGGCACTCGCTCAGCTCACTGTGCAGGATCTCCACTCTCTCTACAGGCACTCGCTCAGCTCACTGCACAGGATCTCAGCTCACTGCGCAGGATCTCAGCTCACTGCGCAGGATCTCCGCTCTCTCTACAGGCACTCGCTCAGCTCACTGTGCAGGATCTCTGCTCACTGTGCAGGATCTCAGCTCTCTCTGCAGGCACTCGCTCAGCTCACTGTGCAGGATCTCAGCTCACTGTGCAGGATCTCAGCTCTCTCTACAGGCACTCGCTCAGCTCACTGTGCAGGATCTCAGCTCTCTACAGACACTCACTCAGCTCACTGTGCAGGATCTCAGCTCTCTCTACAGCTGTTACACTGTCATCACTAGTTCATAAAGGAACACCCTTCTGTTAAAATGTTTTAATCCCCGAGTTCTCTGACATCGAGGTGCATTCAACGTGTGCATCGTTAGGTTTACAGTAATACAATTCCCAAATAACAAAGAGACAATCAAGACTAACTCGGTCTTCTTAATATTCTTCATCATTCCTTCTGTAATACATTCCCTCAAAGGGGGCCAGGTGAGCTCGGAATAATGACTGGTTTATCTGAGCCACGTAAAAGAATATAATAGACCAACGTGAGGTACTCACCCGCTGGTACGCAACAATGAGAGAGAGCAGAGAGACGGTCTTCCCTGTGCCTGAGGGCATCTCCAGAGCACCATGACCCTGAGGGAGAGAGAGAGAGAGAGAGTGAGAGGGGGAGGAGAGAGGGAGAAAAAGAATGAGAGGGGGAGGAGAGAGAGAGAGAGATGTCTTCCCTGTGCCTGAGGGCATCTCCAGAGCACCATGACCCTGAGGGAGACAGAGAGAGAGAGAGTGAGAGGGGGAGGAGAGAGGGAGAAAAAGAATGAGAGGGGAGGAGAGAGAGAGATGTCTTCCCTGTGCCTGAGGGCATCTCCAGAGCACCATGACCCTGAGGGAGAGAGAGAGAGAGTGAGAGGGGAGGAGAGGAAAAAAAAAAGAATGAGGGGAGGAGAGAGAGAGAGCAGAGAGAGATGTCTTCCCTGTGCCTGAGGGCATCTCCAGAGCACCATGACCCTGAGGGAGAGAGAGAGAGAGAGTGAGAGGGGGAGAGAGGGAGGGAGAGAAAGAAAGAGAGAGAGAGAGAGAGAGAGAGAGAGAGAGAGAGAGAGAGAGATGTCTTCCCTGTGCCTGAGGGCATCTCCAGAGCACCAGGACCCTGAGGGAGAGAGAAAGAGAGAGTGAGAGAGGGGGAGGAGAGGGAGGGAGAGAAAGAATGAGAGGGGGAGGAGAGAGAGAGAGAGAGCAGAGAGAGGGGGAGGAGAGAGGGAGGTAGAGAAAGCAGAGAGAGATGTCTTCCCTGTGCCTGAGGGCATCTCCAGAGCACCATGACCCTGAGGGAGAGAGAGAGGGGGAGAGAGGGGGAGGAGAGAGGGAGAGAGAGAAAGCAGAGAGAGAGAGATGTCTTCCCTGTGCCTGAGGGCATCTCCAGAGCACCAGGACCCTGAGGGAGAGTGAGGGGGAGAATGAGAGTGGAAAGGAGCGAGGGAGAGGAAGAGCAGGAAGGGACAGACAGAGAGTGGGAGAAGGGTTAGAGTAGAGAGGCAGAGACTGAGAGCAATACATATCAAGTACTATAGGGTAGAGGTAATCAAACAGTGGGTGTGTGAGTGAGGGAGAGAGGGAGAGAGACAGGGGGAGTGGGAGAGGTAGACAAGGAGAAAGGGAGATAAGGTTATCAAAGCAGGGGATAGAGAGTGTGATGTTTTTGCACAAGAGCTCTTTATTGAATTATTCCTTTTTATTTATTAACTTGTATTGATGTTCCAAATGTTTATATTGTACTTAGTAACTGTTTGGCAATACCACAAATGCTGTCATGCCATGAAAGCACCTTTGAATTTCAATTTCAATTTGAAATGTGAGTGCTGACTGTGCTTTGAGTTTGTCAGTTAATATAACTCTGAACCCTAACCCTGGCACTCCAGTGAATTCACACCAAACCCGAACCCTGGCACTCCAGTGAATTCACACCTAACCCTAACCCTAACCCTGGCACACCAGTGAATTCACACCTAACCCTAACCCGAACCCTGGCACTCCAGTGAATTCACACCTAACCCTAACCCTGGCACTTCAGTGAATTCACACCTAACCCTAACCCTGGCACTCCAGTGAATTCACACCTAACCCTAACCCTAACCCTGGCACTCCAGTGAATTCACACCTAACCCTAACCCTAACCCTGGCACTCCAGTGAATTCACACCTAACCCTAACCCTAACCCTGGCACACCAGTGAATTCACACAGCTTTCCTGAATGTGGGAGCAGTTTGTCTGCTTGCTTAGCTCTGTCACACCTCAAATTCCTGCACAGACATACTGTAGTGACTTTGTGTGTCTCAGTGTCTCTCACATTACTTGTGTGTTGATTTGCTTCTCTAATAGCCTGACACTGCCTTCTTTCACCCCTGTTCCTCTCTCCATCCCCCTCACTCCCTTGTTTCTCTCTCTCCATTCCGGTCATTCCCTTGTTTCTCTCTCTCCATCCCCCTCATCCCCTTGTTTCTCTCTCTCTATCCCCCATTCCCTTGTTTCTCTCTCTCATCCCCCCTTTCTCTCTCCATCCCCCTCACTCCTTTGTTTCTCCCCCTCATCCCTTGTTTTTCCCTCTCCATCCCCCTCATCCCTTGTTTCTCTCCCCCTCATCCCTTGTTTCTCTCTCTCCCCCTCATCCCTTGTTTCTCTCTCCCCCCTCATCCCTTGTTTCTCTCTCTCCCTCATCCCCTGTTCCTCTCTTGTTTCTCTCTCTCGCTCTCCCCGGCCCTACCTTGGCATCCAGTGTCCTCTTGAGCTCCAGCATGTAGGAGTACTGCTCGGGGTAGATGTAGTCATAGGGGAAGTAGACGAGGAGCCCGTCGATATTCAGCCTGCAGGGAACACAGCACAGCTGCTTACAATACAGCACTGACACAACACAACACAGCCCCTTACACTCACAATACAGCACTGACACAATACAACACAGCCCCTTACACTCACAATACAACACTGACACAATACAACACAGCCCCTTACACTCACAATACAGCACTGACACAATACAACACAGCCCCCCTTACACTCACAATACAACACAGCCCCTTACACTCACAATACAACACAGCCCCTTACACTCACAATACAGCACTGACACAATACAACACAGCCCCTTACACTCACAATACAGCACTGACACAATACAACACAGCCCCTTACACTCACAATACAACACAGCCCCTTACACTCACAATACAACACAGCCCCTTACACTCACACAATACAGCACTGACACAGCCCTGACACTCACAATACAACACAGCCCCTTACACTCACAATACAGCACTGACACAATACAACACAGCCCCTTACACTCACAATACAACACAGCCCCTTACACTCACAATACAGCACTGACACAATACAACACAGCCCCTTACACTCACAATCACACTGACACAAACACAGCCCCTTACACAATACAACACAGCCCCTTACACTCACAATACAACACTGACACAATACAACACAGCCCCTTACACTCACACACAGCACTGACACAATACAACACAACCCTTACCCCTTACAACACTGAACAACAACAGCCCCTTACACTCAATACAACACAGCCCCCCTTACACTCACAATACAACACAGCCCCTTACACTCACAATACAACACTGACACAATACAACACAACCCCTTACACTCACAATACAACACTGACACAATACAACACAGCCCCTTACACTCACAATACAACACAGCCCCCTACACTCACAATACAACACAGCCCCTTACACTCACAATACAACACTGACACAATACAACACAGCCCCTTACACTCACAATACAACACTGACACAATACAACACAGCCCCTTACACTCACAATACAACACAGCCCCCTTACACTCACAAACACAGCACTGACACTCACAATACAACACTGACACAATACAACACAGCCCCTTACACTCACAATACAACACTGACACAATACAACACAGCCCCTTACACTCACAATACAACACAGCCCCTTACACTCACAATACAGCACTGACACAATACAACACTGACACAATACAACACAGCCCCTTACACTCACAATACAACACAGCCCCTTACACTCACAATACAGCACTGACACAATACAACACTGCCCCTTACACTCACAATACAGCACTGACACAATACAACACAGCCCCTTACACTCACAATACAACACAGCCCCTTACACTCACAATACAACACTGCCCCTTACAATCACAATACAGCACTGACACAATACAACACTGCCCCTTACACTCACAATACAACACAACTACACTCACAGCACTGACACAATACAACACAGCCCCAGCCCCTACACTCACAATACAGCACTGACACAATACAACACAGCCCCTACACTCACAATACAGCACAGACACAATACAACACAG
This sequence comes from Huso huso, assembly GCA_036884735.1. Taxonomy (NCBI): domain Eukaryota; kingdom Metazoa; phylum Chordata; class Actinopteri; order Acipenseriformes; family Acipenseridae; genus Huso; species Huso huso. Next base: position 29,222,111 of record CM072668.1, read on the forward strand.
CCCCTTAACACTTCACAATACAGCACTGACACACACAACACAGCACCCCTTACACTCACAATACAACACAGCACTTACACACAATACAACACAGCCCCTTTACACTCACAATACAGCACTGACACAATACAACACAGCCTCTTACAGCACCTTCACACAGCACTGACACAATACAACACAGCCCCTTACACTAGCACAGCACTTACAACACAGCACCTTCACTACACTTCACACTACACAGCACAGCAATACAACACAGCCCCTTACACTACAGCACCTTCACACTTACAGCAACTTCACACTACAGCACCTTCAATACAGCACAGCAACTTACACTACAGCACCTTCACTACAGCACACAGCAACTTACACTACAGCACCTTCACTACAGCACAGCCTTTACACAGCACAGCAACTTACACTACAGCACCTTCACTACAGCACAGCAACTTACACTACAGCACCTTCACTACAGCACAGCAACTTACACTACAGCACCTTCACTACAGCACAGCAACTTACACTACAGCACCTTCACACTACAGCACAGCAACTTACACTACAGCACCTTCACTACAGCACCTTCACTACAGCACAGCAACTTACACTACAGCACCTTCACTACAGCACCTTCAATATACACCTTCACACAGCAACCTTCACTACAGCACCTTCAATACAGCACAGCAACTTCTACACTACAGCACATTCACTACAGCACCTTCACTTTACAGCACAGCAACTTACACTACAGCACCTTCACTACAGCACAGCAACTTACACTACAGCACCTTCAATACAGCACCTTCACTACAGCACAGCAACTTTACACCACAGCACCTTCACAGCACAGCAACTTCAATACAGCACCTTCACAGCACAGCAACTTACACTACAGCACCTTCAATACAGCACAGCAACTACACTCATAGCAACTTACACTACAGCACAGCAATACAGCACAGCAACTTACATAGCACCTTCACTACAGCACAGCAACTTACACTACAGCACCTTCAATACAGCACAGCAACTTACACTACAGCACCTTCAATACAGCACCTTCACTACAGCACAGCAACTTACACTACAGCACCTTCAATACAGCACCTTCACTACAGCACAGCAACAACTACAGCACCTTCACTACAGCACCTTCAATATAGCACCTTCAATACAGCACAGCAACTTACACTACAGCACCTTCACTACAGCACAGCAACTTACACTACAGCACCTTCACTACAGCACAGCAACTTACACTACAGCACCTTCACTACAGCACAGCAACTTACACTACAGCACCTTCACTACAGCACAGCAACTTACACTACAGCACCTTCACTACAGCACCTTCACTACAGCACAGCAACTTACACTACAGCACCTTCACTACAGCACCTTCAATATAGCACCTTCAATACAGCACAGCAACTTACACTACAGCACCTTCAATACAGCACAGCAACTTACACTACAGCACCTTCAATACAGCACCTTCACTACAGCACAGCAACTTACACTACAGCACCTTCAATACAGCACAGCAACTTACACTACAGCACCTTCACTACAGCACAGCAACTTACACTACAGCACCTTCAATACAGCACAGCAACTTACACTACAGCACCTTCAATACAGCACCTTCACTACAGCACAGCAACTTACACTACAGCACCTTCAATACAGCACAGCAACTTACACTACAGCACCTTCACTACAGCACCTTCACTACAGCACAGCAACTTACACTACAGCACCTTCAATACAGCACCTTCACTACAGCACAGCAACTTACACTACAGCACCTTCAATACAGCACAGCAACTTACACTACAGCACCTTCACTACAGCACAGCAACTTACACTACAGCACCTTCACTACAGCACAGCAACTTACACTACAGCACCTTCACTACAGCACCTTCACTACAGCACAGCAACTTACACTACAGCACCTTCACTACAGCACCTTCAATATAGCACCTTCAATACAGCACAGCACCTTCAATACAGCACAGCAACTTACACTACAGCACCTTCACTACAGCACAGCAACTTACACTACAGCACCTTCAATACAGCACCTTCACTACAGCACAGCAACTTACACTACAGCACCTTCACTACAGCACAGCAACTTACACTACAGCACCTTCACTACAGCACAGCAACTTACACTACAGCACCTTCACTACAGCACCTTCACTACAGCACAGCAACTTACACTACAGCACCTTCACTACAGCACAGCAACTTACACTACAGCACCTTCAATACAGCACCTTCACTACAGCACAGCAACTTACACTACAGCACCTTCACTACAGCACCTTCAATACAGCACCTTAGTTCAATAAAGCACAGCAACTTACACTACAGCACCTACAGCACCTTCAATACAGCACCTTCACTACAGCACCTTAGTTCAATAAAGCACAGCAACTTACACTACAGCACTGACACACTGAATTGAAGAGGTTACAGAGGAGTCCTGGAGGTACTTGTGATGCATAGTTCACCCGCTAGTCTCTGTAAGTCGCTTAGGATAAAAGCGTCTGTAAATTACTAATGAATAATAATATAGCAATATAGCTTTCTCCCTTAAATACACTAGACCAATAGCGCTCGTTCTAACACGGACTCTGTGTACAGGACACGGTCTTGCGCTGGCAGTACTCTGCTGGTCTGCATGCTTGCCGGTGATGCGCTTTTGAATTTGTTCTGTATTACCAGCTTACTACACTTCCCAAACCCATAGCCCTGCGTGCTGTAAAGACTCACTGTACTACACGGATTCAACCCATTCGCGTCTCTTCCTAAACACGCCCGTTCTGTTATTATTACAGTCCTTGCGTAACACCTTCAACCTCAAATCCAGCATTCAACATACTTCATTATTGGTGAGCCTTGCCAGTGATCCCTTCCCGCAGAATCCTTACTTTATCAAACAATCATATTCACAGAAAGTAACTCAAGTAATCATTAAATCAGACCGCTCTTCCGCCCCAAACTTCTGCAGGACTGTTTAGTATTCACATGCCAGCCCGATCACCGCGCAACCTAACCTCTGCGCTGTAGAACCCGCCCATTCGCATGCCATTGGCTTCCGTACCCGAAGAGCTGAAAAGCGAAGCTCTGAATGGATAGCCAATGCGTCGGTTTATTGACACCTCGATAGCGTGTGCGTGCTCTCTGCTGCTCGACCTGAGTATTGCAACCTGAGCAGATGGTTCCTCTGAGTTCTGAAGTCATTCATTTTGAGTTCAGCCCTGTTAATTCATGTGGATTGAATTACCCGTATGCATTCCGTGATTCTCTGTAACAAATTTATGTTGATCACATGAATAAGGCATGCATTCATGCATGAATGAATGAACACTTCTCACAATCACATGAAGCATGCCTCTACGGGGCGTAGCTAAGATTAGATTTTTTTTACTGAGGCAAAAAAAAAAAAAAGTGAACAAACCTCTTGCAGATCGTGTTCATGTTACAAAGGTAAAAGTTATCGTCTTATAAAGCCTGGAGACTATTCATGCAAACTGCAAAGCAATATTAAGTCCCTTGGATGGTGATGTTAATGTTAAAATTTGATGACCCACATTATTTCAAAGATTAAAACTAGTTATCTCCCAGCAAAACAACAGCAACCTAAAATGGCCATATTGACACTGTCAGAAATACGTGACTTTAACAAGAATATAACATCAGTATTAATAAGTAGATGGGTTCATACCTTTATTGACTTGCATTTGGTTCACTGCTACTTAAGTTGCCTTACACTGCTGGGACTGGTAACTGCTGCTGACTGGTAAGACTGGTGCTGATACTGCTGGGACTGGTAAGACTGGTGCTGATACTGCTGGGACTGGTGCTGACACTTGTACTTTCACCAAAAATAACAACAACAATAATAATAATAATAATAATAATAATAATAATAATAATAATAATAATAATAATAATAATAATGTGATGTTCCCACCTCTGAACGCTAGATCTCCTTTGAACGTTTACACAGTTTCTCACTCAATTCTAATATTCTTGTGTCAATATAAATCGACGATAGGAAGTAGTACAGTACTTCAGGCGGGGGAAAGCACAGGTGAGAAGTTTGCCCCGAACTTCGACTGGCAGGCAGGTCTGCCTTTTAGGCAGATAATAAAACACCTCTCCGCGAAAACCCGCCTCCTCAGTTACATCACAAAGGAAACACGCCTTCTAAGGGCAAAAGCTGCCTGTTTCCACGCCCTCACATTCAAACTGAAAACTGCGCGCCAAGCTTTTGCAGCAGAATAGATTTGGAATGAAAAAGGTAGGATGTTTTATTCATCTTCTCAAAATACACCGTTTTTAGCATAACGTATGCACACAAAGGCATTAAAATATGTTGAGTTACGCCTTCAATATGAATATGAATATCTTCTTCTGTTAAGTTGTATTATATAACGTTTTTTTTAAAGTGTAGCTATCATTTCAAATATTAGTGATGCTTAATCTCTACCTTTGACTCGTTTTGTTGTTCAAACGTATATTTTAATTATTCACTTTATGTGCAGCATAGTATTTATGCTGTACGGTGTGTGCAAGTTGTTCACAGTGATCCACAACATTCAGTTACTCATAATTTATAATTGATTTGCTGTTAAAAATGATAATACAAAATATAATAAACTTACCAGGCATGTCAGCTGAAGTTATGCTAATGTCCTATATGTCCTATCTTAAGCAAATATTGTAACAGAATAACAAGGTTGGTTACTCTAAACTAAATTATTAATTTACCAGCTGGTAAGACTACTGTAGTTAAAACACAGAGGCCTGGAAGGCAGGTTTATAATGGGCACATGCCTGGCAGGCTGGTTTATAATGGGCACATGCCTGGCAGGCTGGTTTATAATGGGCACATGCCTGGCAGGCTGGTTTATAATGGGCACATGCCTGGCAGGCTGGTTTATAATGGGCACATGCCTGACAGGCTGGTTTATAATGGGTGTTTATAATGGGCACATGCCTGGCAGGCTGGTTTATAATGGGCACATGTCTGGCAGGCTGGTTTATAATGGGCACATGCCTGGCAGGCTGGTTTATAATGGGCACATATGTCTGGTGGCATTTGATGGGCACTGTGTTAATGTTTGCATAAGGCTATTCTCTATGTTTTATTCTTAGGAGGTGAATTGATGATGTACGTCAGAAGGTTCCTTTAAATGTGGGTCGAAATCCAACTTTTCTGAGTGATTTGTTACGGAATGACACACATCACTGAGAAATTGTTTAATGTTTTTTTTTTTCTTCCTTTTAGTGAGATAATGGAACGTTTCTGGATCTCATCACTTGAAGACTCTCTGCGCCAAGGAGTCTGGCCTTGCGTGTGCAGAGAACGATACATATTGTAAAACGAGATTCAAGAGAGGATTTTATGCAAAATCACTTGACATGTCTTAAGGAGAATGGAACTGGCACATTTGTAGCTATCAAAAAAAGAGGGGAAAATCACTTTCAGTGGCGATGTGAAAGGTCCAATAAACCAAAAGGTAAATCCTCAGGAGCACCTTCAATAACTCGTGCCAATAGATGTGGAGCGTACGTTTCTTTTACATTTGTGAGCAACAATTCTACACATGGGCGCAACTCAGTATGGTTTTGCATTTTATGCTGTGCTAGTGAAGGGCAACCAAGGCAGAGGAATACCTGTAGCATTTTTTATTGTGAGTGAGGAATCCAGTGACATCTTGTCACTGTGTCTGAAAAAAGTTCAGGAAGCTGTTGGAGAGTTTCAGCCAAGGTATGTTTTAAAATTCATAGTTGAAGTTTATGTATGGACAGATTAAGTACTACTTCCTTTTTGTATTTCTCTTTGCAGATGTGTCATGGTAGATAGGGACATGAAAGAAATCAATGCAGTACACACAGTGTTTCCTCATGCAAAGGTGTTGCTGTGCTGGTTCCATGTACTTCAGGTAAAAAACCAAAACCACTTTCGGTTGATTGCAGTGTAGCAATGACTTTGGTCCATACCAAGTGGACTAAAATGCAGTCTAGCAAATGCTGCAAATTAGACCTGATTGCACCGTACCAAAACCAAATAGTTAATCATGTGAACTGGTTCAGCTGATGTGAACATACAGAACACGTTAGACCGCCCATGTGGACCAATATCAGAAGCAATGCAGAAGATAAGTTACATCAAACTTTTAACAGTTTAAAAACCCTTCAGTAGAATAAATGTCATCTAAAAGAGTTCCAAAATTTTCAATAGAGGAAAAGATGTATTTAGTACACCTAATTAAAAACTACATTAACGAAGTTGACAGCACCAGCAAAGAAGACGAGAATGTTGTATTACGTACAATGGCATGGAAAAATATTGAACAGAATTTCAATGCTAACCTTTTGGGGCGGCCACAAATTTTTCAGGATAGAGGTGTACAGTACTAACTGTAGTCCAAGCACATGGACTAAAGCTCCTCATTCCACTAGTTCAGGGGTGGCCAACCCTGGTACTGGAGAGCCACAATCCTGCAGGTTTTATAGGTCTCTAAATCATCAAACACTAATCAACTGGCACCCATGGGAATTTTGACCAATTAAGACCAATTAATAATGTCAATTAAGTTATCAAGGGCTCGGTTAAAACAAAAACCGGAAGACCCTGTGGCTCTCAAGGACCAGGGTTAGCCAGTCCTGCACTAGTTAGATGAATCAAGTGGACTAACTGGTACAGTGCAATCGACCCTCAATGTCTAATTACTTAAATACATCTACAGATAACCTACTGATTTCAATTGCACTTAGTATAAAAGTACTTGAGAGTGGGTATTTATATCCATAATGTAGAATTCACATACGAGGTCTTAAAGCCTTATATCAGGGGTAGGCGACCCTGGTCCTGGAGTGCCACAATCCTGCAGAGTTTGTAGGTATCTCTTAATCATCAATTATTAAATCCCTGGAACAAATGGTAATTCTGATAAATTAAGCTAATCAATGAGTCAATGAATTTATTAAGGGTCTTGGGGTAAACAAAAAACTGAAGTGTTTGTGGCAGTGCTTCCCAACCCTGGTCCTGGAGGACCACCTACCCTGCTGGTTTTTGTTCCAACGAGCTCTCAATTACTTAATTGAACCCTTAATTTAAGTAATAGTTTAAACTGGACTTTTTAAATCATGTAACTTATAAAAAGTTGGAGAATTCAAGTTCCTTATACAATTTTATGCCTAACTTGGAACCCCAACTGTTTAAAAGAATTAAAAGGCTCTGATTAGGCAAATTATAAGTTCAATTAAGTAATTGCAAGCTCGGTTGGAACAAAAAAAGCAGGTTGGTTAGGGGTCCTCCAGGACCAGGGTTGGGAATCACTGGTCTGTGGCACTCCAGGACCAGGGGTGCCTACCCCTGCTTTATATATTCAGAAAAATATCTGCCTCCTCCCAGACCAGCTTTTGGCAAAATGACAGAATGCAAACTTGTGTGCATTATAAAATAAAAAAAGATTTTATGGTAGAAATTTGGTATCTCCTAAGTCTGAAGGTTACAGGAAGGGAATTGAATGACAATCTGATTGATAAAAAATGAAAACATTGTTCCTTAATGTGATCTAACAAAAGTGAAACAAAGTAGCAGAGTCAGAAAACTGTTCATTCCAATTGCATTTTACGTGTGTCTTCATACTTAGATTTGATTATACTTGATTTATTATAATGATCATTATTATTATGTAATTTACACAATCCATGATACATAGCAAATTCAAAACTAATTAAAAAACTAATATACAATAAGTTTTAAAAAATCAGTGTACAATAGTTACAATTTTGAAAGCAAACAAAAAACAGACCATGTGCTATAGTACTTTCTAACACAGACTTAGACAGTGATAATTATCAACGTTTAGTTTTTTGTTTTTTAAAGGCGGTACACAGATGGATTGTCCGACGTGATGGAGGATGCAGTCAGAATCTTTCTGCAAAAAATGAAGTGATTAGGTCTACGATTGCCTTAAAACAGTGAAGTACAGTAAGTTTCTTTTTCTTTCTTTCTTCCACGTTAGCAAATGTCATAAGGTGCTGATCTTTATTGATGAGTTCAAAGTTTGTTTTTTAATTTCCTTCTCACCACAATAATGACATTCTGTTGCTCATTCATGGATAATCCATTTACCATAATTAAACTACCCATCTTTTTAATAGAATTTGTATATTGACAAACGTGTATTTGTTGAAAAAAAAATTATTTGGTATGCATGTCTTTCTGTTAACATTTTTTTATTTATTTTCATTCATTTTAGGCTGCCGAGTTTGAAAAGATGTCAAAGGACGTGATTGTCAAAATAGACAGAGAAACTGGCAGTTCAGTAATTTCACAGTATCTACAGGAACATTGGTTTCGAAATGCAGACATGTGGGCCAATTTTGGACGGAGAGTTTACCACCAAGACAGTGAAACGAACAACCTTGTTGAGAGGTATGCATTATGTAAAAATAGTGATTAAAACAAAAACATAAGTTGCAGCACTATAGGCAAGAGACAGACTTGTCTCGAATCCTGCCTATGCCATTGCCAGCTTTGGCCAGGAGTTCTGAGAGGGCGGCGCACAATTGACAAGGCGCCTGCAGGTTCAGGGCGTTGGCATTTCTAGCTGCATCGACTCCTCCAAACGATGTGTTAAGCTGGGGTGGGAGCTCTGGGCTTGTAGTGCGAAAAATAGCATATGGCTTTGACAGTGCTCGTATCGGAGGGCGCATGCTTTGTCTCATCCCTCCTGAGGAGGCGGGGAGTTGTTGCGGTCAGCCAAGTTGAATTGCTGATAAAGGGAAAAAAATTGGTGATACAAAATAAAAAAAATTAAAAAATTGCTTTTGCTTTTCTTTTTTTCCCATAGATTTTTTTTCAGCATGAAGTATCAGTTTCTTCATGGCTATGCAAACAGACGAGTTGATGAACTACTTCTACTACTTAATACCAAGGTGGTCACTTACTACAGGTTTGTGTAACATTTCCAATACTAGCATTTTTATGTGGTCTAGTGTTGCAAATGAGTGTTGAATTTCAAAAAATAAATACATTATACTTTATATTTGTAATTTTCTAGAACATAAAGTTGTTGTGTACATTTATTTCAGTATCTGTACAAATAAGGAGATAGTGGACCACAGGTAAATGCATTTTTGTCATGTATATAATTTACACAACCCATAACTTTTTTTAGCATGTGAATAATAGAATACTGCTCTACTAATTGTATTCTGTCTTGTATATGGTGCAGATATCTGGAAGGTCTTCATGGTGCTCAGAGGATTTCTGATTCCAAAACACAGGATACTGCAGAATCTGCATTACGTATGAAGAACAAAGGCCTTCAAAATAATTCTGTTTACAAATCAGGTGGCCATTGCACAGTGCCTTCAGAAGCAGATAAAGCAAAATGTTATGCTGTGGATTTAATTAGCATGAAATGTGAATGCGCCGTTTCTGAAAGGGGTAATTTGTGCAAGCATATTGAGTTTGCAAAAATGATGCAAAGAACAGGGGATTGATATTGATGGAATTGAAAAGAATTAGCCAGTTCACTAACTGAACAGCATTGCTATGAGTGGGATGGAAAACATTTAATTGTACATTGTGCTGGTAGTTTTGGAGTAGTACATGTGCAAAACCAACAGTGTACCTGTCTTGCCAATAGTCTTGGAGAAATATGTGTCTGTCTAAGACTTTCTGAGTTAATTGGTACACAGAACCCTAACCAAGAGGTAACTGACTGCTTTGCGAATACCACAGCAAATTGTCAATCACACAATAAACAGTTGTGTGTAAAGAAGATGATTTCAGACTTAAAGGAGTGGTGTGACAGCAGTGATTATAAGGAATCTCCAGAGTTGAATGCTGCAGTAAAACGTGCACACAAACTAGCATTTGGACAGTATAGCATGGCCAGCAATACAATAAAAATTATAAGGCTACATGCTTACAGAAAACGCATTGAAAGAGCAAGAAGCTATGCTATAGACATGCATTCATATCAGCTCAAAGAACCCCTTAATCGAGCTTTATATACCCATAGACCTGATTCCAAATTCAAAGTCTGTTCCTTTAGAAAAAGAATAATTGGTAGCAGAGCAAAGAATCAGATACTAAAATCGAGCTGAACGTGTGCTGTTATGAGCCCACGCCTTTATTTTTGAATTACAGAATGCACACAAAACTGGAATAAGTATAGCGGTTAATTACAACTGTTAATGACCTCAAAGGTCTCTTCAAGTAAGAGTGAAATAGCTATTTATATTTATAGTGGCAGCATGTTATCAAAAATAAAATATATGTTGCATTGTTCTAATTGCGGATGATTGTATTCTGGCCAAGTTGGTCGATATTTGATATGGTATGTCTCCCTTTTCTCTCTTAATCAGATTACTTAAATACAACTTAAATGTGCATTATTGTAACACTTTGTAAATAAAAGTTGTATAAATATGATTTGTAGTAAATAGAAAGTGCAATCTTTAAGTAGCGAGTAGTGTAAAAACAAATTGTTAACATAAAAATCTAAGCCTGAACTGAATTTCTTTCAAAAGGGGAACATGTCAGGGGGTCATTAGAGCTGAGAAGTGGGGAGGAGGGTTGTTCTGTACAGCACTTTTCCACAATTGGGTCCAGTACTTTGTATTGCTCTGTATCAGTCTGCTGAAGCATGTATGTGCAGTTTTACATTTTAATACTGCTAATATTTAACGGAGGCTGTGTGGTCCAGTGGTTAAAGAAAATGACTTGTAACCAGGAGGTACCCGGTTCAAATCCCACTTCAGCCACTGACTCATTGTGTGACCCTGAGCAAGTCACTTCACCTCCTTGTGCTCTGTTTTTCGGGTGAGACGTAATTGTAAGTGACTCTGCAGCTGATGCATAGTTCACACACCCTAGTTTCTGTAAGTCGTCTTGGATAAAGGCGTCTGCTAAATAAACTAATAATAATAATAATAATATTTAAACCATAAACAAATAAAACAAGAAACTATAGATATGAGATGTTGTACAGTACCTTTATGTATGTATTTTTATGGTACATTTTTAAATATATATTTAAGAGGTTGTATAGAAAAGAAAAGAAAATGCCTTACAGAAAATGCTATTTTAGGTTTTCTTTGCTTAGAAATGTTCTTAATGTTTTGAACAAGCCTTTTTTTAAAATAATGAACATATATGCAAAGGATGCCTTATTTTCAGTGTCATCTAAAACTACACATTCTGCAGTTTTCCTATCTGGGAATCAGCACATTTTTGAAGTACAGAACTGTAAACATCAAGCATTTGAAAGCCCAGTCCATGAGTGGCCATGTCAAAGTCCGTAGCACTTTCTTTAATTTGGTATGTTGTATTCTTGATGGTTTCCCTGCCATTGAGAAACAAAAAAGAATATACAGACGTGCTCAAATTTGTTGGTACCCCTCCACAAAAAACGAAGAATGCACAATTTTCTCTGAAATAACTTGAAACTGACAAAAGTAATTGGCATCCACCATTGTTTATTCCATATTTAATAGAAATCAGACTTTGCTTTTGATTTTTTATTCAACATAATATTGTAAATAATAAAACAAATGAAAATGGCATGGACAAAAATGATGGGACCCCTAACCTAATATTCTGTTGCACAACCTTTAGAGGCAATCACTGCAATCAAACGTTTTCTGTAGCTCTCAATGAGACTTCTGCACCTGTTAACAGGTAGTTTGGCCCACTCTTCCTGAGCAAACTGCTCCAGCTGTCTCAGGTTTGATGGGTGCCTTCTCCAGACTGCAAGTTTCAGCTCTTTCCATAGATGTTCGATAGGATTCAGATCAGGACTCATAGAAGGCCAATTCAGAATAGTCGAATGTTTTGTTCTTATCCATTCTTGGGTGCTTTTAGCTGTGTGTTTTGGGTCATTATCCTGTTGGAGGACCCATGACCTGCGACTGAGACAGAGCTTTCTGACACTGGGCAGTACGTTTCGCTCAGAATGCCTTGATAGTCTTGAGATTTCATTGTGCCCTGCACAGATTCAAGGCACCCTGTGCCAGGCGCAGCAAAGCAGCCCCAAAACATAACCGAGCCTCCTCCATGTTTCACTGTAGGTATGGTGTTCTTTTCTTTGAAAGCTTCATTTTTTCGTCTGTGAAAATAGAGCTGATGTGACTTGCCAAAAAGCTCCAGTTTTGACTCATCTGTCCAAAGGACATTCTCCCAGAAGGATTGTGGCTTGTCAATATGCATTTTAGCAAATTCCAGTCTGGCTTTTTTATGTTTTTCTGTCAAAAGTGGAGTCCTCCTGGGTCTTCTTCCATGGAGCCCAGTTTTGCTCAAAAAGCGACGGATGGTGCGATCAGAAACTGACGTACCTTCACCTTGGAGTTCAGCTTGTATCTCTTTGGCAGTTATCCTTGGTTCTTTTTCTACCATTCGCACTATCCTTCTGTTTAATCTGGGGTCGATTTTCCTCTTGCGGCCGCGCCCAGGGAGGTTGGCTACAGTTCCATGGACCTTAAACTTCTTAATAATATTTGCAACTGTTGTCACAGGAACATCAAGCTGCTTGGAGATGGTCTTGTAGCCTTTACCTTTACCATGCTTGTCTATTATTTTCTTTCTGATCTCCTCAGACAACTCTCTCCTTTGCTTTCTCTGGTCCATGTTCAGTGGTGGTGCAAATGATACCAAACAGCACAGTGACTACTTTTCTCCATTTAAATAGGCTGAATGACTGATTACAAGATTGGAGACATGTGTGATACTAATTAAATAAACTAATTAGTTTGAAATATCACTATAATCCAATTATTTATTATCTTTTCTAAGGGGTACCAACAAATGTGTCCAGGCCATTTTAGAATATCTTTGTAGAATAAGCAATAATTCATCTCTTTTCACAGCTTCTTTGCTTTATTCTATGACATACCAAAGGCATGCAAGTATACATGATAAAATAGCTTTTAATTTCATCACTTTTCAGGAGGAATGAAGCATTATTTCAATGAGCTGTAAGGGTACCAACAAATTTGAGCACGTCTGTATATATATATACAGTACTGTGCAAAAGTTTTAGGCAGGTGTGAAAAAATGCTGTAAAGTAAGAATGCTTTCAAAAATAGACATGTTAATAGTTTATATTTATCAATTAACAAAATGCAAAGTGAGTGAACAGAAGAAAAATCTACATCTAATCAATATTTGGTGTGACCACCCTTTGCCTTCAAAACAGCATCAATTCTTCTAGGTACACTTGCACACAGTTTTTGAAGGAACTCGGCAGGTAGGTTGGCCCAAACATCTTGGAGAACTAACCACAGTTCTTCTGTGGATTTAGGCAGCCTCAGTTGCTTCTCTCTCTTCATGTAATCCCAGACAGACTTGATGATGTTGAGATCAGGGCTCTGTGGGGGCCATACCATCACTTCCAGGACTCCTTGTTCTTCTTTACGCTGAAGATAGTTCTTAATGACTTTCGCTGTATGTTTGGGGTTGTTGTCATGCTGCAGAATAAATTTGGGGCCAATCAGATGCCTCCCTGATGGTATTGCATGATGGATAAGTATCTGCCTGTACTTCTCAGCATTGAGGAGACCATTAATTCTGACCAAATCCTCAACTCCATTTGCAGAAATGCAGCCCCAAACTTGCAAGGAACCTCCACCATGCTTCACTGTTGCCTGCAGACACTCATTCGTGTACTGCTCTCCAGCTCTTCGGCGAACAAACTGCCTTCTGCTATAGCCAAATATTTCAAATTTTGACTCATCAGTCCAGAGCACCTGCTGCCATTTTTCTGCACCCCAGTTCCTGTGTTTTCGTGCATAGTTGAGTCACTTGGCCTTGTTTCCACGTCGGAGGTATGGCTTTTTGGCCGCAAGTCTTCCATGAAGGCCACTTCTGACCAGACTTCTCCGGACAGTAGATGGGTGTACCAGGGTCCCACTGTTTTCTGCCAATTCTGAGCTGATGGCACTGCTGGACATCTTCCGATTGCGAAGGGAAGTAAGCATGATGTGTCTTTCATCTGCTGCAGTAAGTTTCCTTGGCCGACCACTGCGTCTACGGTCCTGAACGTTGCCCGTTTCTTAGTGCTTCTTCAAAAGAGCTTGGACAGCACATCTGGAAACCACTGTCTGCCTTGAAATTTCTGCCTGGGAGAGACCTTGCTGATGCAGTATGACTACCTTGTGTCTTGTTGCTGTGCTCAGTCTTGCCATGGTGTATGACTTTTGACAGTAAACTGTCTTCAGCAACCTCACCTTGTTAGCTGAGTTTGGCTGTTCCTCATCCAGTTTTATTCCTCCTACACAGCTGTTTCTGTTTCAGTTAATGATTGTGTTTCAACCTACATATTGAATTGATGATCATTAGCACCTGTTTGGTATAATTGTTTAATCATACACCTGACTATATGCCTACAAAATCCCTGACTTTGTGCAAGTGTACCTAGAAGAATTGATGCTGTTTTGAAGGCAAAGGGTGGTCACACCAAATATGGATTTGATTTAGATTTTTCTTCTGTTCACTAACTTTGCATTTAGTTAATTGATAAATATAATCTATTAACATGTCTATTTTTGAAAGCATTCTTACTTTACAGCATTTTTTCACACCTGCCTAAAACTTTTGCACAGTACTGTATATATATATATTTTTTTTTTTAAAGAATGAATAATACAAGTCACACTGCAATACTCAATAAACCAGTCATGTGGTTTTATGTAAGCTGCTTTTAGCCTCAGATGCTGATTTTACCCAATATTTAATGAGGATTGTTTTTAGCTCCTAACATTTTATCTTGTAATGGTATGTAAATAAAAACAAAAAATATTGAGACGCCCAGCAGAAAAAATCATCCTGAGAAAATCTGCAAGTCTATTTAGAAGTTTTAATGTGTACCTTTACACTTTAAAAATAATAATTTGGGGCTCACAAGTGGCATAGCGGGTAAAGGCAGAGTGCAAATCCTGCCTTCTATATTTAATATGATACAATTGTGCTTCCACAAAATGAGTGCCATGCATAACAAACTGGAGAGGTAAAATATATAGTTTAATTAAGTCTTTTTAAAATTTCGCACATTTGATTGCAATCATATCTTTCTCTGGTTGACCCCTCTTTCTAACTTTATTGTTTTGTACATGGGAAATATTTTGGTCTGATTTTACTTTTTCTATATTTCATATTCATAGTGTATATTCTTTGTTACAGATTTGATGTAATTTAACATTTTGGTTACACTACACCTGCGTTTTTCATCACTAGTGTAAAACTGTAAGGAAACATACTTAAATTCATGAAGCTTTCCAATGGCAACATCTTTGGTTGTGATCGAGCCCTCCAAAACTGCAATCCTGTCAAAAGGAATCATCCTCACTGCCAACTTGCCGATGCCCACACCTAAATCACAGGCTTCTCCTGAAGACAGAAAAGTGTTACTATTATTGTAACAATCAACTTTTAACGTACAATAAGACTGACATTACATTTTTCTATATTCACAAATAATGGATTTATTTAATGATAAATATAATGTTTACTGTTTGCATGTTACATTTGACTTAAGCTGGTGCCTGAATGCAAGACAACTTAGAATGGAAACATATAATTAGATTGTTAGGTTTTAAAAACAAGGCTACTCACACTATAATATTGAGATAAGGTATTTTGAAGCTGTTGAATGCAGTGGTCTGTATATTTTACCATGTGTTATAATACTGATTGATAAAATATATCAATGTTTTAGTGTGTTGACATTGCACTGGACATTTACTAATGTACCCTCAGTCAGTTTGGAACACAGGGAAGTTACAGTGGTTGTTGGGCCAGGACTAATGCCAACTGTCTCTTCAATCTTCAAGCTCACTCTTAATTTTTATCTACCCTTAGATATGCAACCAGGGAATTGGCTGACATATTCTCAGGTGGACCTATCCTTCTCCTGATCTCCTCTGCTGTCACACTGTATCTTTGGGGGAAAGGTATAAGAATAATAAGATACAAAATATGGCCAACATTGCAAAATTGATACACAAATGTAAATTTAATGAAACCATAAAAAGGTATTTACTTAATTCAGAATTAATTTAATTCTGCATTAAGCCTTTGGAATGAACTTGAGAATACTTAAATTATGGAATGTTCCAATATCACATTAATCTGTTTATTTATGTTATATTACCTTTTCTTTCTCTTGTTGAAAGAAAGGGAGAAGGCTCTCAACTTCAGCAAATACTTGTGGTGTATCCATGCTGTTGGGCATTACAGCTGGGCGAGGCACAGCCAGTGATACAGGTGGATGCTGAAGTGACACAGCGACTGTGCTGGAGGAAGGAGGGCATGCCTGTGGCAGAGGGGAAGCAGTGTCGCTTTCTCAACAAGCAGCAGGGGTTGCTGATGTAGCATGAGCTTTTTCAGCATGATTTTTCACTGAAGAAAAAATTACAACACCTTACACTACGTGTAAATAACACTACGTTACTTGCTTTAAAGAGCCACTATCGTAGGTTGTAGAAAATGTTGTTATATGGTCTAATGTGTTGTTATATGGTCTAATGTGTTGTTATATGGTCTAATGTGTTAGTCCAACTGCATCAGTAAAGTATCTGATTTTTTCTCTTTCATTGTTAACATCCTGACACAGATCCTAATGTGTTGGTATGACTCTCAGTAAAGTATCTGATATTTTCTCTTTCATTGTTAACATCCTTTCTAACAACTTATAACACTTTAAAATGTATGTGCCAAAGTGCCGTCCATGAGCAGCCATACTGAAGACATTATTGTGGAGTTTACATTTTAAAGTGTTATAAGTTGTTAGAAAAAAAAAAATCAGATACTTTACTGAGAGTCATACCAACACATTAGGCCATATAACATTTTCTACAAACTACGATAGTGGCTCTTTACATAAACTATTCAGTAATTTGATAAAATATAATTATTTATTCACAAACAATAATTCATACTTACCAGTGACCGAAGTACACTTCTTACGCTTTCTGGGAGGCATTTCTCTGAGAAAAAATATCAGAATGAAATTATAATAACGGCAAGCTACAGCATTTTTTTTTTTTCAATCACAATTTTTTTAAATCAGCCTGCCAGCCATGTGCCCCTTATAAACCAGCCTGCCAGGCATGTGCCCATTATAAACCAGCCTGCCAGGCATGTGCCCATTATAAACCAGCCTGCCAGGCATGTGCCCAATATAAACCAGCCTGCCAGGCATGTGCCCAATATAAACCAGCCTGCCAGGCATGTGCCCATTATAAACCAGCCTGCCAGGCATGTGCCCAATATAAACCAGCCTGCCAGGCATGTGCCCATTATAAACCAGCCTGCCAGGCATGTGCCCAATATAAACCAGCCTGCCAGGCATGTGCCCAATATAAACATCCAATATAAACCAGCCTGCCAGGCATGTGCCCATTATAAACCAGCCTGCCAGGCAAGTGCCCATTATAAACCAGCCTGCCAGGCATGTGCCCAATATAAACATCCAATATAAACCAGCCTGCCAGGCATGTGCCCATTATAAACCAGCCTGCCAGGCAAGTGCCCATTATAAACCAGCCTGCCAGGCATGTGCCCCTTATAAACCAGCCTGCCAGGCATGTGCCCAATATAAACCAGCCTGCCAGGCATGTGCCCATTATAAACCAGCCTGCCAGGCATGTGCCCATTATAAACCAGCCTGCCAGGCAAGTGCCCATTATAAACCAGCCTGCCAGGCAAGTGCCCATTATAAACCAGCCTGCCAGGCAAGTGCCCATTATAAACCAGCCTGCCAGGCAAGTGCCCATTATAAACCAGCATGCCAGGCATGTGCCCATTATAAACCAGCCTGCCAGGCATGTGTCCATTATAAACCAGCCTGCCAGGCATGTGCCCATTATAAACCAGCCTACCAGGCATGTGTCCATTATAAACCAGTCTGCCAGGCATGTGCCCATTATAAACCAGCCTGCCAGGCATGTGCCCATTATAAACCAGCCTGCCAGGCATGTGCCCAATATAAACACTGAATATAAACCTGCCTTCCAGGCCTCTGTGTTTTAACTACAGTAGTCTTACCAGCTGGTAAATTAATAATTTAGTTTAGAGTAACCAACCTTGTTATTCTGTTACCAATATTTGCTTAAGATAGGACATATAGGACATTAGCATAACTTCAGCTGACATGCCTGGTAAGTTTATTATATTTTGTATTATCATTTTTAACAGCAAATCAATTATAAATTATGTGTAACTGGGTGTTGTGGATCACTGTGAACAACTTGCACACACAGTACAGCATAAATACTATGCTGCACATAAAGTGAATAATTAAAATTTACGTTTGAACAACAAAACGAGTCAAAGGTAGAGATTAAGCATCACTAATATTTGAAATGATAGCTACACTTAAAAAAAAACCCGTTATATAATACAACTTAACAGAAGAAGATATTCATATTCATATTGAAGGCGTAACTCAACATATTTTAATGCCTTTGTGTGCATACGTTGTGCTAAAAACGGTGTATTTTGAGAAGATGAATAAAATATCCTACCTTTTTCGTTCCAAATCTATTCTGCTGCAAAAGCTTGGCGCGCAGTTTTCAGTTTGAATGTGAGGGCGTGGAAACAGGCAGCTTTTGCCCTTAGAAGGCGTGTTTCCTTTGTGATGTAACTGAGGAGGCGGGTTTTCGCGGAGAGGTGTTTTATTATCTGCCTAAAAGGCAGACCTGCCTGCCAGTCGAAGTTCGGGGCAAACTTCTCCCCTGTGCCGGGGGAAACCGTTCGCAGAGGTCGTGGTGCTGCCTGGCGCACAGGCCGGGTCGCTATACATGCAAATACACAGCCACTATGCTGTAATAAAATGCTATGCTATGGCAGGTAGGATGATACTTGAACGAGCTGACTGTCCAGTTAAAGTGACGAGAAAAAAACAACATACAGCCAGCTATCCCGGTTTAGCTACACATTTAATGTCTTCATAAAAACATGTACTTGCTGTGCTGGCGTTAAAACATTCTACATGAAATAAAAAAAAAAGATTTATCAAAACGTATTGCAGCTAAACATCACATTGCGCAGGGAAAAACAACAATATAAATGATAAATTCACTTAATATTGATTCTTACCAAGAGTTGGCTTCTTTAGAAAGAAATGTGTAATTGGTTGGTTTTTTCTCCGTTTCATGTTGGTGCTGCACTGTAAACCAGAGTACAGAGTAACTTGGGAAACTAACTAATGAGAAACGTCTTTGTGGCGCGAATTTGACATACCCCAGTGTCTGTACAGCCCGAAATGTGAAGAAATTAAGAATTATATATATATATATATATATATATATATATATATATATATATATATATATATATATATATATCAATTGTACACTCTTAAAAAATAAAGTGGGTACGTTTTTTATGTTTTTTTTTTCAATATCTCAATTAAAATCTGCAACAGGATAGTTTACTCTTTCTCAAAGTAGTTATGTTTAAGTTATTTCCAGTATTCAAACATTTTTTATGTGCACTCGAGGCTCAGTGATGCGGAGAGCTGTGTGTTATTATGGATGATAAGCACAGTCAAACTTGCACACTGGACCTAGACGGGACGTCCTAGCCCCCGAAGGGCACGTGAAGCGCACTGTTGACTGTTCTCGTGAACACAGTGCGAAGAAACGTAGAGGGGTGAGAGCGGGAAGAGGGCTCTGGGTGGCTAGTCTGAGTACGCTGCACGCTACACTAAAACAATTACAACTGACCGTTTTATTTTGTTTGATTTATTTTCACTTGAGAAGCGTTTTAAAATGAAGCGTCAGGGAACCATTGATTCATTTTTTTGAAATAAATACCAAAAATAAAGTCTTGCGGTCTTCAGCTGAGACTGACATGCCGGTAGTTCAAGTTGAAAGCGGCCATCAGACCACAGAGA
Organism: Huso huso; assembly: GCA_036884735.1. NCBI lineage: Eukaryota > Metazoa > Chordata > Actinopteri > Acipenseriformes > Acipenseridae > Huso > Huso huso. The sequence goes on from CM072668.1 coordinate 29,242,054, forward strand.
CAACAGATACAAATTGGCCGGATATTTGGACCGAAAAAATGGGAAGAATTCAAGAAGTACCCCTGGTTGGACTGCAAAGGAAAAACGCTTGGTGAGTACACGCTAATATTGTGAATATACAAGACAATAGCTGAGTAAACATTGTATGTTTTATTAGATCCGCTGCCCCTTGATGTGTATTAAGAATTTAAAATGTGCTACATTATCATTATTTTTGCATAATTACTAGGTGACAGCATTTCTAATGGGTTTCTAATAAATACACACGTTAATTTCTTTCACTAAATTAAAATAACTTACCTACCCAGTTTCCTATGCAAAAAATGAGAAAAAAAAACACAGAGAGGAAGCGTCACATAGATCTTTCATAGTAATTATCTAAGAGTTAACAAAAGCAGACAGGAACTCTGGTGTGGCGACAAGATTGTGTTCAAAATACCCAAAACGTTTTACGTGGCATTGTATGAACCATAGACGTGAATTAGCGGTGGCAGATGCTATTGATGAGGTCAACAGTGTCAACCATTTCAAAGCCTTTATGAAAAAGCTCGATAGTATTTACAGCCAGTCAAACAAAAATGAACGTGAGCTCAATGAAGCAGCAGCAGAAGTAGGATCCCAAATCTTAGGCATTTGACGAATCTTAGATGTACGCTGGGTGGCTAGTAGTTTTAGGAAAGTACGAGCTGTGTGGGTGTCATTTGTGGCTTTTTGTAAGCATTTTGAAAATGCTTCTAAGAAAGATGATCTAAGAAACGGCTTGGAAAGGCAAACATAGAGGTTTAGCAGACATGAATTCCTCTGTGACCTTGGCCTGATGAATGATGTGCTCTATGAGCTAGCTAATTGGTCTCAGAAGCTTCAGGCTCGTTCTATGACCCTTCCCATGGCTGAACATTTAGTGAAACAGTATTAGGGTGTTAGCCTCCTTCAAGGACTCCCCAGGAGAAAAATATGTGGATGCTTTGAAAGCCAAAGACTTGGGAGGATTCAGATCAATTACTCTGAAGCCAAATCCAAAGCTGAAATGTATTAATGTTGAGCAGCTTCTTCAGAGTCTCATACAGAGATGACATCCTGGCAGATCTCAGCATCTTGGATTCAAGTAGATGGCCATGGTGAGGAACAAGTGAGAAGACTCTGCAGGCACTTCAGTTTGAGTACAGAACAACAAGCCACTAATGGAATGCAAGATTATCTAGAAAACCCCAACAGTGAACCTAAGGACTTGAAACCACTTTTGCTCTGTGTGCAGACTTTTCCATGTAGCACTGCAGAGTGTGAAAGAGGTTTCAGCCTCATGAATAACATTGCAAGTGATATGAGAGCAGCTCTGTTAGTCTCAAATCTTGCCAGTTTGATGATAATTAATTAATTAATTAATTAATTAATTAATTAATGGACCCCCCACGGCACTATTTGAACTAAAAAAGTACCTCAGCTTGTGGCTTCAAAAGCACTGTTCTGCCAATGACACTAGATCCAGACAGTGCAAGGCCCACCCTTCAGATACCTCTCCTGACAATGAAAAGGCCTTGTGGACCTGCTGTAATGTTTGTGCTAGTGACTGTGTGTGCTAGTGGCAGGGTAAATGTAAATAATGTAGGGCAGTGCTTCTCAATCCTGGTCATGCCCTGCTAGTTTTTGTTCAACCTGGTCTCACTAGAAAAGCGTCGACTCAGTAGCGCAATTTGTCTTCCAATTTACGTTCCTGTGAGCTCGCATTCTTGCCGCTACCAACAATGCATCGCGGCTGTTTTTACCATAGAATCGTCCGATGTACTGCGAAATGAAACGAAAATTAGCCATTTTCCCCGCCGAATGTTTTCAAAACGTATATTCCAGTTGTTGCATTTATACCGAGTATTTATTTGATTTAGAACAACCAATTTGTTTACTTTTAAACCAATTAAATTGTTACAAAAAAGACTATTAATTTTTTAGTGCTAAAATATACACTGCCTTTTTTCTTTATACATTTACACAAAACCTCGCTTAATATAATTGTAGGAGTGTCAGCACTGTACTTGCATCCAGAGCGCGTCTGCCGATGAAAATAAAAATACAGGTAACAACAAAACAGTATTTGGTTCAACAGAGACAGTCAGTAGCTTAAAAACAAATAAGCTAAATGAATAAAAATACGGGAAACAACAAAAAAGTATTCGGTTTCGAATACAATGCACTCTGCCTCACCCTGTCTGACAAGTTGCAGAGGTTCAATCACTTCCCCATTCTCCTGGGCAGGGGAGAGAGAATGGAGTCACCAGACCGCCCTCCAAAGCATACATCATGTGAAGCCCCCTGAGCAGTTCTCTGGTCTGTATGGACGGCTGGAGATCTGCCTGGACCATTACTGACTGTCTGCTGCAGAAAATAGGGTTCATGTCATCACTGCTCTTTCACTAGCTTCTCCACTGAGAAACTGCATCCTTTGGAATTCAGTGAAAAACACTTCAGATCAAAGGTCAATTGAATCAGCTGCATATTGTTGTCTAAAATCGCTTTCTCAACCCCTAATATAAAATCCACTTCTATGTTTAATTTACAGTACTGGTTGGTTTCACAAACCCTGATTATAACTAACCCTGGAGTACCCTAATGTTATATTAGGTAAGGTAGTGCATGAGTAATGCTAATCAGGGACTGTGGAACCAGCCCCACATCAGCCTCTTACTGTAATCCAAGTAGTCTCCTTGTGGTGCTCAATGCAATACACATTCATTTTATATAGCACCCTTCATGCCATGGCATCCCAGAGCACTGTGCAAAGCTCAAAACAAAACAAGAGAGCTCATATGTACAATACACTGCAGCTACAACCAATTACATAAAAGCACATTCAATTTAGACTTAAAAGAATCCAATGTTTCAACCTGCCTAATGTCAACTGGAATAGAGTTCCACAAATGAGGAGCGCGACAGCAGCGAGCTCCGGCTCCAGCTGATTTAAGAGTTCTACATTTTCTGAGCTCAAAGAACGAATAGGAATATGCAGAGTTAGGAGTTCCTGGAGATACATTTCTATCAAAAGCAGCCTTGGTAACAAAATGTAAGCAGTGCATTGAGGCGGATGACTGAATGATAACGTTCATCTAAGGCACCAACAATGAGGAACTTTAGCCTGGTCATATGAAACATCACCAGTGTGCTGTTAATAACACATATCTTGTATATAAAGGGACTTGCTTTACCCTGGTCATGTGAAACATCACCATTGTGCTGTTAATAACACATATCTTGTATATAAAGGGACTTGCTGTGTACTGATGTGATTAAACCCTTATCCATAAATGATAATTGTCCCCCCAGCTCCCCTTCATCAGGCAGGCCACACCACACACGCAGTGCACCTCACTTCACTTAATGGCCGTAGGTATGAGGACAGGTTAAAAAGAATGAAATCTCTTCAGCTAAAGGCTTTAATTTAACCCCGAGGGAATTATGTGATTCCATACACAGAGTTCAGTGTTGGACTGGTTGTGTGACACAGCATTAAATAGACACTGCATCATTTTATACAAAGCACAGAACTCAATATTCAGCAGTGGCGAAATGACAATTACAAATAAGCTACCTTAAGGGGGTAGCAGTGTAGAGTAGTGGTTAGGGCTCTGGACTCTTGACCGGAGGGTTGTGGGTTTAATCCCAGGTGGGGGACATTGCTGCTGTACCCTTGAGCAAGGTACTTTACCTAGATTGCTCCATTAAAAACCCAACTGTATAAATGGGTAATTGTATGTAAAAATAATGCGTAAAAAAATAATGTAATTGTATGTAAAAATAATGTGATATCTTGTAACAATTGTAAGTCGCCCTGGATAAGGGCGTCTGCTAAATAATAATTAGGAAGTTCCTCTTTAAAACACTAATAGATTGCAACAACCAGGTGGAAAATATACTGCAGTATCAGTTAGTTTCTGTTAATGTACTTTCTTCACTTCCTTTTTTGATAAATGTTACATTTTTATTGGAAGTGCAAAGTTTTGCAACATTTTTTGTACTTTCTAAAATAAAAAAATGTGCTGTCATCACTAACCCATCCTAACCTTATCTCTCTCACTGCCATCGTTCTATTAGAGGCTAAACCATCCCTTCTCACTGCCATCTTTATACTGTAAACCATCCCTTCTCACTGCCATCTTTATACTGCAAACCATCCCTTCTCACTGCCCATCTTTATACTGTAAACCATCCCTTCTCACTGCCATCTTTATACTGTAAACCATCCCTTCTCACTGCCCATCTTTATACTGTAAACCATCCCTTCTCACTGCCATCTTTATACTGTAAACCATCCCTTCTCACTGCCCATCTTTATACTGTAAACCATCCCTTCTCACTGCCCATCTTTATACTGTAAACCATCCCTTCTGCCCATATTTCTTTTCACTTTAAAATACTACTTTTTCTCAATCGCTAAAGCACAGTTACTGATATTATTGGCACAATTCCCCAAACAGTTAACACAAACACCAAAACAGTTAACACAAACACCAAAACAGTTAACACAAACACCAAAACAGTTAACACAAACACCAAAACAGTTGGGTGATTGGCAAAACATTAATTACAATGAAGCAAAATGAAGCAAACATGTCAAATTCATAGATCTTGCAAAACCTGATATTTACATAAATTCTACAAACTTTAAGGTTCATATAATTTAACTCTTCAACCAAAATAAAATACAACTTTCAGTTGTAAATAGATCATAGCAACATAAGAAAGTTTACAAATGAGACGAGGCCATTCAGCCCATCTTGCTAGATCGGTTGTTAGTAACTTATTGATCCCAGAATGTCATCAAGCAGCTTCTTCTTCTTGCTACATATGTGGGTGTAATTTTCACCCATCTGTCTCTTTAAGTAAAGGCAGTAGCCTGGCCAGGCCATCCTATAAAAACTACATTTCCCAGTATTCATTTCTTTCTTGCTTTCACCCCATTGGTCCATTCAAATTTTAATCCACCACTCCTCTCACACAGTCAATCTTCACCTGTCTCTTATTTCTCTGATTAGAACATAAGAAAGTTTACAAGCAAGAGGAGGCCATTCAGCCCATCTTGCTCCTTTGGTTGTTAGTAGCTTATTGATCCCAGAATCTCATCAAGCAGCTTCTTGAAGGATCCCAGCATGTCAGCTTCAACAACATTACTGGTGAGTTGGTTCCAGACCCTCACAATTCTCTGTGTAAAAAAGTGCCTCCTATTTTCTGTTCTGAATGCCCCTTTATCTAATCTCCATTTGCGACCCCTGGTCCTTGTTTATTTTTTTAGGTCAAAGAAGTCCCCTGGGTCGACACTGTCAATACCTTTTAGAATTTTGAATGCTTGAATCAGATCGCTGCGTAGTCTTCTTTGTTCAAGACTGAATAGATTCAATTCTTTAACCCTTTGCGGTCCTATGTTGGACCTGGTCCGACATTGCAATTTTCCCTTTCCGGTCCAATGTCAGACCCTGTTCGACATCATCAAAAAGACATCTAGTCGTTTTTTCTCTGGAAAAAACCGAGAAAACCATTCAATGGCCGAGTGAGACCGATAGGAGCCGAGAGAAGCTGAAAAAAAGGGGGCGTATCTCATGAATACAGATAGCCCCGACACCACACAGATAACATGGACATAAACAAACAAGATAGCTGCTTCTGCATCCAGTGCTCAAAGAATATCACAGACATTTACAGAGCTTTTTTTAGATGATATAGTAATAAAATTATAACTTGGATCGCATTATTGAGGAGTTTGGTGATAAAACGAGTGATCAGGAGATGATTTATCGGTATGCACGACTATGAAGAGGTATGTGAAAAATACAGCGAACAAGGGGTGGGGCGGGGCTGGAGATGCAGTACTGAGTGTCCTGTTGATATGCAGTGCCTTTTAAACCTGTTTTACTGTGAAAAAAATACTTTTAAACAGTGCGTCTAAAATAAACTGCGCGTGTGAAAATAAATTGGACCTGATGCTCCTGACACGCGCTGAATAAATGGACCACTAAGGCTTAAGCCTGTATGCATAAGACATACCTTGGTCGCTCTTCTTTGCACCTTTCTAGAGCAGTGTCAGGATGTGGAGGGTGATGTGGTGTAGGTGCAATCCAAACAAACAAAAAGTCTCAAAATACGTTTTTAACCCGCAGAGCCTTTTAATATTTGAGTTATTTTACAATGTTACAAAACAAAATGTCCATGACGGGGTGGTGAGGTAGGGTTGGGTGACGTGCCTCTTGGTTCCAGCTGCAGTTGTTGTCCGTGAATTTCAGTTCCAGCTCCAAGGGCTCCCAATGCCGTCTGTGTACAAGGGATAAGAGAACAGCTTCCAGCCTGTTACGCACCAACCTCCCAAAGGACAAGAGAGAGATTCAGCAAAACTGTGTTCCCTAAATACTACCAGACTCCTCCCTGTGATCAGCGTGTCACAGCCTCCAGTCCAAATGCTGCAAACAACACAGCTGATCACAGTAAAGAAATCCGGGTTCTCCACAGATTTGCCCCACAGAAAGATGTCCGACTTCCGGTCTAACTTCCGCCCCCACGGTGACCTTTGAACCGGTGCATCTCCTGTTGGGGATACCTCTAGCCTTGCCTAGCGCCCTCTCAGGTCGGGAGGGAGATTTGCATCTCAGATTCATTTTCTCCCTGTCACAAGCAGCAATATCCTTTTTGTAGCGAGGTGACCAGAACTGAACACAATATTCTAGGTGAGGTCTTACTAATGCATTGTAAAGTTTTAACATTACTTCCGTTGATTTAAATTCAACACTTTCCACGATATATCCGAGCATCTTGTTGGCCTTTTTATAGCTTCCCCACATTGTCTAGATTCCTTCTTCTTGATATTTATAATGCACATTTTTATTGCCTGCGTGCAGTACCTTACACTCTTCTCTATTAAAGTATTTCTCGACTGCTTGAAAGTATTTTTTGAAACTATGGTGCTGCTTTTTGAAATATTTGACACAAGACACAAAAATCTGTTGCAGTTTGCAAAACAGCAAATGCATTTGCAAAATGTACTTATTTATTCAAAACTGCAAATACATTCAACATAAGAATATAATGCTTTCATAATAATTAATGCAAACATAAATATCTCTTTGATCAAGCAAACAAAATAGAAATTCTCTCCATCATTCAAATAATCTAATCAAACACAAGCATTCATTTGCAGTCATTTAATCATAAAGATCAAAATAATAAATGAAACCAACAAAAGGTCTATTAGTCAATGTCTCTTCCTACATTTATGTCAGGCCACACATTTTCATCCACGTCACACAAAATATTTTCTCTGGCCAGACAACATGGAAAATAACGTCTGGTATGTGGCATCCATGCTTGGCAAGCCTGAGCAGTGATGTCTTCACAGGCTGCATCCATGGCTTCAAGGAGTATAGCCTGGTCATAGGGACGGCGATCATAAACTTTCCAACGCCAGGCCTGGAAAAAAAATCCATTCATTGAGGAAAGGAGAGTATGGTGGGAGGAACACCATGGACATACATGGCTGGGCCTGGAACCATTCTCGAACGTGTGCGCCATGGTCGAAGCTCACGTTGTCCCACATGATGACAAAGTCACTGAGTTGTTGCCCCTCCACCACATCCTCTTCCCCCAAGAGCCTGTTAGCAAGTTCATCCAGGAAATTCATCAGTCGGTCCCCATTGCATGAGCCAATGACTGCATGATGATGTATCACCCCACTTTGTCCAATGGCTGCACACAAAGTGATGTTGCCACCTCTTTGTCCTGGGACCTCCGCTGTTGTCCATTGTCCTATTCTGTTTCTCCCGCGTCTTCTCGTCTTTGCCAGATTGAATCCGGCCTCATCCACAAATACATATTGGTGGGGAGTCACACTTGAGTCCAGCTCCATGATCCTCTGAAGAAAGATAGAAAGTGCAGTATTACAGTAGTGCAATACACTATGAAAGTATACTGTATAAGGATGGAGGAAAGTTTACATTACAATACATATAGTACGTAATGTGCTCAACACAATGAGGAAAAAATGCCTGTAAAGAAAATACGTAGCATATGTATTTACATACCTGAGCATACTGACACCGGAGCTCCTTCACCCTGTCATTGTTCCTGTCATATGGCACCCTGTACACTTGTTTCATGCTTACTGCATTTCTCTGCAGTACTCTATCTATTGTGGCAATACTGGTAATTAATTGGTAAATAATTGGTAATTGAATCCCGGCACAACAGTATATATAGATGCCCATTTTACTCACTCTGGGTTGTGTGTTCAGGGCGAAAGAACAGGAGAGAGAGAGGAGGTAAAAGCAATAATAATAATAATAATAATAATAATAATAATAATAATAATAATAATAATAATAACTGCTAGGAGTGCTGGAAGCACCAGCACCGTACTTGTTTTGTGTTTAGTGTTCGTGCCCTGTTTGTTAGTGTCTGTTCGTTTTGTTTGTCTATTTATTTTGGCCTCAAGTGCCGTGTTCTGTTTTGTTCAAACTTTTATTTTCTGTGTGTAATAAAACACTGAGCGCCGCAGCGTCTCAGTTTCACTGCAATTACTGCCTCTCTGTGTGTTTCTTTCTGGCCTGACGTCACCTCTACAGCCAGCCTGTTCACAAGATGGCTTTGGGCTGATTGATCGATTAAGTATTTTGTGCTATTGTGCTGCACAGTCGCTGAAACAATTAACACAAATGGAACTCATTTCCTTAAATTGCAAACAATGTGTGAACAATTTGTAGGCACAGCATTCTCAAGTGAAGCTTGTATTCACTGATGACATTTGTGTTAAGAGTTGTGCAAAACAGTGCTAAGGATACGCTATTCATGTACAAAGAGTAGAAAGGGGTTGACGTTCTGAAAATGTTTCAGAAATTGAAAAATGATGTCATGCGTTAGATATCTTTGACCATAGTTTCCAAAAAAGGGAGTTAGTGGTTGAGAAATACTGTAAATGTCATTTGCCATGTTGTAACGGTCACCCTGCACAGTTGATAGGCAACTGTACTGTCCTCCCTTAGGAGATACTACTGGCCAAATAATTAAAACTAAATAAGTCAGTAAGGGTGACTGACAGTAAAACAGGGTTGTCACAATGCGTCAATTTAACTAAACAAACACCGGTTTATTCCATGGAACACAAAGCTTGACAAAGAGAATCAGACTAAACAATTACAGTAGAAAACCAACTAAATTAGGGACAGAGTGACATGGAAGAAAATATAGTGAAAACAAACCCAGGAAAACAGATTAGAAATGAATATACACAACAGAGCTTGTAGAATATATCCACAACAAATTAACAATTACTGACACGGAGGATAATGAATATACAGAATGAATGAATGAACAAACAATACAACACAAAATATAAATCAACAAAATAGTAAGGAAGTCCCAAAAAGTAACAAAAGAAAAAAAAACAACGATGACCAAGTCAATGGAAAGAGCTCACCAAACCGGTATTGAAGTCCAGTTAATTACTTGGGATGAACGTGAACGATGATGTAGATGACTTCATGAGATGAAAAACATTGAGAGCAATGAAATGGAGGTTTGATGAAAACTGAGGTTGCAAACAGTCCAGAACAGATGCACAAAAACATACAACCACACCCTCCAGCAAAAAACACAAAAGAAACTACCCTACCTAATTAAGCAAAAAACTGTAACTAGACAATAAACTAAAGCAGCAGACAACAAGAAAAATAAAGGCTAAAGAATAATATGTAGCTAACAGTATAAAGATTAGGTTACAAAAGGTAGACAGACTCTTCCACCAGGGTGCTAGCTACAGGAGAAAAAACCACACTCCCAACCCCCCACAGTCAAGGACCAGGGGTCACAAATGGAGATTAGATAAAGGGGCATTCAGAACAGAAAATAGGAGGCACTTTTTTACACAGAGAATTGTGAGGGTCTGGAACCAACTCCCCAGTAATGTTGTTGAAGCTGACACCCTGGGATCCTTCAAGAAGCTGCTTGATGAGATTCTGGGATCAATAAGCTACTAACAACCAAAGGAGCAAGATGGGCTGAATGGCCTCCTCTTGCTTGTAAACTTTCTTATGTTCTAATCAGAGAAATAAGAGATAGGTGAAGATTGACTGTGTGAGAAGAGTGGTGGATGAAAATTTGAATGGACCAATGGGGTGAAAGCAAGAAAGAAATGAATACTGGGAAATGTAGTTTTTATAGGTTGGCCTGGCCAGGCTACTGCCTTTACTTAAAGAGACAGGTGGGTGAAAATTACACCCACATACAGACGTGCTCAAATTTGTTGGTACCCTTACAGCTCATTGAAATAATGCTTCATTCCTCCTGAAAAGTGATGAAATTAAAAGCTATTTTATCATGTATACTTGCATGCCTTTGGTATGTCATAGAATAAAGCAAAGAAGCTGTGAAAAGAGATGAATTATTGCTTATTCTACAAAGATATTCTAAAATGGCCTGGACACATTTGTTGGTACCCCTTAGAAAAGATAATAAATAATTGGATTATAGTGATATTTCAAACTAATTAGTTTCTTTAATTAGTATCACACATGTCTCCAATCTTGTAATCAGTCATTCAGCCTATTTAAATGGAGAAAGGTAGTCACTGTGCTGTTTGGTATCATTGAGTGCACCACACTGAACATGGACCAGAGAAAGCAAAGGAGAGAGTTGTCTGAGGAGATCAGAAAGAAAATAATAGACACGCATGGTAAAGGTAAAGGCTACAAGACCATCTCCAAGCAGCTTGATGTTCCTGTGACAACAGTTGCAAATATTATTAAGAAGTTTAAGGTCCATGGAACTGTAGCCAACCTCCTGGGCGCAGCCGCAAGAGGAAAAATCGACCCCAGATTGAACAGAAGGATAGTGCGAATGGTAGAAAAAGAACCAAGGATAACTGCCAAAGAGATACAAGCTGAACTCCAAGGTGAAGGTACGTCAGTTTCTGATCACACCATCCGTCGCTTTTTTGAGCGAAAGTGGGCTCCATGGAAGAAGACCCAGGAGGACTCCACTTTTGAAAGAAAAAACATAAAAAAGCCAGACTGGAATTTGCTAAAATGCATATTGACAAGCCACAATCCTTCTGGGAGAATGTCCTTTGGACAGATGAGTCAAAACTGGAGCTTTTTGGCAAGTCACATCAGCTCTATGTTCACAGATGAAAAAATGAAGCTTTCAAAGAAAAGAACACCATACCTACAGTGAAACATGGAGGAGGCTCGGTTATGTTTTGGGGCTGCTTTGCTGCGCCTGGCACAGGGTGCCTTGAATCTGTGCAGGGCACAATGAAATCTCAAGACTATCAAGGCATTCTGGAGCGAAACGTACTGCCCAGTGTCAGAAAGCTCTGTCTCAGTTGCAGGTCATGGGTCCTCCAACAGGATAATGACCCAAAACACACAGTTAAGAGCACCCAAGAATGGATAAGAACAAAACATTGGACTATTCTGAAGTGGCCTTGTATGAGTCCTGATCTGAATCCTATCGAACATCTATGGAAAGAGCTGAAACTTGCAGTCTGGAGAAGGCACCCATCAAACCTGAGACAGCTGGAGCAGTTTGCTCAGGAAGAGTGGGCCATACTACCTGTTAACAGGTGCAGAAGTCTCATTGAGAGCTACAGAAAACATTTGATTGCAGTGATTGCCTCTAAAGGTTGTGCAACAAAATATTAGGTTAGCGGTCCCATCATTTTTGTCCATGCCATTTTCATTTGTTTTATTATTTACAATATTATGTTGAATAAAAAAAAAAAAAAAAAAAATCAAAAAGCAAAGTCTGATTTCTATTAAATATGGAATAAACAATGGTGGATGCCAATTACTTTTGTCAGTTTCAAGTTATTTCAGAGAAAATTGTGCATTCTTCGTTTTTTGTGGAGGGGTACCAACAAATTTGAGCACGTCTGTATCTAGCAACAGTGCTACAATGTGTCTGCCCAGTTCTGAATGTTGTCTAGATCATTTTGAATGACCTTTGCTGCTGCAACAGTGTTTGCCATTCCTCCTATTTTTGTGTCGTCTGCAAATTTAACAAGTTTGCTTACTATACCAGAATCTAAATCATTAATGTAGATTAGGAATAGCAGAAGACCTAATACTGATCCCTGTGGTACTCCACTGGTTACGTTGCTCAATTTTGTGGTTTCTCCTCTAATCAGTACTTTCTGTTTTCTACATGTTAACCACTCCCTAATCCATGTGCATGCATTTCCTTGAATCCCTACTGCGTTCAGTTTAAGAATTAATCTTTTATGCAGGACTTTGTCAAAAGCTTTCTGGAAATCTAAATAAACTATGCCAGCGCCTAGACAGCCTCCCCAAACTGCCACGCCTCAGCCTCGGCAGCCCCAGCAGGGCCCCTGAAGGCAGGTGGCCTCAGATCCCCTTTTCAGCACAACATCTGCAGTACTGGCACGCTTGACTCCTGGGTGCTCGCCACCGTGCAAAACGGTTATGTGCTCCAGTTTCGCTTGGGACCTCCTCCCTTTCACGGCTGCAGGGGATCAGAGTATTAAACTACCTCGAGGACTGGTTGATCTGTTCCTAGTCGCGGCAGGAAGCACTGGCCCACACGGCGGTCGTGACAGAGCATCTGGCGAGGCTGGGTCTCACCATCAACGACGTAAAGAGTCGGCTTACACCGGTGCAGTGCACTTCGTACTTGGGGCTCCGGCTGGACTCCATTACGATGTGCGCATACTTGTCAGAAAACAGAGTTGCAGCTGTCCAGGGTTGCCTCTCCCTGTTTCAACAGGGATCGTAGGTCACCCTCCTATTGTGCCAGAAACTATTGGGTCTGATGGCTGCAGCCACATCAGCCATTCATATATTCTCTCCTTGGTAAATTCTTCTCCGTGCATTCTTTGTAAAGTACCCAGGAGTTGATGGCTGCTCGGTCCAATACATTGTAAAGCACATGAACAGGCCACCGTCGGGAGCCAGCTTTCACAGAATACTTCTGTGCCATCTGATCCAAAACATCAACTCCACATTTTGTTGCATTGTAAAACTCCACGGTCTCTGGTATCTTTTTTTCACTTGTTCCGATGCTAACTGACTGACCAAAAAGCGCAGCTGGCAAGCAGGCGCCAGCCTTCTAAAGGCTGATTGAAAACAATAGACTGTCAGTGATTCACTCAGGCAGAGAGTAGAGACTAATCTGATTACAGCTAAACACATGCAGACTGGTAAATAAAAATAATAAAGTAGAATACTGTTCTGTATAATCACAATACAATTGTTTTCTGTGTGGCCGTCAATGTGACTGCTCCCGGGGCTTTTAGGTATAATGTAATATATCTCCTTTATTTCTGCACTCCCATGTTTCATGCTTTGTCAGAATATTTAATACATACAGACAGAAAGGTACACAAACGCACAGCCCTATATGTGTTACACGACTGGAGAAAATGACATTTTAAAACCAAAAACCACCAAAATGACTGCCGCAGGGCTTCTAGAGTTAACTGGAAAACTATTTTGAATGTTTTTTAAGTGCAATGTTTGTTGTTCTTTCTAAAATCTAAAAATTGTGTCATCAAAAAGAGATGTTTAATTACATGTATGTTATACACATAACCAATTCCTTCTCAATGCCCACCTTTATACTTTAAACCATCCCTTCTCACTGCCCATCTTTATACTGTAAACCATCCCTTCTCACTGCCCATCTTTATACTGTAAACCATCCTTTCTCACTGCCATCTTTATACTGCACTTCCAACCCTGCTTCCCTCATTGTCATACCGCAGTTGATGACATGGTCCACAGCTGTTGCCCAGATTTTATATTTTACAGCACTACCCTGTGGTCTCACCCGGGCTGGCTGTCTTCTGTGTCTAATACCATGACCACGACAACGATCACCCCTCTGTTCACATCATCATCCACGACCACGTCCATCAACTTGCCCATCTTGTCCTGCCTGCTCCATGTGTCAGCCCCATTTGTAACATCAACCTTGTATGCATGAGTGACATTTGATTATAGATTGATACATTGTGAAATGTGCATTTCCATGTGTGGAATGTTTATTTAAAGTAATGAGCAGTAATTGTGAGCAATGGCATACAGATATGTGTGTTTTGAAAACAAGACACTCACTTATGAAGCTTGTATTCCAGTACTGGAATTGCATTAAGTGAACCATATAGAGGGTTTAGTCTTTTGCATTTTGTCTGTTAACCAGATAAGTGTGTCAGTAGTTTTGCAAATGAGGAGTCCGTTTCAGTGTTTGTTACTGTTTTGAGAATTGAGCTAATTGTTTCAGGAAATTTGCTTTAGCAATTGAGAAAAACTGTAATAGCTTGCAACAATCAAATGTCTCTTAACAAGCTTAGCGCTGCATTATATCAAAGTAATCAGTTAGTTTCTGCTAATGTACTTTCTTCACTTCCTTTTTTGACACATGTTACATTTTTATAGAAAGTGCAAGGTTTCCAAAGTATTTTGTTCTTACTAAAATCGAAAATTGTACTGTCATCACTAACCCATCCTAACCCTATCTCTCTCACTGCCATCATTCTATTAGAGGCTAAACCATCCCTTCTCACTGCCCATCTTTATACTGTAAACCATCCCTTCTCACTGCCCATCTTTATACTGCAAACCATCCCTTCTCACTGCCATCTTTATACTGCAAACCATCCCTTCTCACTGCCATCTTTATACTGTAAACCATCCCTGCTCACTGCCCATCTTTATACTGTGAACCATCTCTTCTCACCTCTATTATCTGTCCTGTTTTTCTAGCCATCGACCAGAAACGTATTTTGTCTGCTTTATGACATTTTATATATTTTCTAATCAGATCTGAATGAGTACCAGGCAGTGTTGTTGTGTGATGCACTGTTATTACAGATTCTGTCCCCTGCCAGTGAGAGATGAGGATAAAAGCTCTAAAACCATGACTGGTTGTTGAGAAGACGTGGTGGTGTGCAGATCTTCACTCGCATGCTTGGTTGTTGAGAGGACATGGCGGTGTCCAGATCTTCACTCAGCATGCTTGGTTCTTGAGAGGATGTGGTGGTGTGCAGATCTTCACTCGCATGCTTGGTTCTTGAGAGGATGTGGCGGTGTGCAGATCTTCACTCGCATGCTTGGTTCTTGAGAGGATGTGGTGGTGTGCAGATCTTCACTCGCATGCTTGAGGATTGAGAGTGGTCACAATGTCCAGATCTTCACTCAGCATGCTTGGTTCTTGAGAGGATGTGGTGGTGTGCAGATCTTCACTCAGCATGCTTGGTTCTTGAGAGGATGTGGTGGTGTGCAGATCTTCACTCGCATGCTTGGTTCTTGAGAGGATGTGGTGGTGTGCAGATCCAGAGGATCTTCAGATCTTCAGCATGCTTGGTTCTTGAGAGGATGTGGTGGTGTGCAGATCTTCACTCAGCATGCTTGGTTCTTGAGAGGATGTGGTGGTGTGCAGATCTTCACTCGCATGCTTGGTTTTTGAGAGGACGTCACAATGTCCAGATCTTCACTCAGCATGCTTGGTTCTTGAGAGGATGCTGTGGTTTCTTGAGAGAGGATGTGGTGGTGTGCAGATCTTCTTCACTGTGCAGATCTTCATGCTTGGTTCTTGAGAGGATGTGGTGTCCAGATCTTCACTCAGCATGCTTGGTTTTTGATCTTCACTTCACTCACATGCTTGGTTCTTGAGAGGATGTGGTGGTGTTTTTGAGAGGACAGATCTTCACTCAGCATGCTTGGTTCTTGAGAGGATGTGGTGGTGTGCAGATCTTCACTCGCATGCTTGGTTTTTGAGAGGACGTCACAGTGTCCAGATCTTCACTCAGCATGCTTGGTTCTTGAGAGGATGTGGCGGTGTGCAGATCTTCACTTTCGCATGCTTTTTCTTGAGAGGATGTGGCAATTCCACTTCAATGCTTGGTTCTTGAGAGGATGTGGCGGTGTGCAGATCTTCACTTGCATGCTTGGTTTTTGAGATCTTCTTCACTCAGCATGCTTCTTGGTGTGCAGATCTTCACTCGCATGCTTGGTTTTGAGGATGTTGGTGGGCGGTGTGCAGATCTTCACTCAGCATGCTTGGTTCTTGAGAGGATGTGGTGGTGTGCAGATCTTCACTCGCATGCTTGGTTCTTGAGAGGATGTGGTGGTGTGCAGATCTTGATCTTCAGATCTTCACATGCTTGGTTTTTGAGAGGTCCAGATCTTCACTCAGCATGCTTGGTTCTTGAGAGGATGTGGTGTGTGCAGATCTTCACAATGTCTTGAGATCTTCACTTCAGCATGCTTGGTTTTTTTGAGAGGATGTGGCGTGCAGATCTTCACTCAATGTCCAGATCTTGCAGATCTTCACATTGGTTCTTGAGAGGATTGGATCTTCACTCGCATGCTTGGTTCTTGAGAGGATGTGGTGGTGTGCAGATCTTCACTTGCATGCTTGGTTTTTGAGAGGACGTCACAATGTCCAGATCTTCACTCAGCATGCTTGCTGGTTCTTGAGGATGGATGTGGATCTTCACTGCAGATCTTCACCTTCACTCAGCATGCTTGGTTCTTGAGAGGATGTGGCGGTGTGCAGATCTTCACTCGCATGCTTGGTTCTTGAGAGGATGTGGCGGTGTGCAGATCTTCACTTGCATGCTTGGTTTTTGAGAGGATGTGGTGGTGTGCAGATCTTCACTCGCATGCTTGGTTCTTGAGAGGATGTGGCGGTGTGCAGATCTTCACTCAGCTTGGTTCTTTATCTTGTGCATTCACTCAGCATGCTTGGTTTTTGAGAGGGATGTGGCGGTGTGCAGATCTTCACTCAGCATGCTTGGTTCTTGAGAGGATGTGGCGGTGTGCAGATCTTCACTCACATGCTTGGTTTTTGAGGTTTTTGAGAGGATGTGTCACAGATCTTCACTCAGCATGTTTTTTGAGATCTTCAGATCTTCACTCAGCATGCTTGGTTCTTGAGAGGATGTGGTGGTGTGCAGATCTTCACTCACATGCTTGGTTCTTGAGAGGATGTGGTGGTGTGCAGATGGTTCTTGAGAGGATGTGGTGGTGTCAGATCTTCACTCAGCATGCTTGGTTTTGAGAGGATGTGGCAATGTGTGCAGATCTTCACTCACATGCTTGGTTCTTGAGATCTTCACTCAGCATGCTTGGTTCTTGAGAGGATGTGGTGGTGTGCAGATCTTCACTCGCATGCTTGGTTTTTGAGAGGACGTCACAATGTCCAGATCTTCACTCAGCATGCTTGGTTCTTGAGAGGATGTGGCAGTGTGCAGATCTTCACTCAGCATGCTTGGTTTTTGAGAGGACGTCACAATGTCTTCAGCTTGGTTTTTTTGAGAGGATCTTCACAGATCTTCACTCACATGCTTGGTTCTTGAGAGGATGTGGTGGTGTGCAGATCTTCACTGCTTGGTTTTTGAGCATGTCTTCACTCAGCATGCTTGGTTTTTGAGAGGATGTGGGCGGTGTGCAGATCTTCACTCACATGCTTGGTTCTTGGGATGTGGTGGTGTGCAGATTTCTTGAGAGGATGTGGCGGTGTGCAGATCTTCACTCGCTTGGTTCTTGAGAGGATGTGGCACAATGTTCTTCACTCAGCATGCTTGGTTCTTGAGAGGATGTGGTGGTGTGCAGATCTTCACTCGCATGCTTGGTTCTTGAGAGGATGTGGCAGGTGTGCAGATCTTCACTGCTTGGTTTTTGAGAGGTTTTTTATGCTTGGTTTTTGAGAGGATGTCACAATGTCCAGATCTTCACTCAGCATGCTTGGTTTTTGAGAGGAGAGGATGGGTGGTGTGCAGATCTTCATGTTTGGTTTTTTGAGAGGACGCCATGTTCTTGAGAGGATGTGGTTGTGCAGATCTTCACTCAGCATGCTTGGTTCTTGAGAGGATGTGGCTTGGTTCTTGAGGTGTGCAGATCTTCACTCAGCATGCTTTCTTGAGTTGGTGGTGTGCAGATCTTCACTCAGCATGCTTTGGTTCTTGAGAGGATGTGGTGGTGTGCAGATCTTCACTTGCATGCTTGGTTCTTGAGAGGATTTTGTGAGATGCTTGGTTTTTGAGAGGACGTCACAATGTCCAGATCTTCACTCAGCATGCTTGGTTCTTGAGAGGATGTGGTGGTGTGCAGATCTTCAATCGCATGCTTGGTTCTTGAGAGGATGTGGTGGTGTGCAGATCTTCACTCGCATGCTTGAGAGGATTGTGCAGATTTTGCTTGGTTTTTGAGAGGATGTGGTGGTGTCCAGATCTTCACTCAGATGGGTTTTTGAGAGGACGTCACTTGAGAGGATGTGGTGGTGTGCATGTCCAGATCTTCACTCAGCATGCTTGGTTCTTGAGAGGATGTGGCGGTGTGCAGATCTTCACTCGCATGCTTGGTTCTTGAGAGGATGTGGTGGTGTGCAGATCTTCACTCGCATGCTTGGTTCTTGAGAGGATGTGGCGGTGTGCAGATCTTCACTCGCATGCTTGGTTTTTGAGAGGACGTCACAATGTCCAGATCTTCACTCATGCTTGGTTCTTGGTTCTTGAGAGGATGTGGCGGTGTGCAGATCTTCACTTCACTCAGCATGCTTGGTTCTTGAGAGGATGTGGCGGTGTGCTTCACTTGATCTTTCAGAGGATGTGCATGCAGATTTCACTCAGGTTCTTGAGAGGATGTGGCGGTGTGCAGATCTTCACTCGCATGCTTGGTTTTTGAGAGGATGTGGTGATCTTCACTCAGCATGCTTGGTTTTTGAGAGGAAATCTTCACCACAAGAGGATGTGGTTTATCTTCACTTTAAATGCTTGGTTTGAGAGGATGGGTTCAATCTTCACTCGCATGCTTGGTTCTTGAGAGGATGTGGCACAGATCTTCACTCGCATGCTTGGTTCTTGAAAACACTGCAGATCTTCACCATGCTTGTTCTTGAGAGGATGTGGTTGTGCAGACCATGCTTGGTTTTTTTCTCTGTCCAGATCTTCACTCAGTATGCTTGGTTTTTGAGAGGACGTGCTATGTCCAGATCTTCACTCATATGCTTGGTTCTTGAGAGGATGTGGTGGTGTGCAGATCTTCACTCTTGGTTTTTTGAGAGGATGAGGCGGTGTGCAGATCTTCACTCGCATGCTTGGTTCTTGAAAGAGATCTTCACTCGCATGCTTGGTTCACATGCTTGGTTCTTGAGTTTATGTAGTGCTGCTGTTCACAAATGTCATGTTATTGATCTTCACATTTTGTCCAGATCTTCCACTGTTAAAAATAACTGTCTGCAGATCTTCAAAGTTGGTTTTGAAGATGGGTAAACTTCATTGTATTTGGTTCTTGAGAGGATGGGAATATATTTTTTCAAATTTGAATACAAAGATGGGTGGTAGAACTATTTGGTTCTTGAGAGGATGTGGCGGTGTGCAGATCTTCAGTGGAATGTATTTGTTCAGGGGTTCTTGAGAGGATGCTAATCTTCACCGCATGTTGGTTCTTGATGTGGCGGTTTATTTAAAATAAAATTTCAACGAAAATCTGGAAATGTAAATTTACTGCATAACCATAAGTGAAAAAAGTTTTAACAGAAATCCTTCAGTATTCACTTGCTTGGATTATTATGGGACATTGCATTGCTTGTCAATGCTTGGTTCATGAGTGGAGTGGTATTAGTTGATTATTATTACATTGTATTGTGATGTCATGTTTCTAGTTTATGATCAGTGGTATTATGTGATGATTATTATTACATTGTATTGCTGTCGTGTTCATGATCAGTGGTATTATGTGATGATTATTATTACATTGTATTGATGTCGTGTTCATGATCAGTGATATTACGTGATTATTATTACATTGTATTGCTGTCGTGTTCATGATCAGTGGTATTAGTTGATTATTATTACATTGTATTGCTGTCATGTTCATGATCAGTGGTATTATGTGATGATTATTATTACATTGTATTGCTGTCGTGTTCATGATCAGTGGTATTATGTGATGATTATTATTACATTGTATTGCTGTCGTGATCATGATCAGTGGTTATTATTACATGTGTTCATGATTATTGATTTATTTGTATTGCTGTCGTGTTCATGATCAGTGGTATTATGTGATGATTATTATTACATTGTATTGCTGTCATGTTCATGATCAGTGGTATTATGTGATGATTATTATTACATTGTATTGCTGTCATGTTCATGATCAGTGGTATTATGTGATGATTATTATTGCATTGTATTGCTGTCGTGTTCATGATCAGTGGTATTATGTGATGATTATTATTACATTGTATTGCTGTCGTGTTCATGATCAGTGGTATTATGTGATGATTATTATTGCATTGTATTGATGTCGTGTTCATGACAATCCTAGTGTAAAACTATAGACTGGTAGATTTGTTATTTTTGCTGACAATCCTAGTGTAAAACTATAGACTGGTAGATTTGTTATTTTTGCTCAAGCACAATGATCCAGATTTTCATAGGTGTCTAAATGGTGTTTAGATATTTGGATGGATGTCTAGTGTAAGTAAATTGCTTAATCCTAGTTGTGCCCCCATTGTTGCTTGTGGTACATTTGTTGATTATTTTACCCTCTCAGAACTCTTCCATACTAAATGTCTTGGCACCCTGTATTAAGGTTGCTACAATATCAAAAAAACATTATTGAAATTTCGGCGCAACTGGTTTCAGATCATTTGCAATACATTTAAGTTAACAGGTAGAGGAGCTCAGTTTGTTTGAAAGCATTTTAAATGATCTCATGTATTTAGTTAGAAACTCATCACCTCACTGTTTAATATTCCCTGATGTGCAAGCGAAGGATTGACGATCATTTCTCACAGCCTCGCTGTTTGTATACTTGGCCCAGTTTCTTCATCCTGTGTAGACTGTGTCAATGGAAGCGACACACTCGCTCTCCCCCTCAGGCTGATCCCTTGAAAACAAAACTTCCCATTGCAATTTAACCGTCTCCATTACTTTTAACGTATTTCGAATGTGCTTGGTACTTCAAAGCAGGCCCTGCCTAAAATCCTTTGTTTTGGTTGCATAGTAATAAAACCACGAATGGCAATAAAAATATGTAAAATTACATTTAGTCTGGAGTCAACTGAAATCACACGAGATTTTAAATTAAGCAGTGTGCTGTTGACTGCAATGTGACTTTAATATGCAACAGATAATCACTGTACTCTTACCTGTGTAGATATTCACTGTACTCTTACCCTGTATAGATAATCACTGTACTCTTACCCTGTGTAGATAATCACTGCACTCTTACCCTGTGTAGATAATCACTGTACTCTTGCCCTGTGTAGATAATCACTGTACTCTTACCCTGTACAGATAATCACTGCACTCTTCCCTGTATAGATAATTG
Organism: Huso huso; assembly: GCA_036884735.1. NCBI lineage: Eukaryota > Metazoa > Chordata > Actinopteri > Acipenseriformes > Acipenseridae > Huso > Huso huso. The sequence continues at coordinate 29,263,377 of CM072668.1, forward strand.
CTGCAGTGTAATCTAGTTTCTGGGGCTCATTATCACCCATTGCTTTGGTTAGCCAAACTACTTATTCACTACAATAGCCAGAGCCTGTACTGTACTTGAAGGAATGGGCATCCCGATACAGGGGTAAATAGTCAACTTGCTTACAGGAGTCCCAGGGATTGGTGGCACCATAACACTGTTCAATGTTTTTACATTGCAAAGATCAAACTGCATTGACTTCTAATGTATCCTTGCTATGGAAGGGTGGTGGGCAATTCACTGACACAGAGGAACTTTATTTGTATTATTATTATTATTTATTTCTTAGCTGACGCCATTATCCAGGGCGACTTACAATTGTTACAAGATATCACATTATTTTTACATACAATTACTCATTCATACAGTTGGGTTTTTACTGGAGCAATCTAGGTAAAGTATCTTGCTCAAGGGTACAGCAGCAGTGCCCCCACCGGGGATTGAACCCACGACCCTCTGGTCAAGAGTCCAGAGCCCTAACCACTACTCCACACTGCTGCCCCATTTGTAACGCCACTCAGGGCGCTGTTGTCCGTGGCCTGAATACTGAAAACAGGACCACAGGGTTACCAATACTGGTATACATTCCAGTGCACATACAAGTACTCAAAAATAATAATGAAAACAAAAGGCGAAAGAAAAAGGGAAAATAAAACTACAAAATAAAGGTGCTGCACTCGGCAGCGTTACCCCGACCATCGCTATCCACACGGCCCGGGTCTCTGTCCTATGCTCACCTGTTCCCTCAACCTGCTCGTACTGTTTGGGGTTCTGCCCAAGTTTTTCCCCGCTCCTAAAAATTCATTTTCTTTTTAATTAATTAGTTGTTGTGCTCGTTCTTCTCCGGCTGTGCTCGGTCCGGCAGCAGAGCTTCCGCCAGCTGGCTCATTTCGTCTTAGAGGGGCAGGCTGAGGGAACAACAGAGCGTTATCTTACAGGGTTAGCAATCCTCCAAGGCCCGCCTCTCAGCCACTCAGAAAGAGGGAAAACCAACACACCCTCTTCCCCACCTCTCCGTGTCACTGCCATGACTGACAGGCGGATCTTACGAGGCTGCTGCCACAGTCAGAGCCTGCATGCTGAGAGGGTAACGGCTCTATTCAAATACACAGTCAGAGTCTGCATGCTGAGAGGGTTACTGCTCTATTCAAATACACAGTCAGAGCCTGCATGCTGAGAGGGTTACTGCTCTATTCAAATACACAGTCAGAGCCTGCATGCTGAGAGGGTAACTGCTCTATTCAAATACACAGTCAGAGCCTGCATGCTGAGAGGGTTACTGCTCTATTCAAATACACATTACAGCGGTTTATAGAATAGTAGTATTTTGGGAAGGGTTGACATTTTAGAGAAGAAGAAAAAAAAAACTACCTGACAGGTAATTGGTAGTTTTAGTTCCAGAAGTTTGTATGTATTCTACATTATAAACAGTATCTGAAATCTGTATTTCCAGCTCCACCTCCTCCACGGTCCTACAAGTGTGCTGCAGTGACCTTGGCAGTGCTGTGGATCCTGTCAGTGGTCATCGGGCTCGGAGTCATCTGTAAGTATTGAGCTACTGGAGGGAGGAGGGCATGTCAGAATGCTTTCAATGCTGCAGACACCAGGACACTTACTGCATATACTAATGGACCAAGTATATAGAGATGCAGAGGGCCCATGTTTCATCAGCTGGAATGCTGGTCCAGACTATTTGCTGTGGACAATGATTAATTTGACCAATATTATTTAAATAATGTTTTTGGTTTATTTAAAATTATATAATTTGCAACATGTTTTAACTGCCGTTAGTTGTGGCTTTCACCCTAGTTAGTGGTTCTTCCTTTCTTTTTTGTTTTCTCTGTTATGCTTTTTCGTTTGTTGATTTTTTAAAATAAAGCCAGATTCCTGCTCTCTCCCACTATAGAGACGTGGAGGTCAGTCTCTGCTGCTCTCTCCACTATAGAGGCGTGGAGGTCAGTCTCTGCTGCCCTCTCTCCCACTATAGAGACGTGGAGGTCAGTCTCTGCTGCCCTCTCCACTATAGAGGCGTGGAGGTCAGTCTCTGCTGCTCTCTCCACTATAGAGGCGTGGAGGTCAGTCTCTGCTGCTCTCTCCACTATAGAGGCGTGGAGGTCAGTCTTTGCTGCCCTCTCCACTATAGAGGCGTGGAGGTCAGTCTGCTGCTCTCTCTCCCACTATAGAGGCGTGGAGGTCAGTCTCTGCTGCTCTCTCCACTATAGAGGTGTGGAGGTCAGTCTCTGCTGCTCTCTCCACTATAGAGGCGTGGAGGTCAGTCTCTGCTGCTCTCTCCACTATAGAGGCGTGGAGGTCAGTCTCTGCTGCTCTCTCCCACTATAGAGGCGTGGAGGTCAGTCTCTGCTGCTCTCTCCACTATAGAGGCGTGGAGGTCAGTCTTTGCTGCCCTCTCCACTATAGAGGCGTGGAGGTCAGTCTCTGCTGCTCTCTCCCACTATAGAGGCGTGGAGGTCAGTCTCTGCTGCTCTCTCCACTATAGAGGCGTGGAGGTCAGTCTTTGCTGCCCTCTCTCCCACTATAGAGACGTGGAGGTCAGTCTCTGCCCCATCTCCCACTATAGAGGCGTGGAGGTCAGTCTCTGCTGCTCTCTCCACTATAGAGGCGTGGAGGTCAGTCTGCTGCTCTCTCTCCCACTATAGAGGCGTGGAGGTCAGTCTCTGCTGCTCTCTCCACTATAGAGGCGTGGAGGCCAGTCTCTGCTGCTCTCTCCACTATAGAGGCGTGGAGGTCAGTCTCTGCTGTTCTCTCCCACTATAGAGGCGTGGAGGTCAGTCTCTGCTGCTCTCTCCACTATAGAGGCGTGGAGGTCAGTCTTTGCTGCCCTCTATCCCACTATAGAGACGTGGAGGTCAGTCTCTGCTGCCCTCTCTCCCACTATAGAGGCGTGGAGGTCAGTCTCTGCTGCCCTCTCCACTATAAAGGCGTGGAGGTCAGTCTCTGCTGCCCTCTCCACTATAGAGGCGTGGAGGTCAGTCTCTGCTGCTCTCTCCACTATAGAGGCGTGGAGGTCAGTCTCTGCTGCTCTCTCCACTATAGAGACGTGGAGGTCAGTCTCTGCTGCCCTCTCTCCCACTATAGAGGTGTGGAGGTCAGTCTCTGCTGCCCTCTCCACTATAGAGGCATGGAGGTCAGGCTCTGCTGCCCTGGCTGCCCTTCTCATGCATGACTGGTTTATATAATTTCCTCTTTCATTATTTCCTCATGTATTCATGTTGTGCCAGCTCTGGTTCTTATGTATATAGTTTTGTTGATTTGCATTTGATTGTAGTATGTGGCTGCTCAAAGACTCTCAGTAAGCATTATGCTTTATTTATTGTTTTCAGTTCAAAGAGGCAAGTGTAAGAAAGTGAATTTAAGGGGTGAAATGTTATGGGTTTAATATTATTGCACATATGCTCTCTGTCCTCAGTTTAGCTGTCACAAAATAATCTTGAGATAGCAGTGCCTAGTAATCAACTCCCCAGAAAGCAGTTTAAGAGAGTTAGAGGGGATGTGAAACAATTGCACCATATCTCAGGAATATAGATGGTTCATCACAGAAACTATCAACAGTGCCCTGAAGAAACAGAGCAGAGGACTAACATAGGCTGTAAAAACCAATTGTAAAAAACAGCTGTAAATAAGTTGTAATTAAGCTGATAAACGAGTTTAGGTCCCAAGGTCACCTAGTGAAAATCTATATAAGAAGTGGATTAGGGATAGATTAGTTGAGCAGTGGTAGGAGATCCATCGGCTCCAGTGTCCTCCGTGTGCCTCCGCTCTCCCAGAGAAAGGTAACTGTATTTTTTTCTCTGTACTAGATTGCTGATGCATTTACAGTCTGTGCAACTGCTAAAATAAACTGCTTGTGTTTTCTTTCTGTATACTGGAGTCCTGTAACCCACTGTGTTGGGATGAAATAAAAGGGTTTACATTTTACTGATTGGCTGTAATATTTTAATTCTGGGAACTATAAGAATTATAAATGGAGATAATTGAGTTAACAAAACACATAAAACCAACACAAGCATCAGAGATGGGGAGGAATCAGGTATTAGTCATGAGGCTACATAAGGAAGGTCAAATAATTGGACCGTCTAAAAAAGGGGTAGCTGTTTGATTTACATCTTGTTTTTCAGTTCACAGAAGCCTCTTTGCAAATAATTCAGAGCTGGAGAACAGACTGAAGGACATGGAAAACAACTACTCTGCTTTACAGAAGAACCAGAAGAATACAACAGAAAGCTGGATTGCTGGTAAATATTATCACCTAAAGATAAGGAAAACAAAAGCAGATGAAGGTATCCTCTCTGCTTCATACTGATGATAGAAGCAGTCATGCAATCTGTGATTTTGTAATATTTTATTATTTATGAATGAGAGGAGGCCGGTCAGCCTATCTATGCTTGTCCAGTTCCTAGTAGTCGACTGCTCTCTAAACTTTGTCAAGTTAAAGGATGCCTGTGATTCAGCCTCAGCAATCAGCACTCTCTGTGTGAAGACGAGTCTCCTTCCCTCTGTCCTAAGTCTGTCTCCACTACCAGCTGTGTCCTCTGCTCCTGGTTTCTCGACTGTGCTTAAAGTACTGGTTATGGTTAGCTAAGTCAACTCCTTTTAGGATTTTAAACACGTCAATCCTCCTAATTCTTTTTTTGTTCTTCGCTAAATATATGCAGTTCTTTCCTCCATCTCTCCGTAGCTTATTCCTTTAAACCCAGGATTAGTCTGGTTGTTCATTGAATTCTCTCCAGGACCACAATGTCTTTTTGGTACTGTGGTGTGTATACCCAAGCATTCAGTTTGCCTTTTTGATTGCTTCCCCACACTGTGTGGGTGCTGACAGTGATGAGTCTAGAACAACACCAAGGTCTTTCTCGTGGTGAGCCTGTTCTAGTTCTACACCACCTCTTTGGTATTTGGGTTCTACATGTTTGTGACCTGCATGTAACACTGTTTGATTTCCATCTTGTTTCACAGTTCAAAGAAGCCTCTCAGCAACAATTTCAGCACTGCAGATTCAACTGAAGGACACAGAAAAGAACTACTCAGATTTACAGAAGAACCACAAGCGTGTGACTGAAAGCTGTAACAACGGTAAATATTCAAAATGAGCTGTATTAGCACACAGGCTGCAGGTAAGTTTGACTTGATTTATTAGTGGTGGGCAACGATATGACAATTTTACATCGATATCGTAGCAGTCAGGAATGCTTGAGAATGTAAGGTTGCTGTCACTACCACCAGTCACAGAAATGAGATTTCACAAGTTCAATCTTAATAAGAGAATCTGTTTGGTTTTTATTGTGTTTCTCAGTTCAAAGAAGCCTCTCTGCAAATAATTCAGAGCTGGAGAACAAACTGAAGCACATGGAAAACAACTACTCTGCTTTACAGAAGAACCAGAAGAATACGACAGAAAGCTGGATTGCTGGTAAATATTATCACCAAAAGCTGTATTAGTGTGACTGACTTCAGTTATCGTGTCTTTGACACCCTTTTATAAGAGCACACGTGAAGAAAACAAAGTATGGACGCGCAATTGCTTCTGATATTTTAGTTTGGAAAATAACCAATGAAACAAATCAGATTGCAATAAACTAATACAGGATCTAAAACTATTCCAAACATAATGTATATGAGGCTTCTAGAGGTTTGAGTAAAAACAATTAGAACATGTCCCCCCATATTTAATTAAAATATATAAGAAAAGATAAGGAAAACAAAAGCAGATGAAGGTATCCTCTCTGCTTCATACGGATGATAGAAGCAGTCTGTGTGTTCCTGCAATCTGTGATTTTGTAATATTTATTTTTTATTTATGAATGAGAGGAGGCCGGTCAGCCTATCTATGCTTGTCCAGTTCCTAGTAGTCGACTGCTCTCTAAACTTTGTCAAGTTAAAGGATGCCTGTGATTTCAGCCTCAGCAATCACCACTCTCTGTGTGAAGACGTGTCTCCTTCCCTCTGTCCTAAGTCTGTCTCCACTACCAGCTGTGTCCTCTGCTCCTGGTTTCTGGACTGTGCTTAAAGTACTGGTTATGGTTAGCTAAGTCAACTCCTTTTAGGATTTTAAACACGTCAATCGTCCTAATTATTTTTTTGTTCTTCGCTAAATATATGCAGTTCTTTCCTCCATCTCTCCGTAGCTTATTCCTTTAAACCCAGGATTAGTCTGGTTGTTCATTAAATTCTCTCCAGGACCACAATGTCTTTTTGGTACTGTGGTGTGTATACGCAAGCATTCAGTTTGTCTTTTTGATTGCTTCCCCACACTGTGTGGGTTCTGACAGTGATGAGTCTAGAACAACACCAAGGTCTTTCTCGTGGTGAGCCTGTTCTAGTTCTACACCACCTCTTTGGTATTTGGGTTCTACATGTTTGTGACCTGCATGTAACACTGTTTGATTTCCATCTTGTTTCACAGTTCAAAGAAGCCTCTTAGCAAATAATTCAGCGCTGCAGATTCAACTGAAGGACACAGAAAAGAACTACTCAGATTTACAGAAGAACCACAAGCGTGTGACTGAAAGCTGTAACAACGGTAAATACTCAAAATGAGCTGTATTAGCGCACAGGCTGCAGGTAAGTTTGACTTGATTTATTAGTGGTGGGCAACGATATGACAATTTTACATCGATATCGTAGCAGTCAGGAATGCTTGAGAATGTAAGGTTGCTGTCACTACCACCAGTCACAGAAATTAGATTTCACAAGTTCAGTCTTAATAAGAGAATCTTTTTGGTTTTTATTGTGTTTCTCAGTTCAAAGAAGCCTCTCTGCAAATAATTCAGAGCTGGAGAACAAACTGAAGGACATGGAAAACAACTACTCTGCTTTACAGAAGAACCAAAAGAATACAACAGAAAGCTGGATTGCTGGTAAATGTTATCACCAAAAGCTGTATTAGTGTGACTGACTTCAGTTATCGTGTCTTTGACACCCTTTTATAAGAGCACACGTGAAGAAAACAAAGTATGGGAAGCGCAATTGCTTCTGATATTTTAGTTTGGAAAATAACCAATGAAACAAATCAGATTGTAATAAACTAATACAGTATCTAAAAATATTCCAAACATAATGTATATGAGGCTTCTAGAGGTTTGAGTAAAAACAATTAGAACATGTCCCCTCATATTTAATTAAAATATATAAGAAAAGATAAGGAAAACAAAAGCAGATGAAGGTATCCTCTCTGCTTCATACTGATGATAGAAGCAGTCTGTGTGTTCCTGCAATCTGTGATTTTGTAATATTTTATTATTTATGAATGAGAGGAGGCCGGTCAGCCTATCTATGCTTGTCCAGTTCCTAGTAGTCGACTGCTCTCTAAACTTTGTCAAGTTAAAGGATGCCTGTGATTCAGCCTCAGCAATCAGCACTCTCTGTGTGAAGACGAGTCTCCTTCCCTCTGTCCTAAGTCTGTCTCCACTACCAGCTGTGTCCTCTGCTCCTGGTTTCTCGACTGTGCTTAAAGTACTGGTTATGGTTAGCTAATCAACTCCTTTTAGGATTTTAAACACGTCAATCGTCCTAATTCTTTTTTTGTTCTTGGCTAAATATATGCAGTTCCCTTTCAAGTCGAAAATAACCATCAAGGTATGGGATATTGCCATCAGGGAGTAGCGATTGGCTGAGCTTTATAGCAAAGCTGCTGATAGGCCTCTGCGCAAGCTGCCACGTAAGCCCGCCCCCCTGGGAGCTTACTACACGCAGCGCGCAGAGACTCTCTTCCTCTTTTGTCTTCAGCATTGGTAGCGGTAGGTCATTTGAGCTTGTCGACTGACTGTACTCATTAAGCTTAGGCTTGAGAGCTGGTTTTTTGCCCCTTCTCCGAGTTTATTTCAGTTGTACTCATTATTATTTTGTATTTCGGTTTATATAATCGTGTATATAAATTTATATTACATTATATATTCCTTCACGCTTTGCTTCGGCATCGCGTTTCTTTGTTACTCTCGTGGTCTTCGTCTTTCCTTTTACTATAATTATTTAATAATTGTTATTGTGTGTTTTGGGGTTTTTGTATTATATTATATATCTGTATATATATATTTTGTTTATTTACGCCGTTATGTTGGCCTTGGCCACGCCACAAGATTGCAGCATCGGTCTTGCCTCTGGCTAGACCGCGTGTGTGTGGAGCCTGCTCTGCAGCCTCTATATTAATCCACTGCGGTGTGTTCCATCCCTACCGCGTGGTAGCTGTACGGTCTGCCCTTACAGTCAGTAAGCACTATAGTGTTGCTGCAGCGTCCCACAAAAAAAAAAAAAAAAAAAAATCCCTTTTTTCACCATTTGGAAGACGACCACCAAACACATACTCCCTTAAGCACCTAGATAAGTATTAATCAGCATCAGACACTGTACCAGCACTAGCGACTCTGCTCTGGGTCAGCTGACGATTTTTTAGGGCATCTCGTCTACGCTGCCTCAACGCTTGGTACTCGTGACTCCGCATGGTGTCAGCGCCTCGGCGCTTGGTGCAGCCTCCGCTTTGGGACTTGGTGTCTCGACGCTGGTGCTCGACGCACCCACCTTCGACGCCGACGCTTTAGGCGCTGACGCTGGTGCTCGGCGCCGGCGCGACGTTCTGCGCTTCGGCGCGCTGACGCTCCGGGCGCCGACGCTTCGACGCTCGACGCTCCGCCGGGTGACGCTCGACGCTCGGCTCGGCGCTGGTGCTTACGCTCGACGCTGACGCTGGTGTTTCGACGCTCGGCGCCTCGGTGCTCGGTGCCGGTTTCGACGCTTTCGGCGCTCGGGTCAGCCAGTGCTTCGGCGGCGACGCACCTTCGGCGCTTTGTTGAGCCATGCTCGACGGCGATGTCGGGCTTTCATCGCTCGGACCTGTCAGGCAAAGCTGCCTGCCAGCGATCCGCGACAATGATTGTGTGGCGTGTCTGGGGCCAGAAATGCGCGCATCCGCGTTGGCGGATAGGGCTTTTTGTCATCTCTGTGCTGGCTTCCAGGCACGCACCCTCCGCCAAAGGGCGAAGAAAGCAGTGGGTGGGCACTCTCCTTCCTCGGGATCATCCCACACCATTTCTGCCCCGCCGTCGTCTACGGCGACTCCGCCAGGGCGGCTACAGCTCTCCAGGAGCCCGTCCTCCCAGCTAACAGCTGGTCAGAGGTCCCCCACCAGACGCGCTCGGGAACGCAGCCCCTCCCCTCGTAGGGTACGCCCCCGTCGGGAGTCTAGGTCGCACTCCAGATCGCCTCGACGGAGAGGACGCTCTCGCTCCCCTCGTCGGGACAGGCGATACAGAGACAGGTCGGGGGTGGCGGAGCTAACCTCCAAAATGTCTCAGTTTATGGAGGTTATGATGGGACAGCAGTCCATCCTCATGTCCCTAGCAAATGTGGTGCCCCCAGTCCCAGAACAACCGACTGGGCCCATTGCTAGCCAGCCAGTGGCCCCTCCACAACCTGCACCGGTCGTCGCCCTCCCAGTGCAACCTCTAAAGGAATGGGATATCGATGCAGTTTCCAGAGACGCATCTGACATCCTAGAAGGGGAGAGTATAGAGGCTGAGGTAGCCTCCCAGCACTCTGAGCAGGACATCGAGCTCCAGGTGCTGGATACCGATGACCCGACGTGGTCTGTGGTGGAGAGAGCAACCCGCCACTTGGGCATCGAGTGGCCTATGACGGAACTACCACGGCGATCCTTGTTCGAGTCGCCTTCAGCCCAGCCCCATCAGTCCAGGATGCTTCCGGCATTCCCAGACTTTATTAAGGAGGTGCAGTCCACCTGGGGGGCTCCGGCCTCTGCCCCTGCGACTTCTCGCAAGGCCTCAGCCTTTAACATGCAAGGGGCAAGTGAAGCTGGGTTGGCGTCCTTCCCACCGGTGGACGCTGCGTTCGCTGCATTGGTGAAGACGCCAACATTATCGGGGCTGACAAAAGATCCTGCATGCCCCAATAAGCAGTGCAGGACCACAGAGGTACACCTGAAGAAGGGGTACGCTGCGGCCACGGAGGCGGTCAAACTGTCAAATGTGGCCAGCTTGCTGACAGTCTACCAAGCGGCACTCATTAGAGACCTGCCTGAGTGCCCTTCTGTGGCCCTCAGAAGCGAGTTGGGGACGGTCAGTCAACTGCTGGTGAAGTTGGCCCAGCTCAACGCGCGGGCTCAGGGCAGGAGCATCGCGTCTCTGGTGGTGGCCAGAAGGCAGCTCTGGCTCTCGCAAGCGAGAGTGCAGGAACCTGACAAGGCCCCGTTGCTGGATGCCCCAATCACACCGGGACACACATTCGGTCCGGCGGTGGAGGAGATGCTGCAACGCTCCGTCAAGGCGCGGGAGGCGTCGCAGCAAATGGCAAAAATGTGGCCAAATAAGCCGTTCCAGCCGAAGCGGCCTCAGGAACATCAGTGGCGCAGGACACCGCCACAGCAGCAGGCGCAACCACGGGGTAGTAAGACCTCCCCTTCAGGTCCATCAGCGCGCGGCCAACCCTCGTTTGTAAGACCGCAGCGCGGAGGGTGGCGCCCTAGAGGAGGTGGCAGGCCATGCCCTTGTGGCTCTGGCCAGGCCCCTCGCGAACGAGCGCAGCCAAAACAGCCCTGAAAACTTCAGGCAGCTGTTAACCCACCCCTACACTGTCCCACAGCTCCAGTTCTTGCAACAATGCCCCAACGACATCTGGGTGCGCAAAACTATATTCACCGGGTACACCCTTCAGTTCCAGTTAAAACCTCCCCTCTTCCGGGGAGTGGTGGTAACTGCAGTGAAGGACTTGGTTCAGTCCTCAGCTCTGAATGTGGAAATACAGGCATTGCTCAGGAAGCGTGCCATCCAACAAGTAGACCCTGCTCTGATCGACCAGGGGTTCTATTCCAAATACTTCCTGGCGCCCAAAAAGGACGACGGGCTCCGCCCTATTTTAGATCTGCGAGTACTGAACAAATACCTCCGGGTGTTATCGTTCAGGATGCTTACGCACAGGCACATCATCCAGTCAATCCGACACGGCGACTGGTTCACCACCGTGGACCTGACAGATGCGTACTTTCATGTTCCCATCTGCCCGGGTCACAGGAAGTATTTGCGTTTCACATTTCAGAGCAGGGTATACGAGTTTTGTGTCCTTCCATTCGGCCTGTCACTAGCTCCTCGAACCTTTTCGAAATGTATGGATGCCATTCTAGCTCCCTTGCGGGCTCAAGGCGTCCGACTGCTGAACTATCTGGATGACTGGCTCGTCTGCGCGCAGTCGAAGGAGCAGTTTGCACAGCACAAAGTGATGGTTACAGACCATCTTCAGCGGCTAGGTCTGAAGGTCAATTCAGAAAAGAGCCGCCTCGTGCCGAGCCAACAGACCGAATTCTTGGGTCTGCATCTGGACTCAGTGTCCATGGAAGCGACCCTGTCAACACAAAGAGTTGCCTCGCTGGAGCGGTGTCTCTCCCTATTCAGGTTGAGAGAAACAGTCAGCATGGAGCTGTGTCAGCCCATGCTGGGGTTGATGGCTGCCGCCTCGCAAGCCCTTCCCTTGGGCTTATTACACCAGAGACCTCTGCAGGCCTGGTTCAATGCCTTCGCGTTGCATCCGCGGAGAGACAAACACCGCAGGTTGACGGTATCCCGAACCTGCTGGGAAGCCCTGCGCTGGTGGAAAGTTCCGTCGAACATCCGCCAGGGCGTTCGCTTGGGTCCCATCTTCCGAAGGGAGGTTATCACGACCGATGCTTCCAACCAAGGTTGGGGAGCAGTCTGGAACGGCTCAGGGACCCGTGGAGTGTGGTCAGGACCCTGGAGGTCAGACCACATCAATGCTATGGAACTCAGAGCAGTGGACCTCACCCTCCGGCACTTTTTGCCAGTGCTTCTAGGCAAGCACGTGTTAGTGCGGTCAGACAACACCACGGTTGTGGCGTATATCAACCGCCAGGGCGGCCTACGGTCCCCTCGCCTTCACTGGATGGTAACACGGATGTTGCTATGGGCACAACCGCGTTTGACCTCTCTGCGTGCGGTTCACCTACCGGGCAGAGTCAATTATGCAGCGGATCTCCTATCCAGAGGAGGTCCTCTTGCGTTGGAATGGCGTCTCCACCCTCAGGTGGTAGAGCGCATTTGGGAATGGTTCGGCATAGCGCCCCCTATGGTTCTCGGTGAGGGACCTCGACAGCCCCCTAGGAGTTGATGCACTGGCTCACGAATGGCCGCCAGGGCTCTTATATGCATTTCCACCGATTCCGATGCTTCCCGCCTTCTTGGAGAAGGTCAGGGTAGAGCAAGCGACAGTGATTCTGATCGCTCCTCGGTGGCCTCGGAGAATATGGTTCCCGAGTCTGGTGCAGTTGTTGCACGGTCGCCCGAGGGAGCTCCCTCTGCGAGCGGACCTGTTGTCCCAAGCCCAAGGAGGGCTATGGCACCCGAACCCCAAGCTCATGCAGCTATGGGCTTGGCCCCTGAGCGGGAGCGCCTGTCAGCCTTAGGGCTTTCGACGGCCGTGATTTCGACCATTCAGAGCGCCAGAGCGCCCTCTACTAGGTCGCAATATACATACAAATGGCAGTTGTTCTGGCTGAGGGCCATGACCCAATATCCTGCCCTATGGCAGTGATATTACAGTTTCTACAGAAACTGTTGGATGAAGGGAAATCTCCCTCTACACTTAAGGTGTATTTAGCCGCAATATCGGCTTGCCATGTACGCATTGACGGTTTATCACCAGGTTGCCATTTTCTGGCATTGCAGTTCCTGAAAGGCGAAAGACGTTTGCGGCCTCCAAGGACGACCAGTTTACCGTCATGGAGCCTTGACGTGGTGCTAGAAGCCCTTACCAAGGCACCGTTCGAGCCTCTCCACAGCGTGAATATGAAGCTCGTGTCTATAAAAACTGCATTTTTGCTGTCAGTGGTATCAGCCAAACGCGTGGGCGAGTTACATGCACTGTCAGTGCATTCATCATGTACTCGTTTCGCAGGAGACGGTTCTAAGGTCTCCATGCGCCCAAATCCAGCCTTTTTACCCAAGGTCATATCCCCGTTTCATATGAGCCAATCAGTCGAGTTGATGGCGTTCCATCCTCCTCCTTTTTCTTCCCCAGAGGAAGAACGGTTACACATGCTCTGCCCCGTGCGGGCATTGAGGTGTTATATTGACCGTACAACGACTGTGAGGCAAACAGAACAATTGTTCATATGCCATGGTTCTAGGACTTTGGGTCAGCCGTTGTCTAAACAACGCCTTTCCCATTGGATAGTGGATGCTATTAAATTAGCTTATGAATCTGCAGGCCTTCCGCCACCAGGGCAGTTGAAGGCACATTCCACTAGGGGTATGGCGACATCCTGGGCCCTCTTCATTTGCGCGGCAGCCAGTTGGGCTACACCACATACCTTCATGAGGTTTTACCGATTGAACGTACTGGATTCCTCTGCTCCACTATTTGGAGCATCTGTGCTACACTCTATGACACCTCAGGATGCGGACATATAGAGTGGTTGACAACATGGTGTTGACTATTCCACCTTAGGACAGGTGTCATTGCGAGCATAGACGCTGAGGCGCAGCTCCGCATATGCGTAGATGTATTGCCTACGCAGTTGCGTCATGACGTAAGTCTGTCCTACTGCCGAGAATCCTCCCTCGCGACGGCTTGGGTACACTGTTCACATACCTTGATGGTTATTTTCGACTTGAAAGGGAACGATAGGTTGCGGATGCAACCCCGGTTCCCTGAAAGAGAAAATACCCATCAACCATAGGTCGCCCGAAGCCTTCACGCCTGAAGAGCAAAAGAGGAAGAGAGTCTCTGCGCGCTGCGTGTAGTAAGCTCCCAGGGGGGGGGCTTATGGCAGGCAGTCATGCGCGAGGCTATCGGCAGCTTTGCTATAAAGCTCAGCCAATCGCTACTGCCTGGACGGCAATATCCCATACCTTGATGGTTATTTTCTCTTTCAGGGAACCGGGGTTGCATCCGCAACCTATCGTTCTTTCCTCCATCTCTTCATAACTCATTCCTTTAAACCCAGGATTAGTCTGGTTGTTCATTGAGTTCCCTCCAGGACCACAATGTCCTTTTGGTACTATGGTGTGTATACCCAAACATTCGGTTTGCCTTTTTGATTGCTTCCCCACACTGTGTGGGTGCTGACAGTGATGAGTCTAGAACAACACCAAGGTCTTTCTCGTGGTGAGCCTGTTCTAGTTCTACACCACCTCTTTGGTATTTGGGTTCTACATGTTTGTGACCTGCATGTAACACTGATTTCCATCTTGTTTCACAGTTCAAAGAAGTCTCTCAGCAACGAATTCAGCACTGCAGATTCAACTGAAGGACACAGAAAAGAACTACTCAGATTTACAGAAGAACCACAAGCGTGTGACTGAAAGCTGTAACAACGGTAAATATTCAAACTGAGTTGTATTAGCACACAGGCTGTTGGTGAGTTTGACACTTGAAATCCTGAGCATTCAAACCATTGCCTTTATAAGAGGTTCCATATCTAAGATTTGTTTATGATTTATTAGTTGTGGGCAACGATATGACAATTTTATATTGATCTTGTGATGCACAAAAGAAACACAACACTCACAGGTTTAATGGATTTAATCAAGTATTTTAAACATAGGTATCAAACAAAATCACAGAAAATGTGAACAAAAATACACATAAAAAAAACATGATAAGTTTTCAGTATAAAACGTGACGCATTGTCAAAATGAAAACATTAGAACGTTAGTATCGGTATGTGACAGGCTGGCTCGCAGTGGTGAGGTGTGGTGACGTCACGGACCAGGAAGTAACTGAAACCAAAACAATGGATGGGCGGGTGAAGCTGAATGCTATGGCACTCAGCTGAATTTATTAATAAACAAAACAAAACAAAAGATTTAAACAAACAAAACAGAAACCAAAGGGCACGAGGGCCAAACGAATAAACAAAGACTGTTTAGCAGTCGTTTTTTTAAATGTTATTTTTCCTCGCTCTTGCTCTCTCCCCGTACTCTCCTCTGTACATTCCACCCCTCCAGAATGGAAAGTTGCAGGTTCTTATACCTAGGGGTTAACTAGCCGAGGGGTTAACTAGTTGTTAATTATCTTATTACCCCTCGGCCAGAGTCTGCACGCGTTTGGTAAGGATGCATGACTGTCAGCTAGTTAAATAATCAGTAGCTGATCAGTCATGCATCCTCACAGGGTTTTTAAATATAAGTAATAAAAGACGCGGCGCTTTTACCCACGCCGCAAACAAAAATACAAATACATAGGGGCGGGACACTCCGCCAGACATGCCTTTTCGGCCACCTCCCCCCTTAGTCCCCAAAGTCCCGCTAGCAGTCCCGGCGCAGGAACAGGGGCAGCAGCGGGCCAAAGGTGGCGGCCACGGTGGGATGTCCTCCTCCCACCCCAACAACTGTAGCGTCCCAGTGGACCACGCACAGGCCGGCTCCTCTGGCCAGAAAAATTTTGGGGGTGGTCTCCAGACCTGCCCCCCCTTCTTCATGGCCAGCAGCTCCCCTCCGTGGGGTTCCGGCCACCCTTTCTCCTGCAGCGAATTGCTGCGGGGAGCTGGTCTCCTGACCTCCCCTTCTTCATGGCTGGCAGCTGCCCCTCACGGGGGGCCCCCGCCACAGAAATTCCTGCCGCGAAAGTGCGGCTGGGGGAGCTGGTCTTCTGACCTCCCCCCCCTTCTTCGTGGCCGGCAGCTGCCCTTCATGGGGCTCCAGCCATAGTATTTCCTGCCGCATGGCAGGACTGGTAGCGACCCCAGGCAAAACAAGACCCTCGGGAGGCGACAGCAGCAGCTGCGGACCCTCGGCAGGCGACGGCAGCAGCAGCGGACCCTCGGGAGGCGAACTCGGGAGGGGAGCCCCTGGCCATGGAGGCAGCAGCGGGAGCTCCACTTCTCCCTCGCACCCTGCAACTGGTGGCTCTCCAGGCGATGCGGAGCAACAGGCCACCCCAGGCGATGCGGAGCAACAGGCAGCCCCAGGCGATGCGGAGCAACAGGCAGCCCCAGGCGATGCGGAGCAATAGGCAGCCCCAGGCGATGCAGAGCAACAGGCAGCCCCAGGCGATGCGGAGCAACAGGCAGCCCCAGGCGATGCGGAGCAACAGGCAGCCCCAGGCGATGCGGAGCAACCGGCAGCCCCAGGCGATGCGAAGCAGGCATCCTTGGGCGGTGCGGCAGGCATCCTTGGGCGGTGCGGCAGGCATCCTTGGGCGGTGCGGCAGGCATCCTTGGGTGGTGCGGCAGGCATCCTTGGGCGGTGCAAAACAGGCATCCTTGGGCGGTGCGAAGCAGGCATCCTTGGGCGGTGCAAAGCAGGCATCCTTGGGCGGTGCAAAGCAGGCATCCTTGGGCGGTGCAAAGCAGGGCAGGAGCAGTCCTTCCCATGACGATGGATGTGGAACCAGCAGGCATTCACCCTCTGCTGGTGGAGTGGGAGCGGCAAGCAGTCCTCCCACGGCGCTTGAGACGGAACCAGCAGGCATTCACCCTCTGCTGGTTGAGCTGGGAGCGGCAAGCAGTCCTCCCACGGCGGCTGAGGCGGAACCAGCAGGAATTCACCCTCTGTTGGTGGAGCTGGGAGCGGTAAGCAGTCCTCCCACGGCGCTTGAGACGGAACCAGCAGGCATTCACCCTCTGCTGGTGGAGGTGGGAGGGGCAAGCAGTCCTCCCACGGCGGTTGAGGCAGAACCAGCAGGCATTCACCCTCTGCTGGTGGAAGTGGAGAGGGAACCAGCAGGTATTCACCCTCTGCTGGTGGAGGTGGAGGTGGCAGAGACAGAGGCAGCTCCCGCTGCTCTGCTCCTGCTGGAAGCGGTGGAGGTGGGGACAGCGTGTAGTCTCCGCCTGTTGCAGGGAACCGGTGCTTCTCCTTCTCCTCCTCTTCCTGAGAATGGGGCAGTTGACCACAAAGTGGCCCCATTCCCCACAGGCAGTGCACCAGTTCATGGCCTCAAGTGCGCTGAGGGTATGCTTCCCAGCTGCCCTTGGTCGTCCCCTCCTCCTCCTCTCCAGGGCGGGGGGCAGTTGACGACGGAGTGACCCCCCCTTCCGCAGGAAGGGCACCAACTTGAGGCCTCGACCAGGCGAAGGTAGCCATCCCAGCATCCACTCTTGAGCTTCCCTCTCTTGGGCTCTTGACGCTCAGACTCTACCTTCATGGGCGCGGGATGCACGGGCTCCCCCCTTCCGGGCACTGGATGCACGGACTCCCCCCCCCTCCGGGCGCTGGATGCACGGGCTCCCCCCCCTCCGCTGCGATGGATGCGGGCTCCCCCCCTCCGGCGCTGGATGCACGCGCTCCCCCCTTCTGGGCGCTGGATGCCACGGGCTCCCCCCTTCTAGGCGCTGGATGCTCGCGCTCCCCCCTTCTGGGCGCTGGATGCACGCGCTCCCCCCTTCTGGGCGCTGGATGCTTGCGCTCCCCCCTTCTGGGCGCTGGATGCTTGCGCTCCCCCTCAGGCGCTGGAGCCTGCTTCTTTGCCTTCTTGGCACCGCCCCTCCTTCCCTTCTTTGGGACCAGCAGTTCCACCTCCTGCCATGGAGGGGGTTGGTCAGGTGGTTTGTGCCCGACCTTGCCGACGGCAAAGCACCACTCCTCCCCTTTGAGGCAGGTGAGGCAGGTTTCCTGATCCACCTGCGGCGATGGTATGGCCTTCAGGTGGATCCACTCCTCCGTAGTCTCCACCTCACCTCGATCAAAGGCCTGCACAAAGAGGGGGTCTTCATATGGGCACACCTCAGGGAGGTGCCCATACTCCAGGCAGGCGAGGCACCACGTAGCCCCTCCTTCCTTCAATTCCCTCTGATGCTCATGCCACCTCTTCATGTAGGCATCAACTTTATCCATTTTTTTTTTTTTTTTTTTTTTTCAAACACAAAAAAACACTATTTGAAAAACAAAAAAAACATCCTTTCCTTTCCTGGTCTGGCTGTTGGAGGCGTTGTTTGTCCCACGCAGGACACCATATGTGACAGGCTGGCTCGCAGTGGTGAGGTGTGGTGACGTCACGGACCAGGAAGTAACTGAAACCAAAACAATGGATGGGCGGGTGAAGCTGAATGCTATGGCACTCAGCTGAATTTATTAATAAACAAAACAAAACAAAAGATTTAAACAAACAAAACAGAAACCAAAGGGCACGAGGGCCAAACGAATAAACAAAGACTGTTTAGCAGTCGTTTTTTTAAATGTTATTTTTCCTCGCTCTTGCTCTCTCCCCGTACTCTCCTCTGTACACTCCACCCCTCCAGAACGGACAGCTGCAGGTTCTTATACCTAGGGGTTATCTAGCCGAGGGGTTAACTAGTTGTTAATTATCTTATTACCCCTCGGCCAGAGTCTGCACGCGTTTGGTAAGGATGCATGACTGTCAGCTAGTTAAATCAGTAGCTGATCAGTCATGCATCCTCACGGGGTTTTTAAATATAAGTAATAAAAGATGGGGCGCTTTTACCCGCGCCGCAAACAAAAATACAAATAATAATACATAGGGGCGGGACACTCCGCCACACGGTATTACCTCCCTGAGCATTAACACAATCCTGGCAGCGTTGACACATAGACCTGATCAGCCTCTGGATAGACTGCTGTGGGATGTTCCGCCGCTCTTACTGTGCAGCTGCCGCCAGCTGGTGAAGGTTGGCTGGTCGCGGTTGTCTTTACGCGATTATGCAGATGGATCAGTCGGATGTGACGATCCTGGGCCGGTGTGGTGACCCTCTGCCTTCCAGGACGTGGCCTGTCCCTCACAGAGCCAGTTTCCTGGTTTCTCTGGACTAGTCTGCTGATTATTGAAGCAGAACAGCTCATTCTCAGGGCAACTTCTCTCACAGACAGGTCGCCTTCAATCATGCTGATAGCAACCATACGATCTTCATTACTCAAGCGGGGCATAGTTATATCTTTCGCTGTTCTTGCGTTAATTAAAATCATGTCTTTTTGAATGGCTATTTATACAGATTCTTAATCAACAAATTTTGGCAATTTTAACTCAACTCAAATACTAAACACTGAGCGCCTGGTGTTTTTATGAAATCACATGACTTGAGCATAGTATTTTGTTACCCCAAGTAACAAACCTATCTGCTCACTATTTAAAATGTAAATAACGTTATGTATGTGGCCAATGAGCTATTGATGTAAAACTTAGACTGTTGCGTTTTCATTGTGCATCAGTTTGTGTGTATATATATATATATATATATATATATATATATATAGTGATGGAGTGTACGTTCATAACCAGAAAGAGCGGGTTTTAGGACCCTGGGGCTGAGGAATTTACACTCCATCTTGGTGAAGGGGGGCTGTGAGAGGAGGCCACCTTGGTGAAGGCCTCAAGTGTATAATTCATCGTTTGATGGAGAATTGCTGTGACTAATTATGGCCCCTTTAAAAGCAGTACATGGTGGCTGTACACAGAGAGGGTGTGTAGGAAGAGAGAGAGAATTTTGAATTTTAAAATCCCTTTATTGAACAACACAAAAAAGAACAACAAAACATGAAAATAGAAATAAACTGTTCATAATAAACAAGAATAAAACACAGATCAAAATTAGATTGCCATCTTCACCCACTGCACACAGCCCATCCTCAATACACCACCTCATAAAATGATCCATGTCATTCATCATGCTGTAATAAGAAAAATCAACTTTTACCCTGGTTACAACCAGAACTCTAAAAACACACAGGGCATCATCTATACCAGTGTTGGATAGTCTTTTTAAAATCCCGTAAAAATAGAGTTTATAAATGAATAATGGCCAGAGTCGTGGGCAGTCTGTGAAGAGGTGGAACAGAAAGGATACTGCTCCCCCACACCTGGGTCGACCCGGCTGAACAGTCGCCACTGCAGGTCCACGGAGCTCTTGGGCAGAGGCAGCTTTTACAGCACCCTCCAGGACAGCAGCGCAAACTCCTCCATCACCAGGTGAACCCTCCACTTGGTGTCAGTCAGGTCTTTAAGTCTGAGATCATGCCGGGTCTTAACCACAGTGCTGTACAGCTGCCTCTTCTCTGCAGGTTGGTCTCTTCATCCAGGGGTAACAGCACCCGGGTCGCTCCCCCACCTCCTCCTCCTCCGGCAGCGCAGGGGAGAGCAGCACTGAGGGGAAATCAGGCTCAGGTTCCGGGGCCTGCCTCTCCGAGAAGCACCATGCCACGAACTCCAACGCTGCTGGGCTCAGGGAGGCTCGGATCTCTCCCAACACCCTCTCTATGAAGCGCACCGAGCATAGGCCCAACACTGCAGTCAACTCGGCCCCGCTCTTCCATCGCCACTCGGTCCATTCTACCAGGTGACCCAGGGTGGTGACTCAGGCCTGTAAAAACACTAAAAAAAGCTGTTTAGAATTAACAACATCAGTGTTAAAAATCCCATTAAAAAACAAAGGCTCCTCAAAAATATAACTTGTATAGAGGCTTTCATCTGTCCTTAAAATCTTAACCAACACCCAGACATTTAACATGTTCCTGTAAAAGCTTTCCAGCTCAGTACTGATAACTTTACTGGGGGTCATTAAAAACAGCTGCCTGTCTAAGCCAAGCCCCCAAACCTTATGAGGAGGGACAGAGACAGGCCTCTCCAGTTCAGCTCAGGGGTGTACAACAGCCTCTGGGCTGCCTGCAGTCTGAACGCAGCGACCCGGGAAGGGATGTCAGTCAGCCCCTGCCCCCTTTCGTCAGGGCAGGTACATCACTGCTGGTCACAGCCAGTGGTTTCCATCCCAAAAGAAATTAACCAGCTTTCTCTGGACCTGCTCCAGGAACCCTGGGGGAGGGTCCAGACACATTAATCTGTGCCACAGCATGGATGCTACCAAGTTGTTAATCACAAGGACCCTCCCCCTGAAGGATAGGCGGTTTAGCAGCCACTGCCAGCTCTGTAGCCTTCCTGCTGCCTTCTCCAGCACCCCCTCCTAGTTTGCCTCTGTTTCTAAGTACGCCCCCAGCACTTCTAGTCCAGCTGTGTTCCACTCCAGCTGCAGTGGCAGAGAAGGAGGAGGCTTTCTCAGCCAGCTCCCTGCCAGGAACGCTCCACTTGTGGCCCAATTCATTTTTCAAAGCCCCTCATGCAGGACTCTAGTACCGCCATGTCTTTATCACTGGTTACAAACACATTCAGGTCATCAGTGTACGCTCAGAGACGGATGAGCTGGGCGAAGGGGAGGGCAGGTATGTCCAGGCCAGCGAGACGCTACCTCAGGCAGTGTAGAAAACGTAGAGCATCCCCAACAGAGAGCAGCCCTGTCTGATCCCTCTCTACACTGGGAAGGGCTGGCTCAGACAATTATTAATCTTAACAAAGTTAAAAATATTAGAATATAAAATGAATATATTAAATTTAAACAGGACCAAAACCAAATGCCTCTAGGATGTGAAATAAAAAGCCATGGTCTACCCTGTCAAAAGCCTTCCCCTGGTCAAGCAACACCAGCCCGAAATCTAAGTTAAAAAGTTTAGATACATTAAAAATATCTCTGATTAAAAACAAATTATCAAAAATGGAGCATCTTGGTACATAGTAGGTCACTATGTACCACAGTACCCATACACTCCCTAAGACGGCTGGCCAGAGCTTTGGAAAAGAGCTTATAATCGCAGCACAGCAACGACACAGGACGCCAGTTCTTCAGTCCACAGAGGTCTCCTTTTTTGGGTGGTAAAGTCAGTACTGCCCTGCGGCAGCTCAGAGGCAGCTCTCCCTCCGCCACACATTCATTCAGCACCTGGTACAGATCATTTCCAAAGCAACTCCAGAAATGTTTATAGAATTCAGCCGACAGTCCATCCAGCCCATGTGCTGTTCCATTGGAGAGCTGTGTGACGGCAGTTGTGAGCTCCTCCAGTGTGATGACCGTGTCCAGGTCGCGGCTCTCCTCCTCACCCAGGCGATGGAAACCTTCCAACAGCCGATCCGTCTCCTGCTGGTCGCAGTCCTCAGCCTGGTACAGATCTGAATACAATGTCACCGCGGCCTGACGAAGCTCCGCAGGGCTGAAGACCTCTCTCCCCCCGGGCAGCCTCAGTGTAAGCATTTGTTTTCTTTCAGCTTCTTTCTTCTCCAAGCTGAAGAAGAAGGTCGTGGGGGCGTCCATGTCTCTTAATTCCACAAATCTTGCTCTTACCAGGGACCCCTTGACCTTCTCCTCCAGCAGGCTGCTCAGGTGCTGTTTCCTCTCTTTCAAGCTACAATAAGCCCCCTCCATGCTCTGACCGCTCAGCTCTCTCTCAAGCTCTAAAATATCATTCTCTAGCTGGCTGGCCACTGCATTCAACTCACTAGTGATGTTCTGGGTGAATTGCTGGCAGAACATTTTAATTTTAATTTTCCCCACATCCCACCGCTGTCTCAAATTAGAATAGCAACCCTTTTCTTTTCTCCACTTACTCCAAAATAGTTTGAATATTTCTTTAAACTGTGTGTCTTATAATATTTTAATGTTAAAGTGCCAATAGGATTTGGAGTGCTGTACAGTGGTTAAACACAAAACAGCTGTGATGAGGTGATGATCGGATAGAGATGTGGGATGAATACTGCTACTCTGCTAATAAGTCCATTAAGGTGGTGCTTTTGGGTGTAAAACTAACTGTGCACCAGACAATTTACCATTATTTATTTTTAATGCAAGTATATTGTTTAGATCGATTATGTAAGTTTCTCCAGACGTCAACTAAATAACATTTTGTCAGCACGCCAGCCAGCTCTCTCGCAGATTGGGGATTGGGTTCATCATGATTTCTGTCGTGATTAAAATCCAATATACAATTAAAATACCCTCCTACCAAAATATAATTCTCTGGATCGCACTTCTCTAAAAGTTTATTTTTTGGGGCTGGCTGACCTGGATGTCGGAGAGCATCGAGGTGTCAGAGAGCTCTCCCTCCTCATCCTCGTCCTCTCCAGTGAACGCTGAATCCTCCTCTCTGGCTCCCGACTCCTGAGAGGACTCCACTGAGGGCAGGGCCATGGTGTGACTGGATGTTAGTCCAGTGCTGCTGCTAGCCTCCTTCCCTGTGCGGTGAAGCTCCGCAGCCACGGTCTGAGCACTGCCTTCTCAGCCGCTCTCCCAGGGCCACGACTCTCCGACATCGGCAGCGCTGGGCTTAGACCGCTCGTCACCGCCCCGGAGTGGCGGGTTGAGACCCCCCGCTACCTTTGTGAGCCGCCACAGGGCCCCAGATAGACTTCCCCTCGACCACTGCTTCAGCTCTTTCCTTCATTTTCTTTTTTTATGACAACAGTAAAGCTCTCCTCCGGATCGGCAGGGGGTTCCTGTACAGTTGCCTCTGTAGGCTGCTCCGCTGCTGTAGACTGTTCCTCCACAGAAATCCTGTTCTTAGCTTGGGGTGCAGGCACGGGCGTCTCCGCCGACTCCTCCAACTGTGCTCCCCGAACACCCTCAGCCTGATCAGCCCCCTGCCCTTCGGAGCTGCCGATCTGAGCTTAGGGCAGGCTTGCTTCATGTGCCCCTCCTCGCCATAACGAAAGCATCTCATTGTGTCCGAGATTGCAAAAATTACACACTCTTTCCCCTCTACAGTAAACCTCCAGGCTACACTTGGCTTCTGCCCCGGTTTATGCGGCAATACAAACACTTGTCTACGAAAAGACAACCCATGTTTCACCTCGGGATTCTTACAGCTAACAGAATCATCCTAATAGGGGACATTATTTTACCGTATCTTGTCAATTCTCTTTCAATCACTACATTTGGAATAAAAGGGGGAACATTCGATAAACCCACTTTCCTGAGAGGAGTTGAAAAAGGTAAAGCAGTAATAAAAGCACCATTGACAGAAAATCCTTCCTCCACAATCTTATTTACTAAAGGTTTGTGGCTTAAAATCACAACAATGGCCTTATTCATACGTGAAGCAGATTTAATGTTATTAAAAGCAATTATCCTACCGACCGACAATAGAACATCCTCTATGGAGACTCCGCTGTCAGGCACACACCTGAACCTGTGTCTCCCTGTCAGTTCCTCAATCTCACTGGAGTGCGAGCCCATCTCGGGACTAAAGACACTAACTTAGCCTCCTGATCGCTAAGGCCAATAAATAATAAATATATATACAAAACAAAATATAAAAGGCTATAATTAAATAAAGTTTCTAAAAAAAACTTACGGACCTGCACTATTCAAACACCCTGCTCTCAGCTCGCAAGCCCAAAGCAGGCAAGCTGCTTCCAGTGAGCCCCCTCCCCAGTGTACAGGAGTCTCTGTACTGTTAATAAATGAAAAGCAGGCAAGCTGCTTCCAGTGAGCCCCCTCCCCAGTGTACAGGAGTCTCTGTACTGTTAATAAATGAAAAGCAGGCAAGCTGCTTCCAGTGAGCCCCCTCCCCAGTGTACAGGAGTCTCTGTACTGTTAATAAACGAAAAGCTGCCACCCTGCCTGCGACGCTGACCAACCCCCCCATCCCGGGGAGATAGAGCACAGCCGGCTTCAGCCAGTGATTCCCACCCCAGAAAAACTCTACAAGAAGCCTCTGCAAGCTGGTCACCAAGTCTCTAGGAGGATCCAGACACACCAACCTGTGCCATAGCATTGAGGACACAAGATTGTTAATGACCAGGACCCTCCCTCTATAGGACAGCTGAGCCAGCAGCCCCCGCCACTGACCCAGTCGGCCTTTCACCTTTTCAATCAACCCCTCCCAATTCTGCTCCATGTAAGTATCTGTACCAAGGAACACGCCCAGCACCTTCATCCCTGTCCTGCCCCACCTCAAAACCTGGGGAAAAACAGGAGGGCCACCCTCCTGCCAGCTCCCTGACAGAAAGTTGTCACTCTTGGCCCAATTAATTCTTGCGGGCGATGCTCTCTGAAACATACCTAAGCTCTGATGCAGTTCTTGGACGTCTCTTTTATTGCTAATAAAAACAGTGATATCATCAGCATATGCTGACAGGGGCTGAGAAAGGCACCGTTCAGCCCGCCAGCTTGCTCCTCAACAGAACCAGCAGGGGCTTGATGGAGATGGAGTACAGCATCCCACACAGGGGGGCAGCCCTGCCTAATTCCCCTGCACACTGAGAAGGGTCGACTCAGCCCACCGTTTATTTTTAAAACGCTAATAACATTACTATATAAAAGTTTAATAATTTTTTCTTCTTAGCTATCGATAAAAAATCCCGGATTAAAAAAATATTATCAAATATTGTTCTCCCAGGTACGCAATAAGTCTGATCAGGGTGAATTATTTTATCCAAACAGTTCCTCAGTCTCATCGCTAAACTTCTAGAAAATATTTTCAAATCGGTACATAACATTGAGACAGGTCTCAAGTTTTTAAGCATGCACAGGTCCCCTTTCTTGGGCAGCTGTGTGATGACGGCCCTACGGCAGCTTAGAGGCAGCTCCCCCGCCTCCAGGCTCTCTTGCAGCACCAACAGCAGGTCTGGCCCCAGCTCCTTCCAGAAGTGCTGATAAAACTCTACTGACAGTCCATCGATCCCTGGTGCTTTCCCTCTGGCCAACTGCTTGACAGCAGTGGTTAGCTCTTGAAGAGACAGTCCCATTTCCAGACTCTGCTGCTCCTCCAAACTCAGACTGGGCAGTCCCTCCAGTAGTGTATTGATATCAGTCTGGTTACATGACTCGCTGCAATACAGGTCAGTGTAAAATTGCACTGCCGCATCATTAATCTCCTCCTGACCAGTCAACTCTCTACCGCAGGGCAGCCGAACACAGGACAACCGCTTCCTATTTGCTCTCTTCTTCTCTAAACCAAAGAAGAAGCTTGTAGGAGCATCCATATCTCTCAGCTCAATAAATCGAGATCGCACTTGTGCCCCCCGCACCTTCTCCTCTGGCATGCTGCCCAAAGCTTGTCTCCACTCCACCAGGGTCTCCTTTGCAGCTGTGCTCTGCTCAGTCTCTAACTGTAGGATCTCTCTCTCTAGCTCTCTTATGACTGTGTTCAGTGGCTTGGTTATGTCTAAGGTGTACTGCTGACAAAATAATTTAATTTGTGTTTTTCCTATATCCCACCACTGCCTCAGATGCTTAAATTGGCTTTTTTGCTCTTGCCATTTTAACCAAAAATCCTTAAACTGTTTTGTAAAATTAGTGTTTTGCAATAATTTGGTGTTGAAATACCACGGAGATGCCCTGTGTATTTCTTTACCTGTAATTACTGTGATCAGAGTGCAATGATGGTCAGACAAGCTGTTCAGTATTATTGTTGCTTGTGTGAATTTATTGAGATGATGTTTGAGTGCGTATATCCTGTCCAGTCTTGCTCTAACTGTATACTGAGAAAGGCGGTGTGACCAGGTATACTGGCGAGTGGTGGGATGCAGACACCTCCAAACATCAACCAAGCCACTGAACTTTAAAATAGCAGCCAATTCTCTCGCTGAAGGAGGATGAGGTTCAATACTATTCCTATCTTTATTAAAATCTACTGTACAGTTAAAATCCCCTCCCACTATTAATATATCGTCATCATGTACTGTTAAAAGAGTCTGCTTTAAAACATTCAGGAATACAATTCTATCCCTTCCTATATTTGGAGCATAAACATTAATAAAATCATAAATTATCTCTCCTATCTTAGTCCTCACTTTTACAAGCCTCCCTCTAATTATCTCTTTAAAATCTAAAATGTCAACTTCCAAACCTGGTTGAAAAAGCACAGCCACCCCTGTGCTGTTATTTGTTCCGTGGCTCAGCACACACTGCCCTCTCCATTCAGCAAGCCATCCTGCCTCATTCTCTCTGTCTGTGTGTGTCTCCTGTAAAAAAGCCTCTCCCACCCTCTTCTGTTCTAAAAATTCAAATAACTGTGCTCTCTTAAAATCCTGCCTACAACCATTGACATTAAAAGTGATAAAATTAATTCTGTCCATGATGGCTAAAAAGTTTTTAAAAAACTAAGAAAAAGCAAACAGTAAAAGATGTAAAATTCCTATAAAACCTATCCATTTTTGCAATAAATAAATAAATAAATAAATAAATAAATAAATATTTATACTTTGGTTTTCTGATGCAATGTTTTCCTAACTGTTTGCATGAATTTCTTCAGTCTATACCGTTTTGGTTGATCTAATTCCTGTGTTGTGGCTTTCTTGAGGGCTATATGTGCAGAATTCAAAAACAATTTCAAATCTGGAAACGACTGTTTTATATCTCCGCCTCTCCTACCTTTTGACTCAGCGCTGCGCTCCTCTCCCTCTGAACAGGGAGGCACAGCAGCTCCAGGTAGAGACTCAGCGCTGCGCTCCTCTCCCTCTGAACAGGGAGGCACAGCAGCTCCAGGTAGAGACTCAGCGCTGTGCTCCTCTCCCTCTGAACAGGGAGGCACAGCAGCTCCAGGTAGAGACTCAGCGCCAGCTCCTCTCCCTCTGAACAGGGAGGCACAGCAGCTCAGGTAGAGACTCAGCGCTGCGCTCCTCTCCCTCTGAACAGGGAGGCACAGCAGCTCCAGGTAGAGACTCAGCACTGCGCTCCTCTCCCTCTGAACAGGGAAGCACAGCAGCTCCACGTAGAGACTCAGCGCTGCGCTCCTCTCCCTCTGAACAGGGAGGCACAGCAGCTCCAGGTAGAGACCCAGAGCCACCGTCACTCCTCCCCGGGTTCAAATCAGGAGCCCCCGCAGCATGAGATTCCACTCCCGCAGCGCCGTGGCTCCCAGACCCGAACCTCAGCCTCTTATCAGACCTGAGCCCAATCTCCTCACCATCCGCTCCTTCAGAGCTGACGGGCTGAGAGAGACCCTGGTCCAATGAGACCGCTCCAGAGCTCCGCTCTGACACACTTTCATTTTCTTTAAGATCTGTAAAACGCATTTGCTTCCTTCCACAGTAAACGTTCAAGCTACATCAATATCTACATTAGGATTGTTTAATAAAATGAATACCTGCCTTCTAAATGACATTACATGCTTTAGTTTGGGATTTTTGCATCCTAACGGTATCGATCTAATCGGGGATGTTAATTTTCCGTACCTTAAAAGCTCCCTTTCCAGCAACTCATTTTTAAGGAAAGGGGGCACATTTGACAGAATCACCTTAGTTACAGGTGTAGCTAGCGGAGACGCCATCACCAGACTTCCTTTAACCACAAATCCTTCCTACACCAGCACATCTACAGCTTGTGTTCACTGAAAAAAATATTCCCCTTTATTCATGCATGACGCTGATTTTATTTGACCTACCTGATTTTATTTCTCCTATCACCTCACTGATAGCGAGCAGGCATTCCTCCACCGACACTGTGCTGTCAGGATCACAACGACAGCCATGCCAGCGAGTCAAACCTGCCATCGCCATAGCTGAGGCTGAGCTGACCCAAAGCTACGAACAAAACAAACAAACAAACAAACAAACAAATAAATAAATATTTACTATAAAACTAAGACAGTAATGTAATAATAATCCACAAACGCACTCCTACCCAAAACGCTTCCTCCAGCTCCTCCCGTAATCTCACAATCCTCCGAGAGAGAGAGAGGGGAGAACAAAAGAATGTGACTTTTAAAGAAACAGTGTTTAAGGTTGAAGTAAACAGGCTTAACCTGTACTAAGTCAACTCCTTTTACGATTTTAAACACTTCAATCCTCCTTGTTCTTTTTTTGTTCTTCTAAAATATATACAGTTATTTCTTCCATCTCTTCATATCTCATTCCTTTAAACCCAGGATTAGTTCTTCATTGAACTCTCTCCAGGGCCACAATGCAGTGGCGGCCCGTCCAATTATGCAACTGAGGCACGGCTTCACTAAAGATTAAATGGTTCAGTTATCATTCCAAAAGGTTAAAATATATATATTTTGCAGATTTGTTTTATTAGTTGATAGAAAATACACAAAATTAACTACAATTGAACATACTCATTGCATAAATTCCCAAAAGCGCTCGTGACAATACTGAAAAGTTACCGGAGACTCCCCTAAACCGGAAGCACAACACCAGAGAGCAGAAAATAAGTTGATTTTAGGTGAGGCACAAAGCAGCACTGTGCCTCACCAAGCGGTGGTGTTACCATGGCAATGGAACACGCTCAGCAGTCCTGTGTGAAGCGTTGCTACAGTAACCAAAGCTTGGTGAGGCACTGACGGGGGCACGCAGCGGCGGAGGGAAGCGGCGCGCAGGAGATAAAATATTTTCAACTTTCGCCGCGCCGCGACGTATACCACCAACAGCCAATCAGAGGAAAGTACTCTGCATGGAGGGTGACGGAAGTAGAGGCGGAGTTGAACCTGGGTTTTCTCAAAGATCCGATGAAGAGAGACGTGTCATTGTGAAGAGGGGAGAATAAAACCTGTGCTGGATGTTCTAAAGAAAGACGGGAAAAGAACACGGCTGTTTCAGGTGTCTCGGTACGGAGTACATCAATGGCTGACCGGCAGCACCATGAGTAACAAATTATACTGCTGGCCAGGCTTGCTGCTTTCTATTAAAAAATCAGTTTGGGCAAGTGATGGTTACTGAGACTGGAAAAATCTGTCACAAAGTGTGACTTTGCACAGCTTGTAACAGGAACACATAAGGAATGAGGTTTCCTTGAAA
The DNA here is from genome assembly GCA_036884735.1 of Huso huso. Classification (NCBI taxonomy): domain Eukaryota; kingdom Metazoa; phylum Chordata; class Actinopteri; order Acipenseriformes; family Acipenseridae; genus Huso; species Huso huso. The sequence continues at coordinate 29,292,885 of CM072668.1, forward strand.
CGCTTAGAGCAGGAAAGCACTGCCATAGATGTGTTGCTCAGTGAGCAAAGGCGCCTTGCTGTCATTGAGCACAATGAAAATGTGAGCAAGAATAGGGAGAATTTGAAGAGGCTGATCGATATATCAGCTGTTCTGTCTCGTCAAGAGCTTGCATTCCGTGGCCACCGTGAGGCAGAGGAATCTAACAACCAGGGTCATTTCAATTTTTGATTATTTTTTTCAGCATGACACAGAGTTGAAAGCCTATTGGCAAAAAAATGCATCTGTTTTTTCTGGCCTGTCTAAGACGATACAAAATGAATTGATTGAGTGTGTGGCTCAAGAAATAACTGGTGTTCCATGCTGGTGTCATGTAATTAATTAGTATAAATTAAATAATATATTATTTTAGGCTAGATACATAAACAAATAAGAAAAGCAGTGTGAAACAAAATGTTATCATGCAACTTGAACCTGGCTTTGAGGCTAAAGCCATCAGCGGTAACTTTGTGTTATAAAATGGCTTGGATAAATTAAGTGCTGTGATTGGCTGAACAAGGTCACATGACGGTGCGGTAATAACTGTCTTACCGCGTGGCTATGACATCACAGACCAACTTACTTACCTGATTTATTAATATTACTACACCTTAATAATAACAATTATCTAAACAGTGTTTCTGTAGGTAAAAATATCAACATACGACTGAAACAGCATTTAAATCACTCAACAATCTCTGTCACTAAGAATTACAGAAAAATTGGCAAATATACTGTGGTATTTATTTAGTCAGAGAAAAGAACAAAGAAAACTCTGAGGCAAGCAGTAGCAGTAACGCTATTCAAAAGCCATCTGAGAAATGGATGATGCCGGTTACTGGAATCGATGTGAAAACAGCCCCAGAAATTATTGCTCAGCTTCTCTTGAACACTGCAAAGCCTGAGTAGGATCATTTCCTACAAAATAAAATAAAATAAAATAAAATAAAATAAAATAAATAAATAAATAAATAAAAACACTCGGAAGCCCCCTCCCTCAATGTCAAGTGCAGTCTGCTTTCAATTCCCAAATGCCATTTCATCTCGAAACGGCAATGTTCAATGTAATGTTTATGGCAAATAAAAAAGTACAAAATATAAGTCTTCAGGGACTATTTTTTCTCAGTGGAAGGATACATAATATATTTCTTATTTTTTTCCTTAAAAAAAGCTATTTTGTGTAATTATTTTCAAGAAAAAAGTGGAGCCATTTTATAAGCAAAATAACCCAGAAATGTGTGACAATTCTTACCTCACTTCCTGGGTGGTTGAAGGGACTCGGCCTGCGTCCTCGTGCCTCACAACGCACCCACAGCGTGTGGTAAGAATTGTCTTACCACACACCCAGTCGTGGGTTATTTCTTACTTATTGCACCCTGATTTCCAAACTTCCAAAGTGAACAGGTTTGATTTGAATATGTTCATACTTGGCTTTTTTTTTTTTTTTGTGATTTGTGCTTCACCAGTCAAAAAAGTCACCGGCCGCTACTGCCACAATGTCTCTTTGGTACTGTGGGGACCAGAATTGGACACAGTACTAAGTATACCCAAGCGTGGGTGCTGACAGTGATGAGTCTAGAACAACACCAAGGTCTTTCTCGTGGTGAGCCTGTTCTAGTTCTACACCACCTCTTTGGTATTTGGGTTCTACATGTTTGTGACCTGCATGTAACACTGTTTGATTTCCATCTTGTTTCACAGTTCAAAGAAGCCTCTCAGCAACGAATTCAGCGCTGCAGATTCAACTGAAGGACACAGAAAAGAACTACTCAGATTTACAGAAGAACCACAATCGTGTCACTGAAAGCTGTAACAACGGTAAATATTCAAACTGAGCTGTATTAGCACACAGGCTGCGGGTGAGTTTGACTCTTGAAATCCTGAGCATTCAAACCATTGCCTTTATAAGAGGTTCCATATCTAAGATTTGTTTATGATTTGTTAGTGGTGTTCAACAATATGGCAATTTTACATCAATATCGTAGCAGTCAGGAATGCTTGAGAATATATGGTTGCTGTCACTACCACCAGTCACAGAAATGAGATTTCACAAGTTCAGTCTTAATAAGAGAATCTGTTTGGTTTTTATTGTGTTTCTCAGTTCAAAGAAGCCTCACTGCAAATAATTCAGTCCTGGAGAACAAACTGAAGGACATGGAGAATAACTACTGTGCTTTCCAGAAGAATCCTACCCGATTGACAGAGAGCTGTATCCCTGGTAAATATTCATATCTGCAATGGATTGGTACATTGTGACTAACAGTAGTGACTGTGGATTATCCAATGCTTGCGTTAACACTTAAAATGACCAAGGTGCTAGCTATGCACAGGGCATATTACCCATAAGCTGTTTAGAATTGTATGTTGCATGTAATATACCATAGTAGTGCTACTACTAAGACACAGATTTAAACAATCACAATAATAGTAAAGCATTAAAGTATAAAACAGATCTCTTGCTAGCTCCCTCCTCTTGTAATATCACATTACAGATAAGAGCAGTTGTAAAGCACAATCAATCTGCTATTGTTTTGTATTGTCTAATAGTGTTGGGATGGTTGTTGAAAATTCGAAAATATTGTGTAAAAATGTACTGTGAAAAATCATGATTATCATCAGTATCGCTATTATCGAGTATCGTAGTAAGAATTTACAAGATAACATTCAATGCAAAAAAAACAAAGTTCAGCAGTCGGTCGTCACAGAGTGAGCAATTTGTTTCTGCTAAACGTGGCTATATGTCTCTACGTGTTGCCTGACTTATAAACAGTCGACAGGACACAACAGAGCAGTGCTTCTGAAGCACAGTTAGAGATGATTATTTATTATTATTTATTTCTTAGCAGACGCCCTTATCCTTATCCATTGTGTAACTTACAATTGTTACAAAATATCACAGTATAAAGTATCACATTACAAGGTATCATATAAGATATCACATTATTATTATTATTATTTATTTCTTAGCAGACGCCCTTATCCAGGGCGACTTACAATCGCAAGCAAATACAAATACATTCAAGTGTTACAATACAAGTCATACAATAAGAGCAAGAAATACAATAATTTTTTTTTCAAGTGTGACAAACCACAATTCAATAATACAGCAGATAATAGTGAAAGTTACATCAGGATATGATTAAATAGTGATAGTTACATCAGGATATGATTAAGTACAAAATACTACAGGTTAAACACTTGGCAGATTACAATATTCTGAAGTACAGGATTAAATGTAGTAAAATAGGGGGCAGATAAGAGCAAAATAAAGCATATTTAAATGAAGGGTGATAGTGTCCCAGGATACAACAGAGGAGTTCTACAGGTGCTGTTTGGAGAGGTGAGTCTTAAGGAGGCGCGGAATGTGGTCAGGGACTGGGCAGTCCTGACATCTGTGGAAAGGTCGTTCCACCACTGCGGAGCAAGGTGGAGAAGGAGCAGGCTCGGGAGGCAGGGGCGTGGCGGAGGTAGAACCAGTCTTCTAGTGCAGGCGGAGGCGGAGAGGTCGAGTGGGGGTGTAGGGAGAGATGAGGGTCTGGAGGTAGCTGGGTGCAGTCTGGTCAAGGCATCTGTAGGCTAGTACAAGAGTCTTGAACTGGATGCGGCGGTGATCGGGAGCCAGTGGAGCGAGCGGAGTAGTGGAGTAGCGTGGGCGGCGGGCAGAGAGAACACCAGGCGGGCAGCAGAGTTCTGGATGAGCTGGAGGCGGACGGGTGGCGGACGCAGGGGAGGCCAGCCAGGAGGGAGTTGCAGTAGTCTAGGCGGGAGAGTACCAGGGCCTGGACCAGGAGCTGGGTAGCATAGTTGGTGAGGAAGGGTCAGATTCTTGGATGTTGCTCAGGAAGAATCGGCAAGTGCGTGCCAGAGTGGAGATGTGCTGGGAATAAGAGAGCAGGGGTCCAGGGTGACTCCAAGGTTCTTAAGCGGAGGAAGAGGGAGAGAGTGTGGTAGATTCCAGAGGAACAGAGATAGAGAGATCAGAGGAGGGGAGGAGGAGGAAAAAAGGAGGTCAGATTTAGAGAGGTTGAGTTTGAGGTGATGCGAGTGCATCCAGGAGGAAATAGCAGACAGACAGGTAGAGATACGGGAGGAGATGGTGGAGTCAGAGGTGGGGAAGGAGAGGAAAATCTGAGCATCATCAGCATAGAAATGGTATGAGAAACCATAGGATGCGATGGGGGGCCCAGGGAGCGGGTGTAGAGAGAGAACAGGAGAGGACCCAAGACTGACCCTTGGGGACTCCAGTTAAGAGAGGGTGAGGTGTGGAGGTTGCTCCACGCCAGGTTACCTGGTAAGTGCGGTTGGAGAGGTAGGAGGAGAACCAGGCCAGAGCAGTGCCAGAGATCCCCAGGTCAGCAAGAGATGATAGTAGAATAGAGTGATCAACAGTGTCAAAGGCAGCAGAGAGGTCGAGGAGAATTAGGACAGAGGAGAGAGGCAGCTCGGGCACACTTAAGTGAGTTGGTGACAGACAGGAGGGCGGTTTCAGTGGAGTGAAAGCAGGCGGAAGCCAGATTGGAGAGGGTCAAGCAGAGAGTGGTTGGACAGGAAAGCAGAGAGCTGGCGGTGTACAGTCCGCTCGAGGGTTTTGGAGAGGAAGGGTAGGAGGGAGACAGGACGGTAGCTCTGGAGGAGGTGGGGTCGGGGGTAGGTTTTTGAGGAGGGGAGTGATAGAGGCTTTTTGAAGGCAGAGGGAAAGATGCCAGAAAGTAGAGAGGTGTTGAGGAGTGAGGAGATGAAGGGGAGTAGAGCAGGAGCAGCAGCTTGAAAGAGGTGAGTGGGGAGGGGGTCCAAGGCACACGTGGTGGGTTTGTGACCCTGGAGCAGGGAGGAGAGGTCAGAGTCTGAGAGGGGCAAGAAGGTGGAGAGGGAGGGCGAGTTAGTAGGGGATGTAGTAGGTGTAGGGGTTGGAGCAGGAGGGGGTGCGGGGGAGGGAGAGGTGTTAAAGAGTTTGCGGATATCTGAGATTACAGAATTTACAGAGATTACACATTACAGAATATCACATTACAGAATATCACATTACAGAATATCACATTACAAGGTATCATAAGATATCACATTACAGAATATCACATTACAAGGTATCATAAGATATCACATTACAGAATATCACATTACAGAATATCACATTACAAGGTATCATAAGATATCACATTACAGAATATCACATTACAAGGTATCATAAGATATCACATTACAGAATATCACATTACAGAATATCACATTACAAGGTATCATATAAGATATCACATTACAGAATATCACAGTACAAAGTATCATATAAGATATCACATTACAGAATATCACATTACAGAATATCACATTACAGAATATCACATTACAAGGTATCATAAGATATCACATTACAGAATATCACAGTACAAAGTATCACATTACAAGGTATCATATAAGATATCACATTACAGAATATCACATTACAGAATATCACATTACAAGGTATCATAAGATATCACATTACAGAATATCACAGTACAAAGTATCACATTACAAGGTATCATATAAGATATCACATTACAGAATATCACATTACAGAATATCACATTACAAAGTATCACATTACAAGGTATCATATAAGATATCACATTACAGAATATCACATTACAGATAAGAGCAGTTATAAAGTACAATAGTCAATAGTAAATAAGTCAAGTAAGAGCAAAATAAATAATACAGTAAATAATTGTATTTAACAATGAGTTTGACTAAAAACAGTTAACTTATAGTAAAGTCCAGTAACAGCACATAATAAGTATGATAAATGGATGAGAATGATTTCAAATAAGAGCAATTACAAAAAACTTAAATACAGATACCTATAAAAGTGAAATCAGGTATAAGCTACAGGAAGTAGTTATAATTAAGAGCTGTAGTAGAATACAGCGAGGATTGGAGCAGTTCAGTGCAAGTACAAGCTGATGCAAGTACTGGTACAATCGGGTGCAATATAGTCCAGTATAGTCGAGACATGAGGTTTACAGATGCTGTCTGAACAGGTGTGTCTTGAGGAAGCACCGGAAGGTGGTCAGGGATTGAGCAGTCCTGATGTCCGTGGGTAGGTCGTTCCACCACTGAGGGGCGAGGGTGGAGAGGGAGCGGACTCTGGAAGCGGGGGAGTGGAGGGGGGTACAGCTAATATGCCGGTGGTGGAGGAGTGGAGGGGGCAAGAGGGGGTGTAGGGAGAAATGATAGTCTTTAGATAGGAGGGAGCAGAAAGGTCAAGACAGCGATAGGCGAGTACAAGAGTTTTGAATTGGATGCGAGCAGTGATAAGGAGCCAGTACAGAGAGCAGAGCAGCGGTGTGGCGTGGAAGAAATGAGGAAGGGAAAAGACAAGGAGAGCAGCAGAGTTTTGGATGAGCTGGAGTGGATGGAGGCAGGGAGGCCGGCCAGGAGGGAGTTGAAGTAGTCAAGGCAGGACAGTACCAAACCAGAGCCCAAACTAGGAGCTGCGTGGAGTAGTCACTGAGAATGGGGCGAATTCTGCATATGTTGCTGAGGGAGAATTGACAGGAACGTGCCAGAGTAGAGATGTGCTGAGAGTAGGAGAGGGAGGGGTTGAGGGTGACACCGAGGTTCTTGAGGATGAGGAGAGAGAGAGGGTTGTGGATTCAAGAGGAATAGAGATAGAGATCAGCAGTGAGGGAGGAAGAGGGGGTATAAAAGGAGGTCTGATTTGGAGAGGTTGAGTTTGAGATGATGGGATTGCATCCAGGAGTTGATGGCCGTGAGGCAGGTAGAGATAGGCGAGGAAATGAACTCGCTTTTCTCATTAAGCTGCAGTCGCACGTGTCATTGTCTATTAGGGGAAGAACAACAAAACAAAACAAAAAACAACAGCAAATGCACAAGCATATAGTTAAAATAGTACAGATTAAAGCCAAACTCATTGACCCGATTTTTAGGGGTGATTTTTGTTATTTTCGGCATCTTTAAACAGCTTGTGCAGTTCTAACAACGCACTGGATACTGAAGTTAACTGCAGCTACATTTCAACACTGCAGTGCGCCTCGTTCAACCTTCACCTCTGTACACCAGAACTGGTTTTATTGAACAAGTATGTTTACGTAAATTAAAAGCAAAACTGCCTGTGTTGATGATTATATATGATAAGTGTATTGATTTAGTTATGAAACAAACAAAAAAAGCCTCAAGCGTAAAACTAAAAATGCTCCTACTGCGTTATTCCACAGCAAGCAGGATCCCTAAAAGGGTATATCTGTCATTTATGCATTTATTCTGAGGAGGTATTCAGGGATAAATAAGCTGAAGTAACCCAGATGTTTTAAAATAAGGAATTCCAGTCAAAAGGGGAACCGAAAGTACTTTTGCTTATGGTTCAGTGTGGGAGGGGCTAGTGTGGGCGAAGGTATATAAACCAGGGCTGCGCATTCAAAAGAGAGACGTGACAGAAGAGGCTGGAAAAGTCTTTATTAATATTATTACTTTTAGATTGGAAAATATTGCAGCTGTTTATGTAAGTATCTAAAATAACTACTTGATAGATACACTCAAACTAAGTGGCTCAGATCGCTCAATTAAGTTAGTAAAATATGTTATACTTTTGTGACAATTCCTTTATTATTCACATTGCTCTTTAAAAATGGAAAAGAAAATGGCTACAGAATATACAAGTGGTGAGGTGAAGCCCCTCCGAGTTAATAAAAGCAGGATTTCATGAGGTGAACAGACTTGAACACGTTCGGCTTGTTCGATGTGGAAAAGGAACAGGTTTTAGTCTCTTTGTGAAATCAGTTTGTTCTATTTTTGTGTTTAGCATCATGGCTGACAGCGATTTGGGGATGCTGTTTGTGCTTTATGATGATTTTGTTTTCAGTCAGAAAGTTCCAAGCAGTATTTATATCATATGTGATAAACTATAACATTAACCCTTTGCTGTCCTATGTCGGACCTGGTCCGACATTGCAATTATTCTTATCAGGTCCAATGTCGGACCCTGTCCGACATCATCAAAAAGATGCAAAAAACAGGTTTTTAGTCGTTTTTTCTACGGAAAAAGCCAAGAAAACCATTCAATGGCCGAGTGGGAGCGACAGGAGCCGTGACAAGCTGAAAAAAAAAGGGCGTATCTCATGAATAGTCATACTTGCCCCTGGCATCAGAGGGGCGGCCATAAGGAAACAAGCTGGCTGATACTGCATCAGCGCACAGAGAATAACACGGACATTTGCAGAGCTTTTTTGAGATGTTATAGTAATAAAATAATGACTTGGATCGCATTATTGAGGAGTTTGGTGATAAAACGAGATGATCAGGAAATGATCGATCGGTATGTACGACTATTATTATTATTATTATTATTATTTATTTCTTAGCATATGTGAAAGCTATAGCGAACGAAAGGGTGGGGCGGGGCTGGAGATGCCTAGTGAGTGCTTTGTTGATATGCAGGGCCTTGTAAACCCGTTTGACTGTGGGAAAAAAATACTTTTAAACAGCGCGTCTAAAATTAACTGCGCGTGTGAAAATAAATTGGACCTAACGCGCCTGACACTCACTTAATAAATGGACTGCAAAGGGTTAATAATATTATTATGGGTCAAATATATTTTTAAAAATCGCTACAGACCATCGTAATTCAAGGCTATGTTTATTGTCATTTGCCAGTATTGCAAGTACAGCTGTGTATTAGAATACAGAGAATCAGCAGTACAGCTCTGGACAAAAGTTTTGCATTATCACCCTAGAATGAACTATTTGTGCTTCATAAAGTCGACTGAAACCTGCTGAATAATGTGACGCTAACATATTGAATTACATACTGCTTTGTTTTTTCCATATTCTTAACGAAAAACAGACGACAAATGAAAAATGTGACATATTGAAATCTAACATGAAATACTGTACTACTATTATGGCTTCCGGTAGACTTTTGCAATATCATTTTGTAGTTTATTTGATTACATGAAGGTAAATAAAATATTTAAATTATGTTCATATAGCTTTTTTTTTTTTTTTTTTTTTTTACTGTGTTTCAATCCTACAATTCTAGGTGATGCAAAACATTTTGACACAGCTGTCTTGCAGGGCGCTGCCATTTGTATCCACAGTACATGCTTTCTTACGCAAAATAATCCTTATACTCCAGCATGAAAAGGGAGATAAGAAACGCTATCGCAGATTGTTTCTCACATTTTGCCACGAAGTCACCAAAGGCCTCTACATCCCTTTCTTCATAAACTACAGTTGTACCTTACATATGGTACTGTAAATTATAAATGCATACAATTCATTTGCTGCCACAGCGTTATAGACAATAAGTGTATGCAGTGTTTGCAAAAGACTGCAAGCTCTGGAGTTTAAAGCCATCTGTAAAAGATCTTACAACACTAGAAGACCTTGAAGTTGTGCTCCTGCCTCTCCAAAGGTTTACTGACACCTTTAGTAGGGAGCAGCATGTCACAGTGTCCTCCCTCTTGATGGTCTGCTTACTCCGCAGGAGAGTGATCTCCATGGTAAAATAGCTTAAGTGGACAATCAAGTCTGGTCTTAAAGAGAGATGTGCCAATTTCACTGTAATTCTACACAACAGCACCTTTCTTTATCCTCGCTTTCGTGTACTTATAATTAGGGTGCCAATATGACTCCATGTTCACCAGGACAGTTCAGGCTTTTCAACTCACACCCCAATGCATTCTGGTAAGCGTAGTCCTGCTCTAATGGAAAGAATGGTACCTGAGACAGGTAAAACATACCAGAATACATTGGGTTGTGAGTTGAAAATCCTGAACTGTCCCAAACTGTCCTGGTGAACATGGAGCCATATGGTCACCCTACTTAAAATATAGGGGTTTTAATCGATTAAAGATTAATCGATTAATCATGCCTGTGGGTGTTGATCGATTAAAAAAATAATTGATTGATTAATCTAGTCTACCCATGTGCTGTAGCAAAAAGCAGTGCGTGAGAAAGAAAGATGGCGGAGAGTACTTCACAAGACGATGGCAAACGGGATACAGGGAGATATACCCAACATCATGCCATAGATCAGAACAGTGTTTTTCAGAGGTTATTAGGGGGCGCCAAGACCTGACTGGAAAATACATTTTTTTGACTTCCTGGTGATTGTAAAAGCTCCAGGTAAATGGCAGACTCCGTGGGTCTCCAGGATGATTGGCTGTATCAGATATCCAGGCAGGGATCACATTTAACCAACCCTCGTCCACAGAGCTTGTGTCATTTCAGACCTATTGTAGCTCAGAGCCTCTGCTCAGCCCTCCTTCATTTGAAAGTATAGCGGCGGGTTTTAATACCAGATACATTTTGTTCACAAATAAATGAAATAAAAATCTAGACTTAGGTAAAGCTTCAGTTTATTAATTTACGTGATTTGCTGCGTGCAGAATGAAGAAAAAGAGGAAACGGTGCACCAGCTCAGCATCTTCGGTACTCTGGTGGCCCTGCGGATTAACGTATAGGCAAACAAGGCACCTGCCTAGGGCCCAAAGTCATATGGAGGGTGCCCAAAGTCATTGGAGGGGCCCAAAATCAATGGGGGGTGGGAGGGGGCAAAGTCATGGGGGGGGACAAAGTCTGGAACTTTGCTCTTGTTCACTTTTGTGGGGCAACACAAGTAAATTCCAGGTCAGTCAGTTTGAATTTGCTTGAATACAGCAAAGCACAAACATAAGAAGGGGAAGAACAGGAATGCCAGCAGCAAAAGGCGGCATTGTAAATATTTTACAAATCGGTGCAAAAAGCCCCGAACCACCGAAAAACTCAACAGTAAAGCAAGGAAAGCGCACTCCCTTTGCTGTACTGGCAATTGAGAAAGAAGTAAGCCACGTTAAACTGCATTTGACTTAAGGTTGCCAATTATCTATATAGTTTAAGGCCAGTCAGTAAAAAAAAAGTCACATTTTAACACTAAAACGTAAATTAAAAAAGTCAGTGATTTTGAATCAAAATAAATATGATATTGCTTGCGGTTTTCCCAATCCGCTCGAATGACATATACCTACACCTTATGATGCAGTGAAAAGCATCAAAAGAAGAATGCCAATTAACAATACTGTGCTGAAATGATTATACGCGTTCTTCAACCAAGTAACCAAAGCACAGCGAGCTCGCGAGACATCGTCCAGCTTGCAATGCTATTTTGTTACTGGAAATATGCTGCATAGCCTAGATGTAATGTATGCAATAACAAGTGACTGATTGACCTGATGGGTCTTAGACGGGATCTGGCAGCTGATGAAAACTGGCTCAAAATTACGCTTTTGTCTACACCTAGCAGAGAGCCACGTTTCCTACACTTGCCAAGGTTGCCATTATAATGTTGGCTTTGCCACACAGCACTACAGAATTAAAACGACACTAATCAGGAAATGGTTGGGAGTTCCACGCTGCCTCAGCAGAGTGGGACTTTATGGTAAAGGAATACTGCAGCTACCAGCATCTGCTCTAACCGAGGAGTTTAAGTGCGCCAAGGTCAGACTGGAAATGACATTAGTAGAGTCACGCGACAAATGCGTGAGGGAGGCAGCACCTGTGTTGAAAACTGGAAGAAAGTGGGCGGCAAAGAAAGCTGTGGAAGATGCAAAGGCTGCCCTTCGAATTGGTGATATCATGGGGCAAGTTCAGCATGGAAGAGGGGGTCTTGGTCTCAGTTCAGCTCCTCCTACATGGCACAAGGCAGACCCAGCTCAACGGAGGAAGTTGGTAGTCAACGAGGTGCAAAAGCAGGAGGAGAGGATGAGGTGTATAAAGGCCATTTCCCAGGCCAAGCAGGAGAATGGATGAGATGGGAGGTGTGGAACAACGCAAGATTGTCTGGAAAGACCTATGGTCAATGGAACAGAGCAGGATCAGTTTCCTCATCAGGTCAACATATGATGTTCTCCCATCACCACAGAACCTAAACCTCTGGGTAGGAGAGGATCCCTCATGTCCTTTGTGTTCATCACCTGCAACATTAAGGCACATTTTGACAGGATGTGGGTGGCTCTTAGCCAAGGACGGTTTACTTGGCGCCATGATCAGGTGCTGCGATGTTTGGCCTTAGCATTGGAAGACAAGCGTAACATGACCAATAAGTTGCCACCTGTTCCATCAAAACATTACACACAAAAGACAACATTCCTCCGCCCAGGAGAGCAACCACCAAGAAAAGGTGTTAAAACCAATCCTCGCCCAGGACAACTGGAAGCTGCTAGAGACTGGAAAATGCTGGCAGATGTTGGTCAACGGCTTATTTTTCCACCTGAGATTGCCACCACTAACCTTCGACCAGATATTGTCTTGTGGTCTGGATCAGCACGCCTTGTTCACCTGGTAGAGTTAACAGTGCCATGGGAGGATGCTGTAGATGAGGCGTATGAGAGGAAGAAACTGCGGTATGCTCAACTAGCCACTGAAGCGGAACAGCGAGGATGCAGAGTCCGGGTTTACCCAGTGGAGGTGGGTTGTCGAGGATTTGTGGCACACTCTACAACCCGGTTTCTCAGAGACGTCGGATTCAGTGGCCAAGAGTTGCGTCGCACAGTGAAGAACTTATCTGAAGCAGCAAAGAGGAGCAGCAACTGGCTGTGGTTGAGACAGAAAGATTCTGGCTGGGGATCTCAAGCACAATAGAAAGAAAGAAACGCTGATGTACAGGTAAGTAAGCTGGGCTGAGTTGAGTGGGGGACGGAGGGGGTGATGCTGGGACGCCAGAATCACCGTCGAGCCCTCTTGAGGTGTCGTGGGCTAGTCGACAAAACACTGAGGATGGAAGGTGCCCACTTGAAGACCCCAGAGATGTACCCTACTTAGCTCAATCCTGACGGTTGTCATGCTGATGCGCTGGGGAGACCGCACTGTGGTTGATCCCGAGCCAGCATCGCAGCCGTTATTGTGCTGATGCGCCAGGGGAGGCAAAATAAGCTGATCCCTGGAGCCAGCATTACACTTCAGCCATCAACACCAGACAGAAGGATATCTACATCATCATATGGAAGGAAGCGCAAATGGATGGTGACACACATGGATCACATTAGTTTACTGTAAAGCTATGTCTTAGTTGGTGCTTATCTTGGCGAGAGCCGAGTTCAAATCGCATGAAGTTTTAACATCTACTCTTGTGTAATGGAAATCAAAAATATAAACATGCAACAATTTCAAAGATTTTACTGAGTTAGTTCATATAAGGAAATCAGTCAATTGAAATAAATTCATTAGGCCCTAATCTATGGATTTCACATGACTGAGAATACAGATATGCATCCGTTGGTCACAGATACCTTAAAAAAAAAGGTAGGGCCGTGGATCAGAAAACCAGTCAGTATCTGGTGTGACCATGTGGCGGAGTGTCCCACCCCTATTTATTATTATTTGTATTATTGTTTGCGGCGCGGATAACAGCGCCCCGTATTTCTTATTATTTATAATTTAAAACCTGTGAGGATGTGTGACTGATCAGCTACTGATTATTTAACTAGCTGACAGTCACGCATCCTTACCAAACGCGTGCAGACTGTGGCCGAGGGGTAATAAGATAATTAACAGCCAGTTAACCCCTCGGCCAGAGTATAAGAACCTGCAGCTGTCCGTGCTGCAGGGTGGAGTGTACAGAGGAGAGTATGGGGAGCGGAGAGAGAGAGAGCGAGGAGAAATAACGACATTTAAAAACGACTGCTAAACAGTATTTGTTTATTCGTTTGGCCCTTGTGCCTTTTTGTTTTGTGTTTTGTTGATTGTTTAAATCTTTTGTTTTGTTTATTTATTTATTAAATACGCTGAGTGCCGTAGCATTCAGCTTCACCCGCCCATCCACTGTTTTGATTCAGTTACTTCCTGGTCTGTGACGTCACCACACCTCACCACTGCGAGCCATCCTGCCACAGACCACCATTTGCCTCATGCAGCGCGACACATCTCCTTCGCATAGAGTTGATCAGGCTGTTGATTGTGGCCTGTGGAATGTTGTCCCACTCCTCTTCAATGGCTGTGCGAAGTTGCTAGATATTGGCGGGAACTGGAACTCGCTGTCGTACACGTCGATCCAGAGCATCCCAAACATGCTCAATGGGTGACATGTCTGGTGAGTATGCAGGCCATGGAAGAACTGGGCCATTTTCAGCTTCCAGGAATTGTGTACAGATCCTTGCGACATGGGGCCGTGCATTATCATGCTGAAACATGAGGTGATGGTGGCGGATGAATGGCACGACAGTGGGCCTCAGGATCTCGTCACGGTATCTGTGTGCATTAAAATTGCCATCGATAAAATGCAATTTTGTTCGTTGTCCGTAGCTTATGCCTGCACATACCATAACCCCACCGCCACCATGGGGCACTCTGTTCACAACGTTGACATCAGCAAACCGCTCGCCCACACGACGCCATACACGCTGTCTGCCATCTGCCCGGTACAGTTGAAACCGGGATTCATCCGTGAAGAGCACACTTCTCCAGCGTGCCAGTGGCCATCGAAGGTGAGCATTTGCCCACTGAAGTCGGTTACGATGCCGAACTGCAGTCAGGTCAAGACCCTGGTGAGGACAACGAGCACGTAGATGAGCTTCCCTGAGACGGTTTCTGACAGTTTGTGCAGAAATTCTTCGTTGTGCAAACCCACAGTTTCATCAGCTGTCCGAGAGGCTGGTCTCAGACGATCCCGCAGGTGAAGAAGCCGGATGTGGAGGTCCTGGGCTGGCGTGGTTACACGTGGTCTGCGGTTGTGAGGCCGGTTTGATGTACTGCCAAATTCTCTAAAACGACGTTGGAGGCGGCTTATGGTAGAGAAATGAATATTCAGTTCTCTGGCAACAGCATTGGTGGACATTCCTGCAGTCAGCATGCCAATTGCACGCTCCCTCAAAACCTGAGACATCTGTGGCATTGTGTTGTGTGACAAAACTGCACATTTTTAGTGGCCTTTTATTGTCCCCAGCACAAGGTGCACCTGTGTAATGATCATGCTGTTTAATCAGCTTCTTGATATTTATTTTTTTTAATATATATTATTGTGGACTATATGGGACCTACTGTTAGTGGACGAATGTTTGAGTCCCTCCTATATAGAAGTATCAGGTTTTTTTATTTTTCCCAAATCAAAATTACAAACAAAAACACAGCTCACAGAGACAAAAAAAAAAGTTTTACTTTATAGGCATGTTTGTCTATCTCCATGTAACAGCAAAACCCTCTCTGTTCCCTCTTTGGTAGAGACTACCAGAGGTTCTCGTTACATGCTGTGGCTGTTTCCAATTAGCACCAATTTTGTAATTTGGTAACAGCCACATTCTCACATGTATTTGGCAGGGATAGGAATTAACCCTATCCTTGCCAACCACCACCACCAACACACAAACCAAACACTATTTACAAGCAGGGCCCTTCCCTGCCACAGTACTGTATTGAACAGACCTGTATGGAAATCCTGTTTCTTTCTCTTTTCTAGTGTGGAAGTGGATCCGCAGTGCTGCAGGTACTGGTTTATTGTGTTTTTTACAAAATCTCTTGAGTGTCATAATAATAGAAAAACATATTCTGTTAATTTGAACATATCATCTAATGTAATACAGTGTATTTTCACGATTCAAGATGTGTATTCTGTCATTTCAACTGATTTACTTTCAGTATGCTTTTAATGAAAGAAAATCTGTCAAATTAGTTTGACATCACAGCTAAAGAACTATTAATCTACATTACTGTCAACAGTCTGCAGTTGTTCTGTTCAAGACAGTGTAAAGATCTGAAAAAAAGTTGTATACTTTTTAAGTTTATGTTATACATGTAAGTTTATGTTATACTATTGATATTATTTGTCAATTCAGCGTACAACCAGATGGTGCAACAGGGAAATAAAAACAATACAAAAGACTACTTGCAAGTCCCTAAATTAAAATTCTTAGTTACTGGTCTGGTGTGTCAGAGTTTGGGAACACAGGGATAGTGAGAGCTGTGGAGTGGAGAGATACAGTACCGTTACTGTGCTCACTGTCTTTATCAATGTGTCAGAGCTGTGGAATAGAGATAGTGAGATAGAAATATTGATTCAGATTAAATCAAAAATATATCTGTGTGCCTGGAAATGAGGCTTAAGCAGTGTGTGAAAACACAGTGTAACAAATTTTTTTTTTTTTTTTTTTCCTGGGTAGTAAGTGTTATTTCCTAATTGTTTATGCCTCAAAAGTATAGAAAATGGCTATTATTCCCCACAAACTTTGCTTTTGTGACCAGGACAGTGATATTTTGAAATTGACCTATTTCCAATGAGAAAACGGGCGAATTTGTGTCTTTTCGTTCACATAAAGTCAGAAAAAAACAACATATGAATCCAAATTAACATGTATTTATACTAAAGTAATACAAAAATGACTACAAAAGATTTAGAAGTGAGTAGTTTTTCGAGATTTACGATTATACTGTAAATCACTTTCACGAATCAACCCCAAATGTAGTCTCCCATCATGTTCTCGTTATACTGTCCTTGGTAGCGGCGTTCAAAGTCCAGTATATCCTGGTGGAAGCGCCGCCTTGCTCCTCCTCCAGTACGCCCATGTTCTCCTTGAATTTATCAAGATGAGCATCAAGGAAATTGCCTTTGGGACAGCAAGGACACCAAGGCGCACTACCACAAGCGGGACTGGCCACAGCGGACCGAGTTCTCTGTGGGGAGGAACAACGTCAAGTGGGAGCCACTGGTGGACCCCGGAAGGTGCTGATGCCACCACTGCACATCAAATTGGGCCTTATGAAACAATTTGTCAGAGCTCTAGATAAGGAGTCGGCAGCCTTCAAGTACCTTCAAGACTTCTTCCCTAAGCTGTCTGAGGCAAAGGTCAAAGCCGGTGTCTTCGTTGGACCACAGATAAAGAAGATCCTGGAGTGCAATGAATTCCCAAGAAGCTCACTAGTAAGGAGAAAGCGGCTTGGAACAGCTTTGTCGCAGTGGTTCGGGGCTTCCTGGGCAATCACAAGGCCGAAAACTATGTGGAGCTGGTTGAGACTCTGGTGAAGAACTACGGCACAACAGAACATGGGAGCGTGCTCGGAGGAGCAAGGCGGCGCTTCCACCAGGATATACTGGACTTTGAACCGCTACCAAGGACAGTATAACGAGAACATGATGGGAGACTACATTTGGGGGCTGATTCGTGAAAGTGATTTACAGTATAATCGTAAATCTCGAAAAACTACTCACTTCTAAATCTTTTGTAATCATTTTTGTATTACTTTAGTATAAATACATGTTAATTTGGATTCATATGATGTTTTTTTCTGACTTTATGTGAACGAAAAGACACAAATTCGCCCGTTTTCTCATTGGAAATAGGTAAATTTCAAAATATCACTGTCCTGGTCACAAAAGCAAAGTTTGTGGGGAATAATAGCCATTTTCTATACTTTTGAGGCATAAGCAATTAGGAAATAACACTTACTACCCAGGAACAAAAATTGTGTTACATAGTGAAATCAATCCATACACAATGGAAAGCTGTTTAACATTCAATCACAGGGCTATTGGAAGTGTTGATAGTTCTCAGTTATCATTATTGTCTCCTCTCTTCTCCACAGTTGATGTGACTCTGGACCCTGATACAGCACACCCCAGTCTCATCCTGTCTGAGGAAGGTAAACATGTGAGACTTGGAAACACACGGCAGGCTCTCCCTGACAATCCAGAGAGATTTGATCCTGTTGTCAATGTCCTGGGCAGGCAGGGCTTCACCTCAGGGAGACATTACTGGCAGGTGGAGGTGGGGGAGAAGACTGCGTGGGATTTAGGAGTGGCCAGAGAGTCCATCAACAGGAAGGGGAAGATTACAGCAAACCCTAAGTATGGACTCTGGATTGTGTGGCTGAGAGATGGAGAGTACAAGGCTCTTGCTGATCCCTCTATCCCCCTCCCCCTGAGCGTGAAGCTCCGGAAGCTGGGGGTTTATCTGGATTATGAGGAAGGGCAGCTCTCCTTTTACAATGTGGAGACCCGGTCTCACATCTACACTTTCAATGACACCTTCACTGAGAAGCTTTACCCATTCTTCAATACTGGTGTCCTTAAGGATGGTAAAAACGCAGCCCCACTGATCATCCGCCCTGTCAGTGATAGAGATTGAAAAAAGTTGTGTATCTGTATGATGGGATATAACAACATTGATAATACTGTTCATTTCATTGTTACTTCCCCACCTATTTCTTTGTATACATGTAATTGTTTTACTGATTGGCACTGACAGTCTTTTTGGGATTGACAAATCTGTGGGAACGCCTGCCACATTTAACACACTCTGTGACTGGTGCAGATAGGCTGCCCCTCACATGTCTGATTCATGTGTGTGGCACCAGCCATCTCATCACTGTGGTCAGCCCCATCACTGTGATCAGCATCATCACTGTACTCAGCCTCATCACTGTGCTCAGCCTCATCACTGTGCTCAGCCTCATCACTGTGCTCAACCTCATCACTGTGCTCAGCCTCATCACTGTGCTCAGCTTCATCACTGTGCTCAGTCTCATCACTGTGCTCAGCCTCATCACTGTGCTCAGCCTCATCACTGTGCTCAGCTTCATCACTGTGCTCAACCTCATCACTGTGATCAGACTCATCACTGTGCTCAGCCTCATCACTGTGATCAGTCTCATCACTGTGCTCAGCCTCATCACTGTGATCAGACTCATCACTGTGCTCAGCCTCATCACTGTGCTCAGTCTCATCACTGTGCTCAGTCTCATCACTGTGATCAGCTTCATCCCTGACCCCCTTTCATTGCGATGAACATATTTTGCTTGTGTTGTTGTTTTGTTTTATATGAATATTTTTGTTTGATTTTACCTAATACTTCATGTGATGCATGTCAGGTCAAATTTCCTAGATTTCCTGGATGTATTGTAACGTAGTTCTGTATGGTATGTTTTTATTAGGTTTTACAGTATATAGCAGGTGGCCTGCACTGCACTGTAATCACTGCTAAGAGAATGAAGAGATGCATTGATTCCTGTATGCTAACATGAAACTGGATTGCAATAACAATGGTGTGTATGTTTACATGCTTATTTTGTAGATGCTTCAGTTTTTTAGCAACTGATATTAAAGGTTTACTTTACACCATCTACGAATGACATCAGTAACAAAAACAACAGTAGAGAATGCTAGAGAACTATATATGATATTAAACACCTAAGAAATTAACCATGTAGAAGATGAGTACCAATATCCCTTTACAATATATATTTGCTTGCTTATTTGGACTTCATGCAAGTAGGGTTAAGATATTTAGGTATCCATCCTGTCATTAGTTTTTATAAAAAATGTTATAATATAGATTATAACGGTGTTTATAATATATATATATATATATATATATATATATATATATATATATATATATATATATATATATATATAGAACATGAAGCTACTGCAATAACAAGTAACTACGATGTGATAGGTGTTACAGAAACTTGGTTGTCTGAGAGTGATGGAGACGAATATAAGATTAGTGGGTACACACTGTATAGGAAAGACAGGCAGGACAGAAGAGGCGGAGGGGTAGCGCTATACATAAGAAATAGTCTTGAAGCCCAGGTGTTAAATCAGGACAAAGAAAACAATGCAGAATCAATATGGGTCAGAATAATGGACAAAAATTCAAAGGGCATAATAATAGGAGCATGCTATAGACCGCCAAATTCAGACGCCGAGCAAACTAATCTGTTATACAATGACATTCGAAATGTGTGTAGAAAAGGAGAAGCCATACTAATGGGGGATTTCAACTTCCCCGTCTAAAATAGGAGAACCCGGTGGGGGGCACGATGGACGAAATTGAAATGGTGGAAATGACAAATGACTGCTTCCTAACGCAATTTGTCAAGGCACCGACTAGAGGGGAGGCATGCCTTGATTTAGTCTTTTCAAATAACGAAGACAGAATAACTAAAACAGAGGTCAGAGAGCCATTGGCAAATTCAGACCACAACATGGTCTCATTCGAAGTGATTTTTAAAACCCCAAAAGTAATAACTAAAGCTAAGGATTACAATTTTAGAAAAGCAAACTATGAAGGTATGAAACAGAGACTAACAGAAGTAGATTGGAGTAAAATAGAGAAAACATCTACAGAAAAAGGATGGCTGTTTTTTTAAAAATGTAGTACTAGAGGCGCAAAACAATTACATCCCAAAAGTAGACAAATCTAAATCGAAAACAAAATGGCCAAAATGGTTTAATAGATCAATTAAAAAAAATATTCAGCGAAAAAAGGCACTTTACAAAGCGTTTAAAAGGGACCAAAAACAAAGTACACAGAAAGAGTACTTGGAACTGCAAACACAAGTCAAAAAGGAAGTTAGAAAGGCCAAGAGAGAGATAGAAATCTCGCTAAGGGGGCTAAAACCAATTCCAAAATGTTTTTCCAATATTATAACAGCAAGAGAACATTCAAAGAGGAGGTCAAATGTCAAAGAGACACAAATGGCAAAATCATAGATGAAGAAACAAAAAATAGCAAATATATTAAATGATTACTTTTCACAGGTTTTTACAAAGGAGGACACGGACAACATGCCCCGCTTGTCAACCTGTTCCTATCCAGTTTTAAATAACTTTAGCATAACAGAGGCAGAAGTGTTAAAGGGACTAGGAGCTCTTAAAATAAACAAATCCCCTGGGCTGGATGAGATCTCCCAATAGTACTCAAAGAAATGAGAAAAGTTATTTACAAACCGCTAACCAAGATCATGCAACAGTCTCTTGACACAGGGGTTGTACTGACAGACTGGAAAATAGCAAACGTAATACCGATCCACAAAAAGGGAGACAAAACCGAACCAGGTAACTACAGACCAATAAGCCTGACTTCTATTATATATAAACTTATGGAAACTATAATAAGATCTAAAATGGAAAATTATCTATATGGTAACAATATCCTGGGAGACAGTCAGCATGGTTTTAGGAAAGGGAGATCGTGTCTAACTAACCTGCTTGACTTTTTTGAGGATGCAACATTGACAATGGAGAATTGCAAAGCATACAACATGGTTTATTTAGGTTTCCAGAAAGCTTTTGACAAAGTCCTGCATAAAAGATTAATTCTCAAACTGAACGCAGTAGGGATTCAAGGAAATGCATGCACATGGATTAGGGAGTGGATAACATGTAGAAAACAGAAAGTACTGATTAGAGGAGAAACCTCAAAATGGAGCGAGGTAACCAGTGGTGTACCACAGGAATCAGTATTGGGTCCTCTGCTATTCCTAATCTACATTAATGATTTAGATTCTGGTATAGTAAGCAAACTTGTTAAATTTGCAGACGACACAAAAATAGGAGGAGTGGCAAACACTGTTGCAGCAGCAAAGGTCATTCAAAATGATCTAGACAGCATTCAGAACTGGGCAGACACATGGCAAATGACATTTAATAGAGAAAAGTGTAAAGTATTGCATGCAGGAAATAAAAATGTGCATTATAAATATCATATGGGAGATACTGAAATTGAAGAAGGGAACTATCAAAAAGACCTAGGAGTTTATGTTGACTCGGAAATGTCTTCATCTAGACAATGTGGGGAAGCTATCAAAAAGGCCAACAAGATGCTTGGATATATTGTGAGAAGTGTTGAATTTAAATCAAGGGAAGTAATGTTAAAACTTTACAATGCATTAGTAAGACCTCACCTAGAATATTGTGTTCAGTTCTGGTCACCTCATTACAAAAAGGATATTGCTGCTCTAGAAAGAGTGCAAAGAAGAGCAACCAGAATTATTCTGGGTTTAAAAGGCATGTCGTATGCAGACAGGCTAAAAGAATTGAATCTATTCAGTCTTGAACAAAGAAGACTACGCGGCGATCTGATTCAAACATTCAAAATCCTAAAAAGTATAGACAATGTCGACCCAGGGGACTGTTTTGACCTGAAAAAAGAAACAAGGACCAGGGGTCACAAATGGAGATTAGATAAAGGGGCATTCAGAACAGAAAATAGGAGGCACCTTTTTACACAGTGAATTGTGAGGGTCTGGAACCAACTCCCCAGCAATGTTGTTGAAGCTGACACCCTGGGATCCTTCAAGAAGCTGCTTGATGAGATTCTGTGATCAATAAGCTACTAACAACCAAACGAGCAAGAACTGAACACAATATTCTAGATGAGGTCTTACTAATGCATTGTAAAGTTTTAACATTACTTCCCTTGATTTAAATTCAACACTTCTCACAATATATCCGAGCATCTTGTTGGCCTTTTTTATAGCTTCCCCACATTGTCTAGATGAAGACATTTCTGAGTCAACATAAACTCCTAGATCTTGTTTTATTAAACAAAATAACATATTCAAAACATGTTGTACAGCAAAATGAACAGTAATCCCTCAAGAATGATTGTTGTTTTTGGAGCAAAATAACTTAAACCAGTCTGCTTGAAAGAAGGTCATCCGCTAGCCATAGATTCCAGTTTACTGTATTTGTGTGTGTGTGTGTGTGTGTGTGTGTGTGTGTGTGTGTTTGTGATTTTCTTCTGTTATTATTATTATTATTATTATTATTATTATTATTATTATTATTATTGTTTATAGTACATTGTCTAAAGTACTATAGCATTCTATATTAGTAATGTGGTACCGTGTAGTACATACTGTGGTATTTTGTAGTATGTTCTTTAGCACATATAGAATACTATAGTACCTTCTATAGAGTACCATAATATTCTATAGCAGTACTGTGTTATAATATAGTAAATATAGTATTGCGCACTGTGTTCTATAGTACCTGTAAAATGCTTTGTCTAAACAAGACTAAATATGAATGTCATTCTGTATTGGACAAACTGTTAGAGCAAATACTATTTAGCAAACTAAACTATACATAAAAGAATGCAATTCTTCTGCAAGGGTTACTTAGAATTAATGTGTACGTTGCCCTGGATAAGGGCGTCTGCTAAGCAAATAAATAAATAAATAATAATAATAATAATAATAATAATCTATAGAACTCTGCAATACAGTATTTTGTGGTGTTTTATGGTACGTTTTATTATCTTCATGGTGCTAGAGTACAATATATATTATAAACTAACTTGGGATAGCTTCATGTCAGTTTTCTGTCTGTCTCTCTTCTATAGTTTACATACATATATATATATATATATATATATATATATATATATATATATATATATATATATATATATATATATAGACACTACAGTATATAATCATGCAGAAACAGCACTATGAAACTATACAAACACAAGTGAAGAGCATTAGATGCCGGTACAGTGGCTGAGTGGACTGGTACAATGTGCTCAAGCTGATGACTGACAGCAAGCACCGCTGGTTTCTTTTAACCACGCCAAGATCACAAAGAAATCGTTATTTTAAATTCAGCGTCTTAAAAGGAAGTACCATATGCTGTTTAAAAACATGGCAAAGTACTGTGCCTTTGATTTTCCCGATGATTTCTCAGTGGAAATTGGAGAAACATCACTAATAGTCGGAGAAACACCAGATCCCCAAGACCACAATAAAGAATATTTGGTCCGATGGAAAGGACAAGGAGCTACGAGGCTCGAGTACTGGAATGGGAGGTCATTTAAACACCATGTATCTATCAATTTAGAGCTGCTATCATTTAATAAACACACAGAATTATTAGTGATTCATCAATGTATGTATTCAGTGATTTAAAAAACTATTATAAAAACTAAATATTTCTGGAACTTAGAAAAAATCTCAGACTAAAGTCACTGTAATTCTAGTTACACAGTAGGCCCAATAAAACACAAACCAAATAATTCTGCTATTGTTGTTATTAAATAAAAAAACGTTTGTCACATTACTCTCAGGCAAAGGAAATGGTTTATTTTAGGCCAATCTTAAGTCTGAATATTTTCAGATGACAAACTAACGCTGTCTGCCACAAGGGACATATGTGGGAATGTTTAAGAAACCAGCAGCAAACTTGGAAAAGGGCATCGCAAACGGACAGCTGAAGTATGGAAGAGAGGAATCAAGATGAGGATACTGAACAAGAAGTAGTGAGTCATAAACAGAAACCATTAAACAATTAATGTGCTGGGAAAACACAGCTCAATAAGAAGAAAAAAATGAAATTGCATGTAAATTTGACCAATAGAGACCAAAAACTTCCTGATTTGATTCTAAATTGATAACATGGGTAAAACATCATAATTCACATTACGTATTCTATGCAAAAAAAAAGAAGAAGACGAAGTTGAAGTCTGGGGGAACCAGAACCTTGAAATAATTTCAATAGCAAAACGATAAAGTATGTTTGTACCCAGTAAGTTACTTTTTTCTTTTTGTTTGTAGTTATACAATTGTGTGTGTGCACGCTACTTTTCTGTATATTCGACTCCAGTACTGTTGGTGATATCACAGCTGCAACATTAAATACAGTAGCCTAATAAAAACAATCTTAATAATCAGTGACATCACTGACACATTTAAAGTAATTGCACTATAAATAAACCATGATGTGTGCTTTTATGTGACTTGTCACGAGTGACCCTAAAACCTGTCTTCCCTTGTACACGGTGCGAGCACCTTTTTCAGTGAAAGGTGTATGCAGCAGCGATGAATGGCTCTTTGATAGAAACAGCTTAATTTATTTGAAGTCTTCCCACTGACGATGGGAATGAGAATGTAGAGATAGGAGCCCTGCTAACAAGATTTAAGTTGTTTGCAGGTATCAGGCTTTTAAAGGCTGTCACCCACACCTGTGTTGGCTTTGACAGACTCGCTGAGAGCAGAAACTGACCCAAGACTGTCACCGCTACTGAAAGCAGGCTGATCTTTGGGAAACAAATTGAACATTTGTGAAACTGCAACAAATATTGTAATGAGTGTAATGTATTTTAAAAGAATATAAAGTCAGCAGAAATATTAAACAAATTGTTAAAACAGACTATTCAGAAAAAGTGTTATAGTGCACTCTGTATTAGCCTATGAGAATATTGTAGGATTCCATATTCCTGTTTATTCTAGTATAACAGTAGAAAAATATTATCAGTGAATGTATAAGGTCAGGCTGGCCTGCTGAAAGTTCCAAACCTCTCTTATCAGGCAAAAGCATCTTTTTTAATTAGACTCAGAGCTTCAAACATTCCGATCCAGCGAGAACTGAATGGCAAACTCTATGGAGCACAGTTAATATGCCAGGATCAACTGAACTCAAATAGGTCTGTGGTTCTACTATAGTAAGTAAGTAAAGTTAAACTGTTAAACAAATACAAAATTTATTGTTGAAAGAACATATTACAGTTAAAAATGAGAGTAGTTCAGTACTAACTGACACTGTCAGAATATTGTAATAATTGTACTGTGTTTTAAAGAATATAAAACCAGCATAAATAATATTGCAGCAAATTATGAACAGGTTACAAGGATTTGAACTAAGAAAACTGAACAAGTGTTAATGTTAGAAAAAAAGCTGGTCCGTATGCCTTTGTTATTAGAGTGCACATACACTCTTGGAAGCTGGTCATTAAACATAGGGCTTCCCCTATCTTTAAATGAATAAAGACTATTGTGCGTGGAGGCCTGTGTTAACCCTGGCAGAAGCAGGTCGTCTTATTTAATTAACTTGAAGATGAAGTCATAGTTTTCGAGGAACTAAACACAGCTAGGTATTGCCATATAGCAAAATAAATAAAAAGCAACCCTCTTGACAGGATTATATTTGAAACTAAAAAATAACAGTATTGCATCTATTTGAGTTTTATTGTAAAAACTAAAGAAAGGAACCAAGTATCTACTTTGCTTAAGAGTGTCAAGTTTCTTATTTAGGAAAGAAGTAAGCTTGATCTGAAAGTAGTCTTTAAGCTAAACACAGGTATTCTAGAATAATTCAAACAGAATATAAGTGTAAATGTTTTATTACAACAGAGGAACTGTAAAAGTTTGAAACTAAGAGAACATATGTTTACAGTCAAGTTTCTTATTTAGCTTGATCTGCAAGTAGTCTTTAAGCTAAACACAGGCATTCTAGAATAATTCAAACAAAATATAAGTGCAAATGTTTTCTTATAACAGAGGAAGTGTTATGTTTGAATATAAGACAATATAAGACAAGTGTAAACTGTATTTAATAACTTTAGTATACAGTGGACCTACTGAAGGAAAATAACTAATGTTGTGACCTCTTCTTTACCTGCTTGTAGCAGAGCGGTGCTGGGCATGGAAAGTGACCTCTTCTTTACCTGCTCGTAGCAGAGTGGTGATGGGCATGGAATGTGACTTCTTTACCTGCTCGTAGCAGAGTGGTGATGGGCATGGAAAGTGACCTCTTCTTTACCTGCTCGTAGCAGAGTGGTGCTGGGCATGGAAAGTGACCTCTTCTTTACCTGCTTGTAGCAGAGCAGCTATGGGCATGGAAAGTGACCTCTTCTTTACCTGCTTGTAGCAGAGCGGTGCTGGGCATGGAAAGTGACCTCTTCTTTACCTGCTTGTAGCAGAGCGGTGATGGGCATGGAAAGTGACCTCTTCATTACCTGCTCGTAGCAGAGCCGTGATGGGCATGGAAAGTGACCTCTTCTTTACCTGCTTGTAGCGGAGCGGTGCTGGGCATGGAAAGTGACCTCTTCTTTACCTGCTCGTAGCAGAGCCGTGATGGGCATGGAAAGTGACCTCTTCTTTACCTGCTTGTAGCGGAGCGGTGCTGGGCATGGAAAGTGACCTCTTCTTTACCTGCTCGTAGCAGAGCCGTGATGGGCATGGAAAGTGACCTCTTCTTTACCTGCTTGTAGCGGAGCGGTGCTGGGCATGGAAAGTGACCTCTTCTTTACCTGCTTGAAGCAGAGTGGTGATGGGCAGGGAAAGTGACCTCTTCTTTACCTGCTTGTAGCAGAGTGGTGCTGGGCATGGAAAGTGACCTCTTCATTACCTGCTCGTAGCAGAGCCGTGATGGGCATGGAAAGTGACCTCTTCTTTACCTGCTTGTAGCGGAGCGGTGCTGGGCATGGAAAGTGACCTCTTCTTTACCTGCTCGTAGCAGAGCCGTGATGGGCATGGAAAGTGACCTCTTCTTTACCTGCTTGTAGCGAGCGGTGCTGGGCATGGAAAGGAAAGCAGAGCCGTGATGGGCATGAAAGTGACCTTACCTTTACCTGCTTGTAGCAGAGCCGTGCTGGGCATGGAAAGTGACCTCTTCTTTACCTGCTTGTAGCAGAGTGGTGATGGGCATGGAAAGTGACCTCTTCTTTACCTGCTTGTAGCAGAGTGGTGATGGGCAGGGAAAGTGACCTCTTCTTTACCTGCTTGTAGCAGAGTGGTGATGGGCATGGAAAGTGACCTCTTCTTTACCTGCTTGTAGCAGAGTGGTGATGGGCATGGAAAGTGACCTCTTCTTTACCTGCTTGTGATGGGCATGGAAAGTGACCTCTTCTTTACCTGCTTGTAGCAGAGTGGTGATGGGCATGGAAAGTGACCTCTTCTTTACCTACCTTGGGTATGTTAGTTGGGTATGTTAGAGGTGAGTGTTTGTGAGAGTGAGTGGTTCTTTTTGGACAGTTCGTGCTTAAAGCCTGTTTTTGTGTTTGTCTTTTTGGTTGGCCATCGTGCCTTTTGTTTTGTGTATTTTGTTTAATTAAAAGTCTTTTATTTTCCCTGCACATCCTGACTCTGAGTCTCCTTACCCCGGTCAGCCTGTCACAGTACCTCATTATATTAATAAAATAATGAGAGTTTAGTTATAAAAATTAGGATGTAAGCTTTTTTATTATCTGAAAAGATACCGGTTTGAGGCTCTCTTGATCCGGCCAAAAAATGACCATGCGGTGAATTTGGAAAAGCGTTTACAGTAGAGTTTCATATTAATTAAAAAAAAAAATAGCCTTGGCAGGTAAACAGGGTGTCTGAAAACTGCTTGTGCAGGGGATTAGAAACCGAGAGGGCAGGGTTAGTCCAAGCATGGTACAGTTAATATGAGAGTATTAGATTTAACATGTTCATTATAGCCTGAATTTAAATGAAAATAACTGGACTGGCCACTGTGGGGTAGATTTTCAAAGGTGACTAAATTTTAGTCAGACGTCTAAAGTTACACCTTATCTTAGACGAGCTTGTTAGAGCCGTGATTTTCCAACTGGACTTTTGTAAGTTGACGTTTCTAGACGACCAAGGGTGCTGTTTGAGCACACAGCCGACTAAAACCCTCCATAAGGTTACATTGGATTTAGACGATGAGCAATCAATGTGATTTTCAGAGTTTTAGACTTTAGTCTGTTCGCCATGTAGGCAATTTATTGTATGCAAATGGGCAGTAAATTATGCATTCGTCTAAATGTAGACGACTACACACAGATTTGAGAACACAGGTAAGAGGGATCCTTAATCTAAATTAGGAAATATGCCATTGCAGGGAAGGCACTGTGCAAACCAATAGCCTATAGCAGTATATACATTAATATTATGAAAGACATGTAGGCTACCATTGATAAATACAGTATTTATCATTTACAGTATGTTGAAAACAAAAGGCTATGTCTTTCTTAATCGTATCATTAGAAACGTTTTATTTATGCTAGCCTACATTGAAATATCGGTAATGCCCAATATGTAACATGTAACATAATAATAATATTTATTTTATAAAGCTCTTAAATACAAAGCATCTCAAGCGCTGTACAGTTTAAAACAACAGCACCAAAACACAACAAACATAAAACAGGCCGCAATTACACAAGCATAGGCTATATATATACATACACAGTGCCTTGCATAAGTATTCACCCCCCTTGGACTTTTCCACATTTTGTAGTGTTACAACCTGGAATTAAAATGGATTTAATTGGGATTTTTACCATTTGATTTACACAACATACTTAACACTTTGAAGGTGCAAAATATTTTTTATTGTGACATAAAAATTAATTAAACAAAAAAAAGACATTTGTTAGTTGCATAAGTATTCACCCCCCTGAGTCAATACTTGGTAGAAGCACCTTTGCTGTGAGTCTTTTTGGGTAAGTCTCTACCAGCTTTGCACATCTGGATCCTACAATTTTTGCCCATTCTTCTTGGCAAAATTGCTCAAGCTCTGTCAAGTTGGATGGGGACCATTGGTGAACAGCAATTTTCAAGTCTTGCCTCAGATTCTCAATCGGATTGAGGTCTGGGCTTTAACTGGGCCATTCTAAGACATTCAGGTTCTTGTTTTTAAACCACTCCAGTGTAGCTTTGGCTGTGTGTTTAGGGTAATTGTCCTGCTGGAAGGTGAACCTCTGCCCCAGTCCCAGGTCTCTTGCAGACTGAAACAGGTTTTCCTCTAGAATTTCCCTGTATTTGGCTCCATCCATCTTGCCCTCAATCCTGACCAGTTTCCCAGTCCCTGCCGATGAAAAGCATCCCCATAACATGATGCTGCCACCACCATGCTTCACCGTGGGGATGGTGTTCTCAGGGTGATGAGCAGTGTTGGCTTTGCGCCACACATAGCGTTTTGCGCTAAGGCCAAAAAGTTCAATTTTGGTCTCATCAGACCAGAGAACCTTTTTTCCACATGTTTGCTGTGTCTCCCACATGCCTTTTGGCAAAATCCAAACGGGATTTGATATGGGTTTTTTTCAGCAAAGGCTTTCTTCTCGTCACTCTTCCATAAAGCCCAGCTTTGTGGAGCGTCCGGGTTATAGTTGCCCCATGGACGGTTTCTCCCATCTCAGCTGTGGATCTCTCCAGCTCCTTCCGAGTTACCATTGGCCTCTTGGTTGCTTCTCTGACTAATGCCCTCCTTACCTGGTCACTGAGTTTTGTTGGACGGCCTTCTCTAGGCAGAGTCGCGGTTGTGCCATATTCTTTCCATTTTTTAATAATGGATTTAACGGTGCTCCGGGGGATGTTCAAAGTTTGGGATATTTTTTTATAACCCAACCCTGATTGGTGCTTCTCCAGAACTTTATCCCAGACTTGTTTTGATAGCTCCTTGGTCTTCATGATGCTGTTTGTTTAGATATGCTCTCTAACAAACTCTGGGGACTTCCAGAAACAGGTGTATTTAATCTGAGATCATGTGACACTTTAATTGCACACAGATGGACTCCATTCAACTAATTATGTGACTTCTGAAGGCAATTGGTTGCACCAGAGCTAATTTAGGGGTGTCACAGCAAACAGGGTGAATACTTATGCAATCAAGACTTTTCAGTTTTTTTTTATTTGTAAATAATTTTGAAAAATATCTAGATTTTTTTTCCCACTTCGACATTATGGACTATTTTGTATAGATCAGTGACAACAAATCCTAATTAAATCCATTTTAATTCCAGGTTGTAACACTACAAAATGTGGAAAAGTCCAAGGGGGGTGAATACTTATGCAAGGCACTGATATATATATATATATATATATATATATATATATATATATATATATATATATATATATATATATATATATATATATATATATATATATATACATATATATGCCTGCACATAGATGCATGTTTAGTGTAGGTATTTATTAATAATAAATACGTATAGCTAGGAGTCCTGTATTTCTCCACATCGCCAGAGAGATTGTGTAAATGTATTTGTAAGTTCCATTTATGTTATATATTAAGTTGCATATCCTTAAAAACAAACGTCTGCTATAGTATTAATTCACATATACTGGTAGCTAACTTCTGTTTTAAACTTGAAATTTCAAAATTGTGTCATCCTGGTTTTACAGGAGTGGTTCTCTTAGTACTAAGCCCTCACATCAGACTTCAGAAAATAAGCAAACCAAAATCTGCAGATTGGAATTTTTTTTTTTTTTTTTTTTTTAAATACCCACAACCAAATAACAACACATGCAGACTGCAGAAACATTTACACGCGTCTCCTGAACACTATTAAAAATGACACGGCAACATTGTAGTGTTTTGAACAAAGTTGTTATTGAAGCAAGTATTAACATTACATTGTAACATTCTGTTCAAAATATACCAAACTGTTGAAAACAACGTATAGCGCTGTATAGCCTACTTTTTCTTTGGTGTCTGCATGTTTATTTCCTGTTACCGACAAAGTGCACGCTTTTATTATGATGATGATAATAATAATAATAATAATAATAATAATAATAATAATTATTATTATTATTATTATGTATTAATGTATTTATTTATTGGCAGACGCTGGCACCCAAGGTGACTTAGCTGTCACAAAATATCACATTTAAAAAAAAAAAAATCACAATAGTTAAGCTTTTACATTAGCTGATGCTTTATCTTCACGAATAGAAGGGGGCTTGGGAATCCAATACATAATAAATGAGTATTTTTTCAGTTAGCAGACAGATTTTGCATATATCCGCTATAAGACGACTAGTGGTATACAAACTTGGTTCCCGTGGCAGGGAGTCAGTGCTTCGCTATGCAGTTGTGGAATTCATTGAAACACTAGAGGGAAAAGATTGTGCCAAAACGAAAAAAACAAAATAAATTAATAAATAAATTTCAATACATTTGAAAATCGATTTTTATTTAATTATTTATTTATTTAGTTTGTTTATTTATTTATTTATTAATTTTGGCACAAATTATCCTCCATACGTAAGAGGCTAAGCAGTGCATGAGAAAAAAAAAAGGGAAACTTGCAGACATAATTACAATCTGAATGGTGTGACAAAACAAAATCAGAATGGTCCAAAAGATGATGAATGCTCCAAACAAGATGCAGTATTTCATAATTTCCATCCACAAGTAATTGTGATCAGGAGTGACTATTTATCAAGTCAGTTTAAGAGCCTCCAGCTGACTGAACTTCTCCACACATGAGGTGCAGGGATAGGGTTACACACTTTTAAGATTTGCTAAATGACTGAATCCCTTCCCATTTCAGCAGTGATGAGGTTTCTCTCTTCTATATTAGTAATGTGGTACCGTGTAGTACATACTGTGGTATTTTGTAGTATGTTCTTTAGCACATATAGAATACTATAGTACCTTCTATAGAGTACCATAATATTCTATAGCAGTACTGTGTTATAATATAGTAAATATAGTATTGCGCACTGTGTTCTATAGTACCTGTAAAATGCTTTGTCTAAACAAGACTAAATATGAATGTCATTCTGTATTGGACAAACTGTTAGAGCAAATACTATTTAGCAAACTAAACTATACATAAAAGAATGCAATTCTTCTGCAAGGGTTACTTAGAATTAATGTGTACGTTGCCCTGGATAAGGGCGTCTGCTAAGCAAATAAATAAATAAATAATAATAATAATAATAATAATAATAATCTATAGAACTCTGCAATACAGTATTTTGTGGTGTTTTATGGTACGTTTTATTATCTTCATGGTGCTAGAGTACAATATATATTATAAACTAACTTGGGATAGCTTCATGTCAGTTTTCTGTCTGTCTCTCTTCTATAGTTTACATACATATATATATATATATATATATATATATATATATATATATATATATATATATATATATATATAGACACTACAGTATATAATCATGCAGAAACAGCACTATGAAACTATACAAACACAAGTGAAGAGCATTAGATGCCGGTACAGTGGCTGAGTGGACTGGTACAATGTGCTCAAGCTGATGACTGACAGCAAGCACCGCTGGTTTCTTTTAACCACGCGCATCACAAAGAAATCGTTATTTTAAATTCAGCGTCTTAAAAGGAAGTACCATATGCTGTTTAAAAACATGGCAAAGTACTGTGCCTTTGATTTTCCCGATGATTTCTCAGTGGAAATTGGAGAAACATCACTAATAGTCGGAGAAACACCAGATCCCCAAGACCACAATAAAGAATATTTGGTCCGATGGAAAGGACAAGGAGCTACGCAGGCTCGAGTACTGGAATGGGAGGTCATTTAAACACCATGTATCTATCAATTTAGAGCTGCTATCATTTAATAAACACACAGAATTATTAGTGATTCATCAATGTATGTATTCAGTGATTTAAAAAACTATTATAAAAACTAAATATTTCTGGAACTTAGAAAAAATCTCAGACTAAAGTCACTGTAATTCTAGTTACACAGTAGGCCCAATAAAACACAAACCAAATAATTCTGCTATTGTTGTTATTAAATAAAAAAACGTTTGTCACATTACTCTCAGGCAAAGGAAATGGTTTATTTTAGGCCAATCTTAAGTCTGAATATTTTCAGATGACAAACTAACGCTGTCTGCCACAAAGGGACATATGTGGAATGTTTAAGAAACCAGCAGCAAACTTGGAAAAGGGCATCGCAAACGGACAGCTGAAGTATGGAAGAGAGGAATCAAGATGAGGATACTGAACAAGAAGTAGTGAGTCATAAACAGAAACCATTAAACAATTAATGTGCTGGGAAAACACAGCTCAATAAGAAGAAAAAAAAATGAATTGCATGTAAATTTGACCAATAGAGACCAAAAACTTCCTGATTTGATTCTAAATTGATAACATGGGTAAAACATCATAATTCACATTACGTATTCTATGCAAAAAAAAAAAGAAGACGAAGTTGAAGTCTGGGGAACCAGAACCTTGAAATAATTTCAATAGCAAAACGATAAAGTATGTTTGTACCCAGTAAGTTACTTTTTTTTTTTGTTTTGTAGTTATACAATTGTGTGTGTGCACGCTACTTTTCTGTATATTCGACTCCAGTACTGTTGGTGATATCACAGCTGCAACATTAAATACAGTAGCCTAATAAAAACAATCTTAATAATCAGTGACATCACTGACACATTTAAAGTAATTGCACTATAAATAAACCATGATGTGTGCTTTTATGTGACTTGTCACGAGTGACCCTAAAACCTGTCTTCCCTTGTTTGACACGTGGGAATGAGAATGAGCACCTTTTTCAGTGAAAGGTGTATGCAGCAGCGATGAATGGCTCTTTGATAGAAACAGGCTGAATTTATTTGAAGTCTTCCCACTGACGATGGGAATGAGAATGTAGAGATAGGAAACCTGCTAACAAGATTTAAGTTGTTTGCAGGTATCAGGTATAACAGTAGAAAATTTATCAGTGAATGTAAAGGCTGTCACCCACACCTGTGTTGGCTTTTTTACAGACTCAGCTGAGAGCAGAAACTGACCCAAGACTGTCACCGCTACTGAAAGCAGGCTGATCTTTGGGAAACAAATTGAACATTTGTGAAACTGCAACAAAACAAATATTGTTTTAAATGAACAAATTATGAAAACAGGTTACAAGGATTTGAACTAAGTGAACAAGTGCAATTTAAAAAAAGAATATAAAGTTCCATATTCCTGTTGAAGCTGGTCATTAAACATAGAAAATATTATCTTTAAAATGAATAAAGACAGGCTGGCCTGCTGAAAGTTCAAACCCTGGCAGAAGCAAAAGCATCTTTTTAATTAACTTGAAGATGAAGTCATAGTTTTCGATCCAGGAACTAAATGGCAAACTCTAGGTATTGTTATATAGCAAAATAAATAAAAAGCAAATAGGTCTTGACAGGATTATATTTGAAACTAAAAAGTAACAGTTAAATCTATTTGAGTTTTATTGTAAAACTAAAGAAAGGAACCAAGTATCTACTTTGTACTAGAGTGTCACTGTCAGAATTTAGGAAAAATTGTACTGTGATTTGAAAGAATATTTAAGCAGCAAACACAGGTATTCTAGAATAATTCAAATTAATAACAGTGTAAATGTTTTATTACAACAGAACAACTGTAAAAGTTTGAAAAAAAGAGAACATATGTTTACAGTCAAGTTTTAGAGTTTAGCTTACATCTGCAAGTAGTCATTAAACATAAACACAGGCATTTTAGAATAAATAAAACAAAATATAAGTGCAAATGTTTTCTTATAACAGGCAGGAAGGTGTTATGTTTGAATATAAGACAATATAAGATGAAGTGTAAACTAGTATTTTTCGGCTCTAAACACAGTATACAGGGACCTACTGATAGGAAAATAAATAAAAAAAACCTCTTCTTGACCTGCTTGTATTTGAAACATGGAAAATAACAGTATTCTTTATTTGAGTTTTATTGTAAAAAAACTAAAGAAAATGGAATGTGACTACTTTACCTAAGCTCGTGTCAAGTTTCTTTATTTAGGAAAGTAACCTCTTCTTTAAGTGTCTTTAAGCTAAACACAGGTGCTGGAATAATGGAAACAGAATATAAGTGTAAATGTTTTTATACAACAGAGCAACTGTAAAGTTTGGAAAAGAGAACATATTCTTTACAGTCAAGTTTGTAGCAGAGCTTGATGGGCAAGTGACCTTTAAGCTTTACCTGGCATTCTAGCAGAGCGGTGATGGGCATGGAAAGTGACCTCTTTTCTTTACCTGCTCAAGTGCAGAGCCGAATATGGGCATGGATAAGACAAGTCTTTACCTGTATTTAATAGTGGTGCTGGGCATGGAAAGTGACCTCTTCTTTACCTACTGAAGGCAGAGCCGTGATGGGCATGGAAAGTGACCTCTTCTTTACCTGCTTGTCCTGCTTGAAGTAGGGCAGTTTCATATTAATTAAAAAAAAAATAGCCTTGGCAGGTAAACAGGGTGTCTGAAAACTGCTTGTGCAGGGATTAGAAACCGAGAGGGCAGGGTTAGTCCAAGCATGGTACAGTTAATATGAGAGTATTAGATTTAACATGTTCATTATAGCCTGAATTTAAATGAAAATAACTGGACTGGCCACTGTGGGGTAGATTTTCAAAGGTGACTAAATTTTAGTCAGACGTCTAAAGTTACACCTTATCTTAGACGAAAGCTTGTTAGAGCCGTGATTTTCCAACTGGACTTTTTTGTAAGTTGACGTTTCTAGACGACCAAGGGTGCTGTTTGAGCACACAGCCGACTAAAACCCTCCATAAGGTTACATTGGATTTAGAAAAGATACGATGAGCAATCAATGTGATTTTCAGAGTTTTAGACTTTAGTCTGTTAAGCCATGTAGGCAATTTATTTATTGTATGCAAATGGGCAGTAAATTATGCATTAGTCTAAATGTAGACGACTACACACAGATTTGAGAACACAGGTAAGAGGGATCCTTAATCTAAATTAGGAAATATGCCATTGCAGGGAAGGCACTGTGCAAACCAATAGCCTATAGCAGTATATACATTAATATTATGAAAGACATGTAGGCTACCATTGATAAATACAGTATTTATCATTTACAGTATGTTGAAAACAAAGGCTATGTCTTTCTTAATCGTTATCATTAGAAACGTTTTATTTATGCTAGCCTACATTGAAATATCGGTAATGCCCAATATGTAACATGTAACATAATAATAATATTTATTTTATAAAGCTCTTAAATACAAAAACATCTCAAGCTGTACAGTTTAAAACAACAAAACAAAACACAACAA
This sequence comes from Huso huso, assembly GCA_036884735.1. Classification (NCBI taxonomy): domain Eukaryota; kingdom Metazoa; phylum Chordata; class Actinopteri; order Acipenseriformes; family Acipenseridae; genus Huso; species Huso huso. The sequence continues at coordinate 29,329,217 of CM072668.1, forward strand.
ACATAAAACAGGCCAATTATTACACAAGCATAGGCTATATATATACATACACAGTGCCTTGCATAAGTATTCACCCCCCTTGGACTTTTCCACATTTTGTAGTGTTACAACCTGGAATTAAAATGGATTTAATTGGGATTTTTACCATTTGATTTACACAACATACTTAACACTTTGAAGGTGCAAAATATTTTTTATTGTGACATAAAAATTAATTAAACAAAAAAAAGACATTTGTTAGTTGCATAAGTATTCACCCCCCTGAGTCAATACTTGGTAGAAGCACCTTTGCTGTGAGTCTTTTTGGGTAAGTCTCTACCAGCTTTGCACATCTGGATCCTACAATTTTTGCCCATTCTTCTTGGCAAAATTGCTCAAGCTCTGTCAAGTTGGATGGGGACCATTGGTGAACAGCAATTTTCAAGTCTTGCCTCAGATTCTCAATCGGATTGAGGTCTGGGCTTTAACTGGGCCATTCTAAGACATTCAGGTTCTTGTTTTTAAACCACTCCAGTGTAGCTTTGGCTGTGTGTTTAGGGTAATTGTCCTGCTGGAAGGTGAACCTCTGCCCCAGTCCCAGGTCTCTTGCAGACTGAAACAGGTTTTCCTCTAGAATTTCCCTGTATTTGGCTCCATCCATCTTGCCCTCAATCCTGACCAGTTTCCCAGTCCCTGCCGATGAAAAGCATCCCCATAACATGATGCTGCCACCACCATGCTTCACCGTGGGGATGGTGTTCTCAGGGTGATGAGCAGTGTTGGCTTTGCGCCACACATAGCGTTTTGCGCTAAGGCCAAAAAGTTCAATTTTGGTCTCATCAGACCAGAGAACCTTTTTTCCACATGTTTGCTGTGTCTCCCACATGCCTTTTGGCAAAATCCAAACGGGATTTGATATGGGTTTTTTCAGCAAAGGCTTTCTTCTCGTCACTTCCCATAAAGCCCAGCTTTGTGGAGCGTCCGGTTATAGTTGCCCCATGGACGGTTTCTCCCATCTCAGCTGTGGATCTCTCCAGCTCCTTCCGAGTTACCATTGGCCTCTTGGTTTTTCTTCTCTGACTAATGCCCTCCTTACCTGGTCACTGAGTTTTGTTGGACGGCCTTCTCTAGGCAGAGTCGCGGTTGTGCCATATTCTTTCCATTTTTAATAATGGATTTAACGGTGCTCCGGGGGATGTTCAAAGTTTGGGATATTTTTTTTATAACCCAACCCTGATTGGTGCTTCTCCAGAACTTTATCCCAGACTTGTTTTGATAGCTCCTTGGTCTTCATGATGCTGTTTGTTTAGATATGCTCTCTAACAAACTCTGGGGACTTCAGAAACAGGTGTATTTAATCTGAGATCATGTGACACTTTAATTGCACACAGATGGACTCCATTCAACTAATTATGTGACTTCTGAAGGCAATTGGTTGCACCAGAGCTAATTTAGGGGTGTCACAGCAAACAGGGTGAATACTTATGCAATCAAGACTTTTCAGTTTTTTATTGTAAATAATTTTGAAAAATATCTAGATTTTTTTCCCCACTTCGACATTATGGACTATTTTGTATAGATCAGTGACAACAAATCCTAATTAAATCCATTTTAATTCCAGGTTGTAACACTACAAAATGTGGAAAAGTCCAAGGGGTGAATACTTATATATAAGGCACTGATATATATATATATATATATATATATATATATATATATATATATATATATATATATATATATATATATATATATATATGCCTGCACATAGATGCATGTTTAGTGTAGGTATTTATTAATAATAAATACGTATAGCTAGGAGTCCTGTATTTCTCCACATCGCCAGAGAGATTGTGTAAATGTATTTGTAAGTTCCATTTATGTTATATATTAAGTTGCATATCCTTAAAAACAAACGTCTGCTATAGTATTAATTCACATATACTGGTAGCTAACTTCTGTTTTAAACTTGAAATTTCAAAATTGTGTCATCCTGGTTTTACAGGAGTGGTTCTCTTAGTACTAAGCCCTCACATCAGACTTCAGAAAATAAGCAAACCAAAATCTGCATTTACATTAGATTTTTTTTTTTTTTTTTTTTTTTTTAAATACCCACAACCAAATAACAACACATGCAGACTGCAGAAACATTTACGCGTCTCCTGAACACTATTAAAAATGACACGGCAACATTGTAGTGTTTTGAACAAAGTTGTTATTGAAGCAAGTATTAACATTACATTGTAACATTCTGTTCAAAATATACCAAACTGTTGAAAACAACGTATAGCGCTGTATAGCCTACTTTTTCTTTGGTGTCTGCATGTTTATTTCCTGTTACCGACAAAGTGCACGCTTTTTATTATGATGATGATAATAATAATAATAATAATAATAATAATAATAATAATAATTATTATTATTATTATTTATGTATTAATGTTTTATTTATTGGCAGACGCTTTGGCACCCAAGGTGACTTAGCTGTCACAAAATATCATTTAAAAAAAAAAAAAATCACAATAGTTAAGCTTTTACATTAGCTGATGCTTTATCTTCACGAATAGAAGGGGGCTTGGGAATCCAATACATAATAAATGAGTATTTTTTCAGTTAGCAGACAGATTTTGCATATATCCGCTATAAGACGACTAGTGGTATACAAACTTGGTTCCCGTGGCAGGGAGTCAGTGCTTCGCTATGCAGTTGTGGAATTCATTGAAACACTAGAGGGAAAAGATTGTGCCAAAACGAAAAAAACAAAATAAATTAATAAATAAATTTCAATACATTTGAAAATCGATTTTTATTTAATTATTTATTTATTTAGTTTGTTTATTTATTTATTTATTAATTTTGGCACAAATTATCCTCCATACGTAAGAGGCTAAGCAGTGCATGAGAAAAAAAAGGGAAACTTGCAGACATAATTACAATCTGAATGGTGTGACAAAACAAAATCAGAATGGTCCAAAAGATGATGAATGCTCCAAACAAGATGCAGTATTTCATAATTTCCATCCACAAGTAATTGTGATCAGGAGTGACTATTTATCAAGTCAGTTTAAGAGCCTCCAGCTGACTGAACTTCTCCACACATGAGGTGCAGGGATAGGGTTACACACTTTTAAGATTTGCTAAATGACTGAATCCCTTCCCATTTCAGCAGTGATGAGGTTTCTCTCTTCTATATTAGTAATGTGGTACCGTGTAGTACATACTGTGGTATTTTGTAGTATGTTCTTTAGCACATATAGAATACTATAGTACCTTCTATAGAGTACCATAATATTCTATAGCAGTACTGTGTTATAATATAGTAAATATAGTATTGCGCACTGTGTTCTATAGTACCTGTAAAATGCTTTGTCTAAACAAGACTAAATATGAATGTCATTCTGTATTGGACAAACTGTTAGAGCAAATACTATTTAGCAAACTAAACTATACATAAAAGAATGCAATTCTTCTGCAAGGGTTACTTAGAATTAATGTGTACGTTGCCCTGGATAAGGGCGTCTGCTAAGCAAATAAATAAATAAATAAATAATAATAATAATAATAATAATAATCTATAGAACTCTGCAATACAGTATTTTGTGGTGTTTTATGGTACGTTTTATTATCTTCATGTTGCTAGAGTACAATATATATTATAAACTAACTTGGGATAGCTTCATGTCAGTTTTCTGTCTGTCTCTCTTCTAGTTTACATACATATATATATATATATATATATATATATATATATATATATATATATATATATATACACTACAGTATATAATCATGCAGAAACAGCACTATGAAACTATACAAACACAAGTGAAGAGCATTAGATGCCGGTACAGTGGCTGAGTGGACTGGTACAATGTGCTCAAGCTGATGACTGACAGCAAGCACCGCTGGTTTCTTTTAACCACGCGCATCACAAAGAAATCGTTATTTTAAATTCAGCGTCTTAAAAGGAAGTACCATATGCTGTTTAAAAACATGGCAAAAGTACTGTGCCTTTGATTTTCCCCGATGATTTCTCAGTGGAAATTGGAGAAACATCACTAATAGTCGGAGAAACACCAGATCCCCAAGACCACAATAAAGAATATTTGGTCCGATGGAAAGGACAAGGAGCTACGCAGGCTCGAGTACTGGAATGGGAGGTCATTTAAACACCATGTATCTATCAATTTAGAGCTGCTATCATTTAATAAACACACAGAATTATTAGTGATTCATCAATGTATGTATTCAGTGATTTAAAAAACTATTATAAAAACTAAATATTTCTGGAACTTAGAAAAAATCTCAGACTAAAGTCACTGTAATTCTAGTTACACAGTAGGCCCAATAAAACACAAACCAAATAATTCTGCTATTGTTGTTATTAAATAAAAAAACGTTTGTCACATTACTCTCAGGCAAAGGAAATGGTTTATTTTAGGCCAATCTTAAGTCTGAATATTTTCAGATGACAAACTAACGCTGTCTGCCACAAGGGACATATGTGGGAATGTTTAAGAAACCAGCAGCAAACTTGGAAAAGGGCATCGCAAACGGACAGCTGAAGTATGGAAGAGAGGAATCAAGATGAGGATACTGAACAAGAAGTAGTGAGTCATAAACAGAAACCATTAAACAATTAATGTGCTGGGAAAACACAGCTCAATAAGAAGAAAAAAATGAAATTGCATGTAAATTTGACCAATAGAGACCAAAAACTTCCTGATTTGATTCTAAATTGATAACATGGGTAAAACATCATAATTCACATTACGTATTCTATGCAAAAAGAAAGAAGACGAAGTTGAAGTCTGGGGGAACCAGAACCTTGAAATAATTTCAATAGCAAAACGATAAAGTATGTTTGTACCCAGTAAGTTACTTTTTTCTTTTTGTTTGTAGTTATACAATTGTGTGTGTGCACGCTACTTTTCTGTATATTCGACTCCAGTACTGTTGGTGATATCACAGCTGCAACATTAAATACAGTAGCCTAATAAAAACAATCTTAATAATCAGTGACATCACTGACACATTTAAAGTAATTGCACTATAAATAAACCATGATGTGTGCTTTTATGTGACTTGTCACGAGTGACCCTAAAACCTGTCTTCCCTTGTACACGGTGCGAGCACCTTTTTTCAGTGAAAGGTGTATGCAGCAGCGATGAATGGCTCTTTGATAGAAACAGCTTAATTTATTTGAAGTCTTCCCACTGACGATGGGAATGAGAATGTAGAGATAGGAGCCCTGCTAACAAGATTTAAGTTGTTTGCAGGTATCAGGCTTTTTTAAAGGCTGTCACCCACACCTGTGTTGGCTTTGACAGACTCGCTGAGAGAGCAGAAACTGACCCAAGACTGTCACCGCTACTGAAAGCAGGCTGATCTTTGGGAAACAAATTGAACATTTGTGAAACTGCAACAAATATTGTAATGAGTGTAATGTATTTTAAAAGAATATAAAGTCAGCAGAAATATTAAACAAATTGTTAAAACAGACTATTCAGAAAAAGTGTTATAGTGCACTCTGTATTAGCCTATGAGAATATTGTAGGATTCCATATTCCTGTTTATTCTAGTATAACAGTAGAAAAATATTATCAGTGAATGTATAAGGTCAGGCTGGCCTGCTGAAAGTTCCAAACCTCTCTTATCAGGCAAAAGCATCTTTTTTAATTAGACTCAGAGCTTCAAACATTCCGATCCAGCGAGAACTGAATGGCAAACTCTATGGAGCACAGTTAATATGCCAGGATCAACTGAACTCAAATAGGTCTGTGGTTCTACTATAGTAAGTAAGTAAAGTTAAACTGTTAAACAAATACAAAATTTATTGTTGAAAGAACATATTACAGTTAAAAATGAGAGTAGTTCAGTACTAACTGACACTGTCAGAATATTGTAATAATTGTACTGTGTTTTAAAGAATATAAAACCAGCATAAATAATATTGCAGCAAATTATGAACAGGTTACAAGGATTTGAACTAAGAAAACTGAACAAGTGTTAATGTTAGAAAAAAAGCTGGTCCGTATGCCTTTGTTATTAGAGTGCACATACAAGCTTCATTAAGTCATTAAACATAGGGCTTCCCCTATCTTTAAATGAATAAAGACTATTGTGCGTGGAGGCCTGTGTTAACCCTGGCAGAAGCAGGTCGTCTTATTTAATTAACTTGAAGATGAAGTCATAGTTTTCGAGGAACTAAACACAGCTAGGTATTGCCATATAGCAAAATAAATAAAAAGCAACCCTCTTGACAGGATTATATTTGAAACTAAAAAATAACAGTATTGCATCTATTTGAGTTTTATTGTAAAAACTAAAGAAAGGAACCAAGTATCTACTTTGCTTAAGAGTGTCAAGTTTCTTATTTAGGAAAGAAGTAAGCTTGATCTGAAAGTAGTCTTTAAGCTAAACACAGGTATTCTAGAATAATTCAAACAGAATATAAGTGTAAATGTTTTATTACAACAGAGGAACTGTAAAAGTTTGAAACTAAGAGAACATATGTTTACAGTCAAGTTTCTTATTTAGCTTGATCTGCAAGTAGTCTTTAAGCTAAACACAGGCATTCTAGAATAATTCAAACAAAATATAAGTGCAAATGTTTTCTTATAACAGAGGAAGTGTTATGTTTGAATATAAGACAATATAAGACAAGTGTAAACTGTATTTAATAACTTTAGTATACAGTGGACCTACTGAAGGAAAATAACTAATGTTGTGACCTCTTCTTTACCTGCTTGTAGCAGAGCGGTGCTGGGCATGGAAAGTGACCTCTTCTTTACCTGCTCGTAGCAGAGTGGTGATGGGCATGGAATGTGACTTCTTTACCTGCTCGTAGCAGAGTGGTGATGGGCATGGAAAGTGACCTCTTCTTTACCTGCTCGTAGCAGAGTGGTGCTGGGCATGGAAAGTGACCTCTTCTTTACCTGCTTGTAGCAGAGCAGCTATGGGCATGGAAAGTGACCTCTTCTTTACCTGCTTGTAGCAGAGCGGTGCTGGGCATGGAAAGTGACCTCTTCTTTACCTGCTTGTAGCAGAGCGGTGATGGGCATGGAAAGTGACCTCTTCATTACCTGCTCGTAGCAGAGCCGTGATGGGCATGGAAAGTGACCTCTTCTTTACCTGCTTGTAGCGGAGCGGTGCTGGGCATGGAAAGTGACCTCTTCTTTACCTGCTCGTAGCAGAGCCGTGATGGGCATGGAAAGTGACCTCTTCTTTACCTGCTTGTAGCGGAGCGGTGCTGGGCATGGAAAGTGACCTCTTCTTTACCTGCTCGTAGCAGAGCCGTGATGGGCATGGAAAGTGACCTCTTCTTTACCTGCTTGTAGCGGAGCGGTGCTGGGCATGGAAAGTGACCTCTTCTTTACCTGCTTGAAGCAGAGTGGTGATGGGCAGGGAAAGTGACCTCTTCTTTACCTGCTTGTAGCAGAGTGGTGCTGGGCATGGAAAGTGACCTCTTCATTACCTGCTCGTAGCAGAGCCGTGATGGGCATGGAAAGTGACCTCTTCTTTACCTGCTTGTAGCGGAGCGGTGCTGGGCATGGAAAGTGACCTCTTCTTTACCTGCTCGTAGCAGAGCCGTGATGGGCATGGAAAGTGACCTCTTCTTTACCTGCTTGTAGCGGAGCGGTGCTGGGCATGGAAAGTGACCTCTTCTTTACCTGCTCGTAGCAGAGCCGTGATGGGCATGGAAAGTGACCTCTTCTTTACCTGCTTGTAGCGGAGCGGTGCTGGGCATGGAAAGTGACCTCTTCTTTACCTGCTTGAAGCAGAGTGGTGATGGGCAGGGAAAGTGACCTCTTCTTTACCTGCTTGTAGCAGAGTGGTGCTGGGCATGGAAAGTGACCTCTTCTTTACCTGCTTGTAGCAGAGTGGTGATGGGCAGGGAAAGTGACCTCTTCTTTACCTGCTTGTAGCAGAGTGGTGATGGGCATGGAAAGTGACCTCTTCTTTACCTGCTTGTAGCAGAGTGGTGATGGGCATGGAAAGTGACCTCTTCTTTACCTGCTTGTAGCAGAGCGGTGATGGGCATGGAAAGTGACCTCTTCTTTACCTGCTTGTAGCAGAGCGGCGATGGGCATGGAAAGTGACCTCTTCTTTACCTGCTTGTAGCAGAGTGGTGATGGGCATGGAAAGTGACCTCTTCTTTACCTACCTTGGGTATGTTAGTTGGTGAGTGTTTGTGAGAGTGAGTGGTTCTTTTTGGACAGTTCGTGCTTAAAGCCTGTTTTTGTGTTTGTCTTTTTGGTTGGCCATCGTGCCTTTTGTTTTGTGTATTTTGTTTAATTAAAAGTCTTTTATTTTCCCTGCACATCCTGACTCTGAGTCTCCTTACCCCGGTCAGCCTGTCACAGTACCTCATTATATTAATAAAATAATGAGAGTTTAGTTATAAAAATTAGGATGTAAGCTTTTTTATTATCTGAAAAGATACCGGTTTGAGGCTCTCTTGATCCGGCCAAAAAATGACCATGCGGTGAATTTGGAAAAGCGTTTACAGTAGAGTTTCATATTAATTAAAAAAAAAAATAGCCTTGGCAGGTAAACAGGGTGTCTGAAAACTGCTTGTGCAGGGGATTAGAAACCGAGAGGGCAGGGTTAGTCCAAGCATGGTACAGTTAATATGAGAGTATTAGATTTAACATGTTCATTATAGCCTGAATTTAAATGAAAATAACTGGACTGGCCACTGTGGGGTAGATTTTCAAAGGTGACTAAATTTTAGTCAGACGTCTAAAGTTACACCTTATCTTAGACGAGCTTGTTAGAGCCGTGATTTTCCAACTGGACTTTTGTAAGTTGACGTTTCTAGACGACCAAGGGTGCTGTTTGAGCACACAGCCGACTAAAACCCTCCATAAGGTTACATTGGATTTAGACGATGAGCAATCAATGTGATTTTCAGAGTTTTAGACTTTAGTCTGTTCGCCATGTAGGCAATTTATTGTATGCAAATGGGCAGTAAATTATGCATTAAATCTAAATGTAGACGACTACACACAGATTTGAGAACACAGGTAAGAGGGATCCTTAATCTAAATTAGGAAATATGCCATTGCAGGGAAGGCACTGTGCAAACCAATAGCCTATAGCAGTATATACATTAATATTATGAAAGACATGTAGGCTACCATTGATAAATACAGTATTTATCATTTACAGTATGTTGAAAACAAAAGGCTATGTCTTTCTTAATCGTATCATTAGAAACGTTTTATTTATGCTAGCCTACATTGAAATATCGGTAATGCCCAATATGTAACATGTAACATAATAATAATATTTATTTTATAAAGCTCTTAAATACAAAGCATCTCAAGCGCTGTACAGTTTAAAACAACAGCACCAAAACACAACAAACATAAAACAGGCCGCAATTACACAAGCATAGGCTATATATATACATACACAGTGCCTTGCATAAGTATTCACCCCCCTTGGACTTTTCCACATTTTGTAGTGTTACAACCTGGAATTAAAATGGATTTAATTGGGATTTTTACCATTTGATTTACACAACATACTTAACACTTTGAAGGTGCAAAATATTTTTATTGTGACATAAAAATTAATTAAACAAAAAAAAAACGACATTTGTTAGTTGCATAAGTATTCACCCCTGAGTCAATACTTGGTAGAAGCACCTTTGCTGTGAGTCTTTTTGGGTAAGTCTCTACCAGCTTTGCACATCTGGATCCTACAATTTTTGCCCATTCTTCTTGGCAAAATTGCTCAAGCTCTGTCAAGTTGGATGGGGACCATTGGTGAACAGCAATTTTCAAGTCTTGCCTCAGATTCTCAATCGGATTGAGGTCTGCGCTTTAACTGGGCCATTCTAAGACATTCAGGTTCTTGTTTTAAACCACTCCAGTGTAGCTTTGGCTGTGTGTTTAGGGTAATTGTCCTGCTGGAAGGTGAACCTCTGCCCCAGTCCCAGGTCTCTTGCAGACTGAAACAGGTTTTCCTCTAGAATTTCCCTGTATTTGGCTCCATCCATCTTGCCCTCAATCCTGACCAGTTTCCCAGTCCCTGCCGATGAAAAGCATCCCCATAACATGATGCTGCCACCACCATGCTTCACCGTGGGGATGGTGTTCTCAGGGTGATGAGCAGTGTTGGCTTTGCGCACACATAGCGTTTTGCGCTAAGGCCAAAAAGTTCAATTTTGGTCTCATCAGACCAGAGAACCTTTTTTCCACATGTTTGCTGTGTCTCCCACATGCCTTTTGGCAAAATCCAAACGGGATTTGATATGGGTTTTTTCAGCAAAGGCTTTCTTCTCGTCACTCTTCCATAAAGCCCAGCTTTGTGGAGCGTCCGGGTTATAGTTGCCCCATGGACGGTTTCTCCCATCTCAGCTGTGGATCTCTCCAGCTCCTTCCGAGTTACCATTGGCCTCTTGGTTGCTTCTCTGACTAATGCCCTCCTTACCTGGTCACTGAGTTTTGTTGGACGGCCTTCTCTAGGCAGAGTCGCGGTTGTGCCATATTCTTTCCATTTTTTAATAATGGATTTAACGGTGCTCCGGGGGATGTTCAAAGTTTGGGATATTTTTTTATAACCCAACCCTGATTGGTGCTTCTCCAGAACTTTATCCCAGACTTGTTTTGATAGCTCCTTGGTCTTCATGATGCTGTTTGTTTAGATATGCTCTCTAACAAACTCTGGGGACTTCCAGAAACAGGTGTATTTAATCTGAGATCATGTGACACTTTAATTGCACACAGATGGACTCCATTCAACTAATTATGTGACTTCTGAAGGCAATTGGTTGCACCAGAGCTAATTTAGGGGTGTCACAGCAAACAGGGTGAATACTTATGCAATCAAGACTTTTCAGTTTTTTATTTGTAAATAATTTTGAAAAATATCTAGATTTTTTTCCCCACTTCGACATTATGGACTATTTTGTATAGATCAGTGACAACAAATCCTAATTAAATCCATTTTAATTCCAGGTTGTAACACTACAAAATGTGGAAAAGTCCAAGGGGGGTGAATACTTATGCAAGGCACTGATATATATATATATATATATATATATATATATATATATATACATATATATATATATACATATATATGCCTGCACATAGATGCATGTTTAGTGTAGGTATTTATTAATAATAAATACGTATAGCTAGGAGTCCTGTATTTCTCCACATCGCCAGAGAGATTGTGTAAATGTATTTGTAAGTTCCATTTATGTTATATATTAAGTTGCATATCCTTAAAAACAAACGTCTGCTATAGTATTAATTCACATATACTGGTAGCTAACTTCTGTTTTAAACTTGAAATTTCAAAATTGTGTCATCCTGGTTTTACAGGAGTGGTTCTCTTAGTACTAAGCCCTCACATCAGACTTCAGAAAATAAGCAAACCAAAATCTGCAGATTGGATTTTTTTTTTTTTTTTTTTTTTTTAAATACCCACAACCAAATAACAACACATGCAGACTGCAGAAACATTTACACGCGTCTCCTGAACACTATTAAAAATGACACGGCAACATTGTAGTGTTTTGAACAAAGTTGTTATTGAAGCAAGTATTAACATTACATTGTAACATTCTGTTCAAAATATACCAAACTGTTGAAAACAACGTATAGCGCTGTATAGCCTACTTTTTCTTTGGTGTCTGCATGTTTATTTCCTGTTACCGACAAAGTGCACGCTTTTATTATGATGATGATAATAATAATAATAATAATAATAATAATAATAATATTATTATTATTATTATTATTATTATTATTATTATGTATTAATGTATTTATTTATTGGCAGACGCTGGCACCCAAGGTGACTTAGCTGTCACAAAATATCACATTTAAAAAAAAAAAAATCACAATAGTTAAGCTTTTACATTAGCTGATGCTTTATCTTCACGAATAGAAGGGGGCTTGGGAATCCAATACATAATAAATGAGTATTTTTTCAGTTAGCAGACAGATTTTGCATATATCCGCTATAAGACGACTAGTGGTATACAAACTTGGTTCCCGTGGCAGGGAGTCAGTGCTTCGCTATGCAGTTGTGGAATTCATTGAAACACTAGAGGGAAAAGATTGTGCCAAAACGAAAAAAACAAAATAAATTAATAAATAAATTTCAATACATTTGAAAATCGATTTTTATTTAATTATTTATTTATTTAGTTTGTTTATTTATTTATTTATTAATTTTGGCACAAATTATCCTCCATACGTAAGAGGCTAAGCAGTGCATGAGAAAAAAAAAGGGAAACTTGCAGACATAATTACAATCTGAATGGTGTGACAAAACAAAATCAGAATGGTCCAAAAGATGATGAATGCTCCAAACAAGATGCAGTATTTCATAATTTCCATCCACAAGTAATTGTGATCAGGAGTGACTATTTATCAAGTCAGTTTAAGAGCCTCCAGCTGACTGAACTTCTCCACACATGAGGTGCAGGGATAGGGTTACACACTTTTAAGATTTGCTAAATGACTGAATCCCTTCCCATTTCAGCAGTGATGAGGTTTCTCTCTTGTGTGAATGCACTGGTGGATTTTAAGGTTTGTTAAAAAACGGAAACTCTTCCCACAGAACAGGGCAGCGATAAGGTTTCTCTTCTGTGTGAATGCGCTGGTGTCTTTTAAGGTCACTTAGCTGACTGAATCTCTTTCCACATGCAGCACAGTGAAAAGGTCTCTCTCCTGTGTGAACACGCAGGTGGATTTTAAGGCTTCCTAACTGACTGAATCTCTTCCCACACACAGTGCAGTGATAAGGTTTCTCTCCTGTGTGAGTTAGATGGTGTCTTTTAAGCTTTGATAAAAATTTGAAACTCTTCCCACAATCACCACAAGAAAATGGAGTCCCTCCTGTGTGATTTCCCTTGTGAGTTTTTAGAGAGCCTAATTGACAGAAACTCTTCCCACCTGTAACAGAATGAGGCAAGGTCTTCAAGTTGCCCTGGGTTTCAGAATTGTTAAACCAGACAGAATGTGGAGTCTCTGTACTCTCCACAGTAAGTGTTTGTCTGTCTTGAAAAGAAGGAATTTTAACTGAGTGAGTTTTCAATTTCTTCACATTTTCTTCTTGGAGTGTGGTCTCTCTGTGTTTCTTGTGCTTGCCATTAGAAGAGTTTTTGCAGTGTGGTGATGGAGTGGAGTCGTGTTCTTCATCTACTATAGAAGCTAAATAAAGAGAAGAGAGACAAAGGTTATTGTACAGCATCCTTCCACATTCACTCTTTTGCAGAGCTCCATGTCATAAACATGAACAACTGCTAGAGTGAACTCTGATGACTGCATATTGAGAGAATACAGTCAAACCCGCTTAATATCACTCCTGTTAATGTCAGCCTCCGTTTACTATCACCATACTGAATATAATGGGTGTCAATGAGGACAAGGGCCTGAGAATATCAGTTTTCATTATTAACACTGCGGTTAATAACACTCACATTTACAAGTCAGTGATTTCCACTTAATATCAGTTTATTGAAATGTGTTGAAATGCTTCTTCTGATGCAAAACAACCCGATTGGATTTGGCATCACCCAGTGATGAGACATGTGATCCCTGCAGCTCTGTACAGCTGTGGGAGCAGCACAACTGCAAACAGTCTACCAGAAATGTGGAAAGGCAAAGATCTAACACAGGGGTGTCCAATGGTGGCCCTTCCACTCCTGGTTTTGTGTTACAACCCTGTTCTAAATGGGTTAATTGAACCAATGAAACCTCCACACAGGCCCTGGAGTAGTAAGTTATATCATTTAACCCAGTGCTCCATATAATATTTGGGGTCTAGGAGTAACTTGCCCTCAAATTTTAACTGAGAGTGTAAACTGTATTTGCATGGGGTAAAATGCAACATTACCTTGAAGTCATAAGTAATCTCAATAAATTCTGTACAATCTTTAATGGTAATGGGGTAGGCATTAAAAAAGAGCCTTCCATTTTAACTGCAATGTTACTTTGAACTGCTGTACAACCACACATGTGTTCTACAAGGTTCTTTATCGGCTCAGCGCATTTTGTTCAAGGTATCATACTGACTCTGCAAATTAATTACGTTACTTATATTTTAACATTAAATTCTTAAACTCAGTGAATGTCACAACTACAGTATAAAGCCATACAGATAAATAAAATAAGGAAATGCATTAATAAGCTATAAAACAGTTAGTTTAGGGGCTCCCAAGTGGCTCATCCAGTAAAAGCAGTCGTGGAGAGTGCAGGGTGCGCCCTATAGTCTGAACATCGCCGGTTCGAGTCCAGGCTATTCCTTTGCTGACCGTGGACGGGAGGGCGGGCTTAGGTCGGCCAGGGTGTCCTCGGATCACTGCACTCCAGCGACTCCTATAGTCTGGCCGGGCGCCTGCGGGCTTGCCTGTAACCTGCCCGAGAGCTGCGTTGTCCTCCGACGCTGTAGCTCTTGGGTGACTGCATGGTGAGTCTGCAGTGTGAAAAAAAGCAGATGGCTGACGGCACACGCTTCGGAGGACAGTGTGTGGTCATCTTCGCCCTCCCGAGTCAGCACAGGGGTGGTAGTGGTAAGCTGAGCCTAAAAATAATTAGATACTACTAAATTGGGGAGAAAATGACAAAAAACAAATTGGCGACTACTAAATTTAAAAAAAAAAAAAAAAACAGTTAACTAGGCACCCTTTTTTAGCGGTTGCCTCTGATGATGGTTCCAGTTGGATTTGTAGCTGCACTGTGGTGTTTACACTTCAACCTGCGTGGATAATGTTTGTTGGGTTGGATTTTCTTGTGGACTGTTTCCTAGTAACTGAAGACATTGTATTCTGGGAGATGTAGTTATTGGTGGGAGGCAGACAAACTGTGCCGCAAAATTGCTATGTGTATTTTTATGCATTAAATTTAAATTTCGTGCGTATTTAAGATTCTTTAATGTGTAAAAACAGCAGCTTATCTGGAGCGCTGATTGATCCTGTTAAAACCTGCAGTGGAATGGCCTCCAGGACCGTGAGACTGGACACCCCTGATCTAACAGCATTCTAAAGAGGCATGGCAGTGGCTGCACATCTAGCAGGTGCCTCAGTGGCAAGGGCAGTTATGTAGCAAGCCATTGACATAGTGGTTAGGGAGCTCCCCCTGGTTAAAATATCAATCTTAAGCACACTGCTGGTGTTCTGTAACCAGTTTCTGCAGGATTAATAGGCAGCTCAATGGTGCTTGTTTTGTATGATTACCTCTAAATCCCAGTTCACATTCAGATGGATGATCATCACACAGGTTGGATCCCAGCTTGTTTTTCTCCTCAAGTGTACAGACATTATTTTCAGTAGGAACTTCCTCTGCGATGGGGACACATTCCTGTTCTATGAATTCCTCTTTAATAGAAACACGTTCCTGTTGAGGGACCTCTTCATCTTTAACACATGTCAGCCCTGTAACCTGTATTAGACTTGCACACCACTCCTGGTCAAAGGACTCCTCTTGTGTGTAATCTGCTCCTATCTGTGGCTCCTCCTGTGCTTCAGATTCAGGGATAGCGTGGCTCTCTTTGGGATCTGTGTGAAATAAAAATTGTACTAAATTAGAACGCTTACTTACTAGCTAGGTTCCTCGAAAAAGGCAGCCCCTTGTCAGAATGCTACTGAGAGATGTCATGGAGTCATTCTGGTGGAACAATTTGTGAGGTCGTTTTTAATTTCATTTTTAATTGAATATCGTGCACCCAGTTACTTTACCCTGTTTTTAACTCCCCAATTAAAAATGATTTTGCTTCATGGCAGAAAACCCCACAACAGCTGAGGATAGCAGTGGGTGTCCTCTAATCCACAACCAAGTTAATAACCTCTTCACACCCAGGAGCTTGACAGCACGCTCCCAATCTTTGGAGCGTGCTGTCAAGAAGAAGGAATCTATGAAAAAGACCTAGGAGTTTATGTTGACTCAGAAATGTCTTCATCTAGACAACATGTTAAAACTTTACAATGCATTAGTAAGACCTCACCTAGAATATTGTGTTCAGTTCTAGTCACCTCATTACAAAAAGGATATTGCTGCTCTAGAAAGAGTGCAAAGAAGAGCAACCAGAATTATCCCGGGTTTAAAAGGCATGTCGTATGCAGACAGGCTAAAAAAATTGAATCTATTCAGTCTTGAACAAAGAAGACTACGTGGTGATCTGATTCAAGCATTCAAAATCCTAAAAGGTATAGACAATGTCGACCCAGGGGACTTTTTTGACCTGAAAAAAGAAACAAGGACCAGGGGTCACAAATGGAGATTAGATAAAGGGGGCATTCAGAATAGAAAATAGGAGGCACTTTTTTACACAGAGAATTGTGAGAATCTGGAACCAACTCCCCAGTAATGTTGTTGAAGCTGACACCCTGGGATCCTTCAAGAAGCTGCTTGATGAGATTCTGGGATCAATAAGCTACTAACAACCAAACGAGCAAGATGGGCTGAATGGCCTCCTCTCATTTGTAAACTTTCTCATGTTCTTATGTTCCAAATGATAGATCAGGATCCGAGATGATCATTTCCAGTTTAAGATTTATGAGAGATTACTAGGGTTGAGTTAATGTAATCATGATGATTCTGAGAGCCCACTAGCATAACCTCTGTTTTATCCGAGACATCCAACACTTGATGTCTGCAAGGCAAGCAGCAAGTAAAGTATTTCCTGGCTTTAGGGACAGATATAGCTTCCCTCATTTACAATTACTAACAGCACCATTATCATTTATTTCTTAGCAGACGCTCTTATCCAGGGTGACTTACAATTGTTACAAGATGTCACATTATTTCACATTATACATTATTTCACATTATACAGATATCACATTATTTTTTACATACAATTACCCATTTATACAGTTGGGTTTTTACTGGAGCAATCTAGGTAAAGTACCTTGCTCAAGGGTACAGCAGCAGTGTCCCCCACCTGGGATTGAACCCACGACCCTCCGGTCAAGAGTCCAGAGCCCTAACCACTACTCCACACTGCTGCTCTGCTACCATGTTACTCCATCATTCACCTTCCCTCATTTACAATTACCAACAGCACCGTGTATTTGTTCATGTACAACTTTAGTCTGCCCATGTCATATGCGACTTGCACCTAACTGTTAAACTTAGCCCCTACCTCTCAACTATCACTATTAACCTTAGCGGTCCATTTATTCATCGTGTCTCAGGCGCGTCAGGTCCAATTTATTTTCACACGCGCAGTTTATTTTAGACGCGCTGTTTAAAAGTATTTTTTTCACAGTAAAACAGGTTTAAAAGGCACTGCATATCAACAGGACACTCAGTACTGCATCTCCAGCCCCGCCCCACCCCTTGTTCGCTGTATTTTTCACATACCTCTACATAGTAGTGCATACCGATAAATCATCTCCTGATCACTCGTTTTATCACCAAACTCCTCAATAATGCGATCCAAGTCATAATGTTATTACTTTAACATCTAAAAACAGCTCTGCAAATGTCTGTGATATTCTTTGAGCGCTGGATGCAGAAGCAGCTATCTGTGTGGTGTCGGGGCTATCTATATTCATGAGATCCGCCCCCTTTTTTTTTTCACTCGGCCATTGAATGGTTTTCTTGGCTTTTTCCGAAAAAAAAAAACGACTAGAGACCTGTTTTTATGTCTTTTTGATGATGTCGGACCGGAAAGGGAAAATTGCAATGTCGGACCAGGACCGACATAGGACCGCAAAGGGTTAAACTAAGGCCTCGTACACACGTAGGCTAAATGCGGGTGCGAGTTCACCTATTGCTCTTAATACGGTTTAAGTACACAAACAGTTCAGTTACAAAGGGCAGCGACAACCACACTAGTTAATCCTGTTCAGAACAAGTAGCGAGTTCTGTTATTAATTCAGTTTGGTTACTTAATGTGCAGCAACTATGTGTGTGTGTGTGTGAGCCGTTTTGAAATCGATGCAAAATGATTCCAGTAATCACCAATCTCAAAATAAATAATGTTTTTAAACAGAACTATTTGTCCACTACACGTATGTCTTAAAATATTTAAGTCCGATTTGGTTTTTTATGTTTACAGAGCTCTAAAGTCACTATAAATTGCAAAATACAATGAACATGTCATATTAACAGAATGATCGTTTCCCAAAATATAACATCAATCTCATAAAATATCATTATTTTGATTATAAAGTTCACCTAGATTACATTCAGCACAGCCATTTTGGGTTGCTGTCTTCGACCCAGCCTCACTGTTCAAAATATTTTACACCTACAAGTGTGTTGTTAATACATTTAATACCTTTTAAACTTCCTGCATACCTGTCAGTATGGTAATCTGAACATTAAAAAAATCAAATGTGTATTTGGGGCAGTATTGTAAAACTTTACCTAAAATAGGTGATTGGTTAGTGGTGTGTGTCAGGAAAACATACCTCTTTGAATTATTAACCTGTCTGGTGGGGTTTTCCACATATACGAGTTGGAGTAAGTGACGCGCACTACGGACACCCAACAATGCTACATCTGGGCAACACACTGCAGCGCTGCACACACTTGTGTACAACCTGCCGGCTAAAAGAGGACATACAGGATTGCTGGTTATCCACATTGGGACAAATAACGCAGCTCGGGAGAATCCCCTTATGATATCCTTGAACTACGCAGGAGTTTATTTGTCACAGTTGAGAGCTTCTCCCCAGAAAGTTTGTATTGCTTTGAGCTCTATTTTACCATCATTTAAAGAGAAGTTTTAACTTAATTTGTAATGTTCTTCATTATTTTAAATATGTTTAATTAATTAATGTATTTAAGTTTTATTTTACGGGGGTTTGGAACTGCCACCTTGTTGTTTGCTACCTCCAGACCCTCATCTCTCCCTACACCCCCACTCGACCTCTCCGCTCCGCCTGCACTAGAAGACTGGCTCTACCTCCTCTACGCTCCCCTGCTTCCAGAGCCTGCTCCTTCTCCACCCTCGCTCCGCAGTGGTGGAATGACCTTCCTACAGATGTCAGGACCGCCCAGTCCCTGACCTTTCCAGCGCCTCCTCAAGACTCACCTCTTTAGACAGCACCTGTAGAACTCCTCTGTTTTTCCCCTGGGACACTATCACCCTTCCTTAAATGCGCTTTATTTGTTCTTATCTGCCCCCTATTTTACTGCATTTAATCCTGTACTTCAGAGTACTGTAATCTGCCAAGTGTTTAATCTGTATTTTGTATTTAATCATATCTTGATGTAACTATCACTGTCACTGTTATCTGCTGTATTATTGAATTGTATTTTGTCACACTTCTACTTGCTTGAACCAAAGTCATTGTATTTATCTTGCTCTTATTGTATTATTACTTGTACTGTAACACTTGAAATGTATTTGCTTACGATTGTAAATCGCCCTGGATAAGGGCGTCTGCTAAGAAATAAATAATAATAATAATAATAATAATAATAATAATAATAACACTATGTAACACAATTTTTGTTCCTGGGTAGTAAGTGTTATTTCCTAATTGCTTATGCCTCAAAAGTATAGAAAATGGCTATTATTCCCCAGAAACTTTGCTTTTGTGACCAGGAGTGATAGTTTGAAATTTACCTATTTCCAATGAGAAAACGGTCGAATTTGTGTCTTTTCATTCACATAAAGTCAGAAAAAAACAACATATGAATCCAAATTAACATGTATTTATACTAAAGTAATACAAAAATGACTACAAAAGATTTAGAAGTGAGTAGTTTTTCGAGATTTACGATTATACTGTAAATCACTTTCACGAATCAGCCCCCAAATGTAGTCTCCCATCATGTTCTTGTTATACTGTCCTTCACTGACAGCTCATCCAGGAGCCTCAAAGCCGTGCTGCTCCATAATGGTAACAAGTACCCGTCTCTTCCCCTGGCTCACTCGGTGCACCTCAAAGAGGATTACAACAGCATCAAGACCTTGCTGGACGCCTTGAAGTATGATGAGTACGGCTGGGACCCCCAGAAGGTGCTGATGCCACCACTGCACATCAAATTGGGCCTTATGAAACAATTTGTCAGAGCTCTAGATAAGGAGTCGGCAGCCTTCAAGTACCTTCAAGACTTCTTCCCTAAGCTGTCTGAGGCAAAGGTCAAAGCTGGTGTCTTCGCCGGACCACAGATAAAGAAGATCCTGGAGAGCAATGAATTCCCAAGAAGCTCACTAGTAAGGAGAAAGCGGCTTGGAACAGCTTTGTCGCAGTGGTTCGGGGCTTCCTGGGCAATCACAAGGCCAAAAAACTATGTGGAGCTGGTTGAGACTCTGGTGAAGAACTACGGCACAATGGGCTGTAGGATGTCCCTCAAAGTCCATATCCTTGATGCTCATCTTGATAAATTCAAGGAGAACATGGGAGCGCATCGAGGAGCAAGGCGAGCGCCCACCAGGATATACTGGACTTTGAACGCCGCTACCATGGACAGTGTAACGAGAACATGATGGGAGACTACATTTGGGGGCTGATTCGTGAAAGTGATTTACAGTATAATCGTAAATCTCGAAAAAACTACTCACTTCTAAATCTTTTGTAGTCATTTTTGTATTACTTTAGTATAAATACATGTTAATTTGGATTCATATGTTGTTTTTTTCTGACTTTATGTGAACGAAAAGACACAAATTCGCCCTTTTCTCATTGAAATAGGTAAATTTCAAAATATCACTGTCCTGGTCACAAAAGCAAAGTTTGTGGGGAATAATAGCCATTTTCTATACTTTTGAGGCATAAGCAATTAGGAAATAACACTTACTACCCAGGAACCAAAAAAAAAAAAAAAAATTGTTACACGTGTAATCTTTCTTATTTAGCTTTTTTTCACATGGAAATGCTCTATTTTCATTAAGTCAATAGAACATGAAGAGTGAGCTTTATGAAGTCGTCACTTATTTATATTTTAGTATATTAGAGATCAACCCCCGAATTAGCTTGGCAACTGTAAAGGGACATGTGTTGAATGCGCAGAGATTATTTCACTTGACAATTTTAAGCAGATGTCTTTCTGAGAATTAGACAAATATGTGTTGGTAAGTTTTAGATAACATGGTATATCATAAATTCTGTGTGGCAATGGAAACTAATGGAAACTACACTACACTCTCTCTCTCTCTCTCTCTCTCTCTTCTATAATATATATATATATATATATATATATATATATATATATATATATAAACAGGGCAGGGGCCCTGCACACGGGTAAATGTCTGTTTTGTGGTAGGGGGGGGTTAAAATCCTCCCTGCCAAGAATACACGTGTAAATGTGTGTTATTGTAATTGTATTGCTTAATTGTTAATTGTTTTGGCAGCTGGTGATTATTGTAAATCAGTGCCAGCTGCCTATCCCTGTTTCTGTGGGGAATATAAACCCCACAGCTAATCCATTCAGGGCTGCTGACCTGAAGGAAGCAGGAAGCTGTTTGCCCTGCTGCTGAGCGGTCACAGGGGAGCACTGTGTGTACCTGTGTGTTTGTAGTCAGGGCCGTTCATCCTTATGTGTAGCTAGCGCTCCGTAAATAGTTAGGCTTCTGTTTGGTTGTGTTTATTTTCAAATTAAAAGTGCGCTTACCTGTCGGTCTGTGTGTTGGGTCTCGTTATTAAATAAGGGAAATGAACCCGAATGTGAGCCGTGTGAGGCGTTAGGATCGTTCACATTGAAACATGTGTAAGAAATAAAGAAATTGCAATATTGTTATATTTTTCGCTTCCCGTTATAGTCTACCTGTGTGTTCACACAGGACGTGGGACGTTGATATTTCTTTTCACTCACGGTGCGAACTTTTTATTTACCGCGTTGCTGTCAACCAATGAGAAAACATAAGCAAGCTGCACTCGCTCAACCCCACACACAGATGCATGTAACATATGGACTATGATTATTGTATATGCTATGTAGCCTAGCTACTACACACATCGATGGGGTAGAGGACATCTCCTATGTAATAGTAACCTATGTATTTACGTAGAATGCACTCGCCTCTCGACATATCTTACTGCCAGCTGACCTCTCCAGCGGCCAGCATACTAATAAGATGATCATTTTTCACGGATTGTGCAGCCAGCTTCATCAAGGGACGGTAACCAAGTCCATCCAGGTCTTGGAGATGGAGTGGTAAATGTACAACCTATTATTAACTGAATAACTAAAGAAATAAATTCGAATGAAAACAGTTCTGGACGCTGCTGAGAGAGAAACGGCAAAACTGTTTCAATTCCTGAGTTCGGTTACCTTTCGTTTTCATTCTGATGGCTACTGCGTGTCCTTCAGCTCAACAAAGCCTGATAGGCTAGTGAATGTCAGTGCAGTGCGATACCATAAAAATGAGAGGCTGGATTTGCTGTCAATCAACCCAAGTTTTTTGTTGGATCAGCTGTTCGTACATTTTTTACAATGTAGTTAATGCAACTGTGTGCACAAGTTCCCCCTCCCCCGAACCTCCAGAAGATTAGGTACCACAGACAGTCCTGCGTCAGTCAAACGGTAATTAAATTAGTCGGGATTTGTGAAATTAAATAAAATGGTTTGCTTTGCTTTGAACGCCAAATGTTAGTTAACAAAAATGAACAACCATAAGTACAAATGAAATTATATCTAGTTATTTTTATTTATTATGTGAAATCGAAATCTGATGCGCATTTTAAATGTTCAAGTCCTTTGCTTTGTATTTCCTTTCTTGTTTTTAATCGGAAGTGTTCTAAAGTGAATCTTTTTTTTTTTTTGCACAACAGTGTATTTGGTTATTGGCTCTTCTGTTTAAAAAAAAAAAAAAAAAAAAAAAAGATTGTACCGTGACAGAGATATTAAGAAAGCAGAACCCAGGGAGGCAAGGACTTCTAGGAAAGAAAGAAGCCACCAGTTGCAGGTTACTGTATATTTACCGTTTGTTTTGTATTTTTTGGCTACAGCAAACCGCACAGCAAAACTGTGTAGCCTAATTAATCTAGTTTAGGTTTGCTTAATTTTAAAGCAAAATAAAATAATAATAATAATAATAATAATAATAATAATAATAATAATAATAATAATCCCCATGTTTAAAGCAGTTTGCGTGTTGTTTTTGTTCACTAACCTATTTATGGATGTGTAAATGCTTTTTCTATATATGTTCGCAAATCCGACTTTCACATATCAGCCTAAACTGTACCGCTCAGTCCACAAGGGGTTGGATATGCGACGTTGTGTTGTATGATTTAAGACCATCCGAGTAGTTTTAAATCCTCCTCCGTCCGGCAGAGTTTGTGGTAATAAAAAAGCCATCGTTAAACTATGATTTCAGTTGGTATGTTATGCATGAGCAGGGAGTAATAATTTTATGTATGGATTATGACGATGTTATCAGTTTTACTGTCTCCTCCGGGCACCCTTGTCTCCGTCAGGCTTTTAAACACACACCCCCATTTTTACACCTGGAGCTGAAGGCTCTTACACTAATCAAGCACTTTAAAAAGTGTCTAGGAGAAATACTAACCAAGATCATTACAATAAAGGTGATTGAATGTGTTTAATTGACCAGGCAATACCATACAAACAAATCAATCCTACCTTGAAATATTAGAGGATGTTTAATATCCGCTCCTGCAGCGTTCATGCATTCTCGCACAGCTTTCAACTCGCTCTCTGATATTTCCAATCTCAGCTTCAGAATTTCATTCTCTTTCTCCTTTCCAGCCATTTCCATTTGGAATTCAGTGAATTTGCTGCCGACAACTTTAGTAATTTCACACAAGACGGTGTCTACAGCCGCTTTCACTGCGTGCTCGATGGTAGAGGCGAGCTCGTCTTGAAAGAACGACACGGAGATACTGACGTCCATCTTCACTGGTTTTAGTTTGAGACTGGATAGCGGAATCCTCTTTTCATTCACATATACTGACATCAAATTGTATTTAGTATCATTGTGTCTGAGTTCTTAAATAAAACAGAACTCCATGCAGATAATAAACTAAATTAAAAAAATAAAACATACATTATTAGAAAACATTTAACACAACTTAAATACTTTAAACAGCACGACATAACACGTCGTAAAATCACCAGCGACCCCAGCAATCTTTCTCTCCTCCCTGGTATAATAAAAAGCGTTTTGTGTTTCCTGTAGTGAAAGGAGAGCGTCACTGTACAGGCGGGTCTGGTTGGGACCGTCGCGTATTATTGGCTGGGCTCACGATGAGCACAGGGGTCGTGACGTTATAGCGCAGATTCCGCAGAACCGCGCAGATGCTGCTGCGTGACGTCACTCAACCCCACCCACGCAAATCTGCGCACTGTCTGCGGCTGTGAACCAAGGGGACGATGCAGAGATCACGAGTGACCTGTTCATCGTAATGCAAATAACCACTAAAACTACTGCTGCCACCTTGTTAGCGGAGGCGAACGACATCTTATCATTATACAATGAAGCCGTGAATAGCCTTGTCAACGCTATATTAAATAAATAAATACATTATTTAAACAAACATATTGTACTCCATCCATAAGTGATGTATAATGTACAATACAGTTAATGTTAATTACATGAAACTGACTCTGTAGAGGTTGATAAACCAGACACATGTATGTAAATATAGGTTTGGAGAAGACGTTTCTCTAGAAGCTGCGTGTGAAGTCAGAAAGACAGCAGCCGGCGCAGCACGCCCTGGCTAACAGAACGCAACCAAACTTAATACGCGCAGTACAGAGGAGAGAAAGCCGAACCTGGCGGCATTTCTGATCCAACACACAGTAAGCATTGCTTAGTAAAACAGCGCTGTAGAAGCCACCATGGATAACCCTGGTGTTTCTGCAGCCAATCATACGCGACGGTTAAACCAGGCACGCCTCTGTGCTAGTGACGCATTTATTTCAATACAGGAAATAAAACATGTTGCTTTGTTAGAAGAGAGAGAGAAACAAAAGCAAATAGTCACTGGAGATTTCACAGCATGCTATCTCATGTGGATTAAAGTATGATTTTTTTTTGTTCCGGGACAAAGAACCCCTTTCTGTTTGATTCCAAACGTTCCAGCAGAGTTCTGCGGGGTTCTGAGAGACGAACGTCACTCCTTGCAAAGTAAAACGGCTCTGTTTGTGCTCTTTCTTTATCACGCCGGAAATTGACGGCTGTGTTTGTAAATGAAAAGAGGATTCCGCTTTCCAGTCTCAAACTAAAACCAGTGAAGATGGACGTCAGTATCTCCGTGTCGTTGTTTCAAGACGAGCTCGCCTCTACCATCGAGCACGCAGTGAAAGCGGCTGTAGACACCGTCTTGTGCGAAATTACTAAAGTTGTCGGCAGAAAATTCACTGAATTCCAAATGGAAATGGCTGGAAAGGAGAAAGAGAATGAAATTCTGAAGCTGAGATTGGAAATATCAGAGAGCGAGTTGAAAGCTGTGCGAGAATGCATGAACGCTGCAGGAGCAGATATTAAACAACCTCTAATATTTCAAGGTAACATTTGTATAGATTTTTTAAATTTGATTTTTTAATGGCATTGCATGGTCAGTCCAACTTCTTAAAACCACCTTTTGTAGTAAAGTTATTGGTTAGAATTTCTCTAGACACTTTGTGCTTGTTATTATAAGTGCTGTCAATAACGAGTCTGTCCTGATATCGGTCGTAACCAATGATAATTGAGGGATAGATGGGTATTCTACAGACTATAAGGAAGTACCAGTCTGTGTTAGTAAATCTCACCTCGTCTTATTCATATGTAAATGGATATTCAACAAACTCAAATAAAATACTAGTTTACATGTATGGCAAAATGTTTTACATCACCATAGAATGAACTAATTTGCTTCATGAAGTCGAATGAAACCTGCTCAATAATCTTACGTTAATATTTTGAATTACATACCGCTTTGTAGTTTTCCATATACTTTACGAACAACTGACAAAAATGGAAAAAACTGACATTTCGAAATCTAACATGAAAGACTTCTATTATTATGACTTCTTGTAGACTTCTGCGATATCATGGTGTAGTTTCTTTGATTACATGATAAATAAAATATCCAAATTATGTACATATGTATTTTCTTTTTAATTATCTCAATCCTAAAATTCTAGGTAATGCAAAACTTTTGCCGCAGTTGTGTATTGGTAGATCTTAACCAGTCTAATTAAGAGACTTACATGGGTACACGTCTGGTAACGGGATGTTATGTATAAACTGTGGCTAGTAAATGAAATAACCCTATGGAGGGAGGACAGTGATTCGTGACGTTTATACTAGCAATATACAGTAGCAAATGGGGTTTTTATGTATGACTAAATGGTGGGACTGCAAACATATTTGAGAAGTAATTTCATTTTATTCAGGCGCCAGTGCTGTTGTTTTTACCTTTTGGAGCAATGACTGCTCCTTCTTTTCCCTTTTAGTGTGTTTTCCTGATTTCTCCACACACTCGTTTACAGCTGTCTTTCCAGATGAGATTGTGGGATCAATAAGCTATTAACAACCAAACGAGCAAGACCGGCCGAATGGCCTCTTCTCGTTTGTAAACTTTCTTCTGTACATACCCATAAATACGTTTTATTTACAATATCTACGTGGACCAGCCATGAAATGAAACAAACAAATTGACTTATTGCTTTCAATCAATCGCGCCACTGCCCACCCACTTTAAACAGCGAGGGCGAGAAGAAATAAATACCTTGAATCTCATCGTTCTTCCAAAACAGTGACACAGATAAGTTAAATAAATCCACTAATTAAGACGACACCGGAACTGTGTTGATAGACAATAATCCTAACGTTTCGTTAGCTGTGCAGCCAGCTTCTACAGAGGAACATTGAAGCTTTTAACAAATCACATGGGAAAGAATGAGCGCAGAGAAGCCGAGTTTATGTGCGGTAGAGAATGTTGCTGCATTCGTCATTTTGTAACACTACAGAACCGTTTAAACATTTCTTACCATTTCATGTAGTTTGTGTACGAAGCAGTAAATAACTGGAACTTTAACTGGACTATAAAGCTAAACAAATACTGTAGACAGCTGTTAAATATTAAGAACGTTTACAAACGAGAGGAGGCCACTGGTTGTTAGTAGCTTATTGATCCCAGAATCTCATCAAGCAGCTTCTTGAAGGATCCCAGGGTGTCAGCTTCAACAACATTACTGGGGAGTTGGTTCCAGACCCTCACAATTCTCTGTGTAAAAAAGTGCCTCCTATTTTCTGTTCTGAATGCCCCTTTATCTAATCTCCATTTGTAAATTCAACGCTTTTCACAATATATCCGAGTATCTTGTCTAGATGAAGACATTTCCGAGTCAACATAAACTCCTAGGTCTTTTTCATAGTTCCCTTCTTCAATTTCAGTATCTCCCATATGATATTTATAATGCACATTTTTATTGCCTGCGTGCAGTACTTTACACTTTTCTCTATTAAATGTCATTTGCCATGTCTGCACAGTTCTGAATGCTGTCTAGATCATTTTGAATGACCTTTGCTGCTGCAACAGTGTTTGCAACTCCTCCTATTTTTGTGTCATCTACAAGTTTGCTTATTATACCAGAATCTAAATCATTAATGTATATTAGGAATAGTTTGCTTACTATACCAGAATCTAAATCATTAATGTAGATTAGGAATAGCAGAGGAACTAATACTGATCCCTGTGGTACACCACTGGTTACCGCGCTCCATTTTGAGGTTTCTCCTCTAATCAGTTCTTTCTGTTTTCTACATGCTAACCATTCCCTAATCCATGTGCATGCATTTCCTTGAATCCCTACTGCGTTCAGTTTGAGAATTAATCTTTTATGTGGGACCTTGTCAAAAGCTTTCTAGAAATCTAAATAAACCATGTCGTATGCTTTGCAATTCTCCATTGTCAATGTTGCATCCTCAAAAAAATCAAGCAGGTTAGTTAGACACGATCTCCCTTTCCTAAAACCATGCTGACTGTCTCCCAGGATATTGTTACCAAATAGGTAATTTTCCATTTTGGATCTTATTATAGTTTCCATAAGTTTACATATAATAGAAGTCAGGCTTATTGGTCTGTAGTTACCTGGTTCGGTTTTGTCTCCCTTTTTGTGGATTGGTATTACGTTTGCAATTTTCCAGTCTGTCGGTACAACCCCTGTGTCAAGAGACTGTTGCATGATCTTGGTTAGCGGTTTGTAAATAACTTCTTTCATTTCTTTGAGTACTATGGGGGGGGATCTCATCCAGCCCAGGGGATTTGTTTATTTTAAGAGCTCCTAGTCCCTTTAACACTTCTGCCTCTGTTATGCTAAAGTTATTTAAAACTGGATAGGAACAGGTCGACATGTGGGGCATGTCCTCCTTTGTAAAAACTTGTGAAAAGTAATCATTTAATATATTTGCTGTTTTTTTTCTTCGTATATAATTTTGCCATTTGTGTCTCTTAGACATTTAACCTCCTCTTTGAATGTTCTCTTGCTGTTATAATATTGGAAAAACATTTTGGAATTGGTTTTAGCCCCCTTAGCAATATTGATTTCTATCTCTCTCTTGGCCTTTCTAACTTCCTTTTTGACTTGTGTTTATTAAGCAAGAGTAATAATTTTATACTATTTTGTTTCACACAGATCCCACAGAGCGCCACGCTATCCCTGAATCTGAAGCACAGGAGGGGCCAAAGATAGAAGCAGTTTACACACTAGAGGAGTCCTTTGAGCAGGAGCAGTGTGCAAGTCTAATACAGGTTACAGAGCTGACATGTGTTAAAGATGAAGAGGTCCCTCAACAGGAATATGTTTCTATTAAAGAGGAATTAATTGAACAGGAATGTGTCCCCATCGCAGAGGAAGTTCCTAATGAAAATAATGTCTATACACTTGAGGAGAACAACAAGCTGGGATCCAACCTGTGTGGTGATCGTCCATCTGAATGTGAACTGGGATTTAGAGGTAATCATACAAAACAAGCAGCATTGAGCTGCCTATTAATCCTGCAGAAACTGATTACTGAACACCAGGAGTGTGCTTAAGATTGATATTTTAACAAGGGGGAGCTCCCTAACCACTATGTCAATGGCTTGCTACATAACTGCCCTTGCCACTGAGACACCTGCTAGATGTGCAGCCACTGCCATGCCTCTTTAGAATGCTGTTAGATCAGGGGTGTCCAGTCTCACGGTCCTGGAGGCCGTTCCACTGCAGGTTTAACAGGATTGATTATATAATGTACTGCTTCAGGGTCTGGATGGAGGTTGCATTGGTTCAATTAAACCATTTAGAACAGGGTTGTAACACAGATCAGGAGTGGAAGAGCCACCATTGGACACCCCTGTGTTAGATCTTTGCCTTTCCACATTTCTGGTAGACTGTTTGCAGTTGTGCTGCTCCCACAGCTGTACAGAGCTGCAGGGATCACATGTCTCATCACTGGGTGATGCCAAATCCAATCGGGTTGCTTTGCATCAGAAGAAGCATTTCAACACATTTCAATAAACTGATATTAAGTGGAAATCAGTGACTTGTAAATGTGAGTGTTATTAACCTCAGTGTTAATAATGAAAACTGATATTCTCAGGCCCTTGTCCTCATTGACACCCATTATATTCAGTATGGTGATAGTAAACGGAGGCTGACATTAACAGGAGTGATATTAAGCGGGTTTGACTGTATTCTCTCAATATGCAGTCATCAGAGTTCACTGTAGCAGTTGTTCATGTTTATGACATGGAGCTCTGCAGAAGAGTGAATGTGGAAGAATGCTGTACAATAACCTTTGTCTCTCTTCTCTTTCTTTAGCTTCTATAGTAGATGAAGGAGAACACGACACCACTCCATCACTGCACTGCAAAAACTCTTCTAATGGCAAACCACAGCACAAGAAACACAGAGAGACGACACACGAAGAAGAAAATGTGAAGAAATTGAAAACTCACTCAGTTAAAATTCCTTCTTTACAAGACAGACAAACACTTACTGTGGAGAGTACAGAGACGGCGCATTCTGTATGGTTTAACAATTCTGAAACCCAGGGCAACTTGAAGACCTTGCCTCATTCTGTTACAGGTGGGAAGAGTTTCTGTCAGTTAGGCTCTCTAAAAACTCACAAGGGAAATCACACAGGAGGGACTCCATTGCCCTGTGCTGATTGTGGGAAGAGTTTCAAACATTTATCACATCTTAAAAGACACCATCTAACTCACACAGGAGAGAAACCTTATCACTGCACTGAGTGTGGGAAGAGATTCAGTCAGTTAAATGACCTTAAAAGACACCAGCGCATTCACACAGAAGAAAAACCTTATCACTGCTCTGTGTGTGGGAAGAGTTTCACGCGGTTAGGAAATCTTCAAACACACAGGCGCATTCACACAGAAGAGAAACCTTATCGCTGCCCTGTTTTGTGGGAAGAGTTTCTGTTTTTTAACAAACCTTAAAATCCACCAACGCATTCACACAAGAGAGAAACCTCATCACTGCTGAAATGGGAAGAGATTCAGTCATTTAGGAAATCTTAAAAGTGTGTATCCCTATCCCTGCACCTCATGTGGGGAGAAGTTCAGTCAGTTGGAGGCTCTTGAAGGACACAAGAGGATTCTCAGAATTTCAGACACTTGAGGAAACCTAAACAGGAGTAAGTTTGACTAAAATACAGAAATATTTACTGAAAACAAAAGAATAAACTGACTTGATAAATAGTCACTCCTGATCACAATTGTTTCAGATCAAAAACTCGCAGATGGGAAAATATGAAATATCTTGTTTGGACAATTAATCTGGTTGAGCATTCTGATTTTGTTTTGTCACATTAGTAATCTATTAAATAAGTTTTTACTATGTCTGCAAGTTTCCCTTTTTTTCTCATGCATTGCTTAGCCTCAACATGGTGAAGGGGGTTAAATGAATTATAATGTATTATTTCTCTGATATACAGTGGGATTAGGAATATTTCTCTAAATAACGTGTGTATAATATACAGTGGAACTAGGGTAGGTGAGTCAGCGTTTTGCTAGTTGTAACAGAGACATCGCCCGTATCTTCCCCCACAACAATTTGTAACAGTTGATTGCCTCAATAAAACAGACAGCGATCTTCCTCCAGAGCAGTAAAAGTGACAGACAGCAATCATCCCCCAGAGCAGTAAAAGTGACAGAGACAGCGATCATCCCCCAGAGCAGTAAAAGTGACAGAGACAGCGATCATCCCCCAGAGCAGTAAAAGTGATCCAGAGAGACAAAGCGATCAATCCCCCCTCAGAGCAGTAAAAGTGACAGAGACAGCGATCATCCCCCAGAGCAGTAAAAGTGACAGAGACAGCGATCATCCCTCAGAGCAGTAAAAGTGACAGAGACAGCGATCATCCCCCAGAGCAGTAAAAGTGACAGAGACAGCAGTAAAAGTCATCCCCCCAGAGCAGTAAAAGTGACAGAGACAGCGATCATCCCCCAGAGCAGTAAAAGTGACAGAGATAGCGATCATCCCCCAGAGCAGTAAAAGTGACAGAGACAGCGATCATCCCCCAGAGCAGTTTTTTGAGAAACGAGTACATGTTCTGCTGCACGTACATCAAACAGGTTTACTCCTTTGATCATGATCTTGTCTGTGTGCTGGTATATAAAGTTATAACTTGTGATTACATGTCACAGAACCAACTGCAGATCACCTGTACTGTTTCTCTCCAGAATTCTGTGCAATAAACTACTTGTTTATATCCACACACTGACTGAGGCCCTGGTTCTGATGAATATCATGCGGTCAAGGTCCCTTTTTTCCAGCAGGGCGGCAGAGAACTGGGTTCTGTTTCCCACGGGAAACTTTTTATTTATACTTTTAGGAAATGCGCTTTTGTTATAGATTTTACTAGGCATTATTTTTTTTGTTTGAGATATCATTGGGTTTAAACAGCATGAAGTTCAGAAGCAGTACTCTTTTTTTCCAGCAGGGTGCGGCAGAGAACTAAATAGTATGGTTTCCTGTAAAATGTTTCCCATTTACGGTTAAAATTAAATGTAATTCATTTTAGATTCCTTTTTAGTTCATAATTCAAAGATAATTTATAGTCATTAATATTCATGTTTAGTTTAAAATTTTACTTGAAAATTAACATAAACAAATAGTTTTTTAGTGTTTGAGATTACACTAGATTGAAAATTATCAACCATGCCTTTTATCAACATTCTCTATATTCAAACACCCATGAAACCAAACATGGAACCGAATAAACAGGAAAATAAAAATAAAAAACAAAAGACAGGTTCCTGAACAAAAACGATATTCAAGATTTGGTTTAGAACTTCAACATTAATTATCTTTTCGGGGTAAATTAGTTCAGTTCCACCTTGGAGAGAGGTCTTTTTCGCTCAAAATAAACATTATTTTATTTTAAATGAAAACAAGCTGTGAATGTAGTGCTGTAAGTGAAGGTCAGACACTCAGAGATAGCTTACTAATAGACACTTGATGTTATGAATGTTTTACCATTTACTGCATTTAAATTCAATGTAAAGATTAAAAGGTCGGGGGCACCAGGGGCAATGCCCTCCCACAGTCAAGCTGGTGCCCACCCAGTTTCAGTCTTCTCAGCCTTGATAAAACAATGAATGTACTATATAATTTCTAGAACATTTAGTGTTTTTTAGTCAAGTTTGTATTTATTGTAAGTGATCTACAACAAAGCCCAGAGTGTCCGCCCCTGAGTGACCCCCTTCTGGATCCCTGTGTATTTATGTAATCGCCATACAACACGCACACTGAAAAAGTAGAGCAGGGGGCGGGTCTTATGTGGTGCGAAGTGAGCGTTTCACAGAAAACGAAGTAAATATTTTGTGAGTGTAAATTTAACCTCTACCATCCAGAGTTATGGATAATAGAACGTGGATAAATAAAAACAAGTCTGATGCTGGTCATAAATATGTACCGGAGACAAGCAGTGAAGAAGTTAACAGCCCTGATGAAAATCCGTCAGCCAGCTCAAACAACTTGCAGGCCCCGGCAGCAGCAACAGCCCTGGATGATTTAGGTATGGAAAACCAGCTCAGCCAGACCTTAAGAAGTTTACATCGCGCAGTTTTGGCTACAAAAAAAGCTCATTTTACCGGGTTTGGTATAAGAATAGGGAATGGTTAGAGAACTCCATTAAGTCAGATTTTTGTTTTCCATGCAGAAAATTTGGATCTTTAACAGGAAATGCTGACCTTGCCTTTACTGTTAGTGGATATTGTGATTGGAAGCACGCAATTGAATCCAATAAAGGTTTAAATAAACATGCATTAAGTAAGGGACATCTGCACTGCAGGGCTGTTTGGAATGAAAGATAAGTACGAGGCGCTCTGGGAAAGGCTGTATCCACCCTTGTGAATACCGGTCAGCTTGAGAGGATCGGTACTATGTGGCTGCAATTATTGACATGATGGAATTCCTTGCAGTACACGAACTGCCGTTCATGGGCAGTGACGAACCTGATGACATTGCGGATAGACCTAGTGGAGTTTTCCTGGGTTTATTCAAATACACTTAAAGAAAAGATCCAGAGCTGGCAAAAGTTTACCAAACTATACCAGGCAATATTAAGTGCACCTCGCATGATATACAAACTGAAATAATTGAAATGTGTTAAACTGTGAAGGAAGAGATAGTACGAGAAATTGGGGATTCGTGGTTGTGACAGGATGGCTGATGTGGTGACATCAGGCCAGATGCAGGAAGAAAACAAAGGCAGGTACTGCAGGGCAAAAGACGCGGCATGCGCCGTTTATTTTTAAAATACAAACATAAATAAAATATATGGAATAAAAACAGTGCTCACAGAGCAAAAATAAGTGTTTAAACAAAACACAAATCTCAAGCACAAAACAAACAATCGGTCAGGCTGGGCAGTTGCTGTCACTGTTTACTTTTGTTTCTAATCCACTCGCTCGCTCTGCTCTCGTTCTCTCCTCTGAACCTCTACTACGAGTGCAGAGAGCTGCAGGCTTGTATGCAGGCCACCATCTCCCGATTAGAAACAATTAAACAATTAACTCTGGAGATGGTCACCTTCTGCACGAGGTTTTTAATGTGGATGGGGCTTCCCATCCACGCTGCGAAACAACACAAAACATACGGCTCTTCACCGTCACATTTAATAAAACAATAACAAAACAACACGCCGTCATATTTATAAATAAATAAATCATAACAATAACAACAACAACAACAATAATACAACAAAACAAATACAAAATAATAAATTGCACAGGAGCGGAGGGGTACCCCGTTCTAAAAGTAAACAATACATTTATGGCAGGGCTTTGCCCCGCCCCCTTTCCATGTACAGGGCACCTCGCCCTGTCACATATCCCCCCCTTGTGCAACGCACACTAGGCCCCAACCCCACCTCCCCCCTCAGTCTCAAAGTCCCGGAAGAGGGGGAAACAAAGTGTTCATGGGGGCAGCAGCAACCCCAGGCGAAGCAGAGCCGGCAGCGAGCCCAGGCAAAGCGGGACCGTCAGCAACCCCAGGCGGCGAAGCAGAGGCGGCGGGACCGTCAGCAACCCCAGGCGAAGCAGAGCCGGCCGCGAGCCCAGGCGAAGCGGGACTGTCAGCAACCCCAGGCGAAGCAGAGCCGGCCGCGAGCCCAGGCGAAGCGGGACCGTCAGCAACCCCAGGCGAAGCAGAGCCGGCCGCGAGCCCAGGCGAAGCGGGACCGTCAGCAAACCTAGGAGACAAAAAAAGAAATGCGATGCGAAGCAGCAGGCAACCCCAGGCGATGCGAAGCAGCAGGCAACCCCAGGCGATGCGAAGCAGCAGGCAACCCCAGGCGATGCGAAGCAGCAGGCAACCCCAGGCGATGCGTGCGTGGTGTCCTCGGGCAAGGCAGAGCTGGCTCCACTTCTTATGGAGACAAGAGAATATCAGTTCATCTAGAGGAGAATGCCAGGCTATAAAGATGGGTTTTTAGTCTACTGGGCAGGTCAGGTGAGGTGTAAAACCAGAACAACCATGGCTGTTTTCATGTCATAGAATTATGTGAATAGTGGAAATATTAACATATCTGGAGTGAGACAAATGATTTATTGTGTACTTTTAAACATATACACATTTAAACTGTCATAGATATTTCAGCTTTTTTCTTTCTTGTTTTTGTATTTTGGTTTTGTTTATGAAGGACACAAAAACATGTGTTTGATATGCTGGACAAGAAATGTGATGTGTGTGTGGCATAGTAATGCACAGAACCCCTAAAGGGACATGGTGTAAACATTAAAATGGAAGGCGACTATCTTACTATAATATCTCGTGCTGATGAGATAGTAGCCTCCCTTTTTAATTTACACTCTGTCCCTTTCGGGGTTCTGTAGTAATGAGATCATTGAAAGGAGACCAATAATGTTACACAAGCATTTTTCAACCGATCAATCAACTTTATCAATCTTTCTTCTCCATTTATGACAGTGACTCTTCTAAACTTCTAAAGGATATCTATTAGGCTGTTTCAGAGAACTTTTGAATCCTCAGCAACCCACTGGTGACTACACATGCTGTCTGAAGTGAACCCACCTGCTGTACCAGTTAAGCAGTGTGTACTGGAAAGCCTTGTCAGAACATGGGTCAGGTAGGGGCTTAATGGTACATTTCTATACAATCGATTCAACCATGTCATCGTTTAATATAAACAAGATAATAGCCTAATAATCATGAACAACAGGATCTCCCGGATACCTGTAACTCCGTTACTAGGGATTTCAACATGGAAACAAAATGCCAAAAAACACACTTAAGCAAAGCCTTTACTTTTAATTTAATTTTATTTTTTTTGTTCAAATGCAGCTACCTTGGTGTATTCACAACTGTAATGTATCGTGCGTCACAGTTCACACGGAAGGAGGGGTCTGAACATAAATGATCAGTGAAATGCTGCAAATCCAGAATTGTTTGTGAGCAATTTATTACATGATCTTTGTGTTCGGAAACAAACCCTGAAACATTTGGTAATAATTATCATGCACATTATATTGTTTCTAATACGTTATTGTACACAATATATTAGTATTACAAATATAGATATTTTATGCTTATGTTTTAAAGTGTCTATAATACATATAAACTAAATATATAATAGTAATATATTGGTACAATTTCATTCGTTGTTGCTTGTGGAGTTCCCATTGGAGATAGCGCTGTCAACCATGCATCTGGAGTTTAGCTTCACAGACTGAGTTAAGGTCGGAAGTATTTAATTTTTTTTTAAAATAAGTCGTAAAAATTGAAATGGATAAAGTGAGGATCCACAAGACATAAATGACACGCAGATGTTTTTGAGTTATTCTGACTAATTTGTCAAAACTAATTTGTTTGCAGTTCTTTAACTTAAAAACTACAGCACTCAGATAGCAACTGGGATTCAAAGTTTGCACCCTGATCACTTTGTGTTCTTGCAGGAAACCCATAAAATGCTCCCACAATACCTTTGCAACTGTTTTTGCTGTTTGTTTTTTTGTTGGTACTGCTTATCCTAACTTCGTAACACAATCAGTGATCACAAGAATATTTTGAGTATCACTACTATTTGGTTGAAGCGTCAAAAATCAATGCAAACTAGTTCAAGAGGAAAGGATGCACCTCTAGCACATTTCCTTTCAACATCAACAGCCATATGACGCCAGAAAAATCTGTCCCTCACTAGCTCCAGAGTTCTCTCAAAATGTGCAGCTTCATCATTCACACCCTCAGGGCACGTTCCCGTCAGTCTGCGGTGATGCAAGTTGGTGCTATAAAAGGACTCTGAAATGCAAGTTCAAGTTATTAGGAACCACTGTCTATGAGGCATAAGCACTTAACACCTTCTACTATAGCCAATGTCTCAGAAGCCTCTCCAATTAACCCCGGTGGTACTACATTTACCATACTAAAATCAGGAGTGACAGAAATATCAGACTGTAAGCTAGCATTGGGACACTGATTGAATGCAGTCAGGAAGGGGTGGGGGAGCAGAACAGAACATTTTTGACGCAGCTTATTTCTATGTTCAAACTTCCTACAAAGTTGATCTTGTACCAGAATTGCATTGGTTTCATTGGTACACTGCCCCAAATGATGACCTTCCAGGCTACAGTTGTAGCAGAAGTTAGCCACCTTGACCTTGAGAGAAGAGGAAGAAAGCTGTGGAGACTTTGAAGCGCAGCTGGGTGATTTCCTTTTGGACACTTTGTATACACTGGTAGACACCCTCTTTTTCCAGGTCACAAATCCTTTTCAGGAGTGGTTTAGTGATTTCAGAGCTCAAGTGATCATCAGTAACTACTTGGGATTTTGGGATGTTATCTGCAGAGAGTTATATGTTGTTTTGTCCTAACTGATGATGGTTGCTTGTGTTGCCTTGCCCCTTCCACTGCTTGTAAGGGGGTGGGAGGGAATGCAGAGTTAGGGTTAAAAACCCTATATTGCATTTCCCTACTTTTGTCGTTTTAATATCAACCCTAACTGCTGCATTAACGTAGTTTTTTGCAACGAATATATATATATATATATATATATATATATATATATATATATATATATATATATATATATATATATATATATATATATATATATAGTGATAAAGTGGCGAGCGGTCAATGCTGGTCAGCAGTAAGAACAGCAAACAGAACAGACAGAACTGCAGTTTTAAGCGCTTGCTCACTTTATTACAATAAAACAGAGGTAGGCCACACTGGCCCTTTAAGAAAACAAACAAAACTACATGAAGGAGCACTAAGCTTTGACAAGTCTGAATTAAGCATCGCCATGCTCAGCCATTTACTGATTTACACAATACTACACAGTACAAGTATTAAATACCTTTTTTACTCTTTTCCAGCTCTGAAAACTTCTCACAGGCCTCTCACCCAGAGGCAGACAGACAGAATACAAACATTTTAGACCTGCTTTTATACCTTCTCAATTGGGACGTGGATGCGTTCAATAGGCAGAGTAAAGCATGTTATTGTTGCACCACGGTCTTCAAGCTGTTTTGAACAGGAGGAACCTATAGACCAGAGTAGTAGCTGCCCTCCAGAGAGCCAGAGGAGGAGGTACTGTCCCAGAAAAGGAGGAGCTGCCATCCCGACAGCCAGAGGAGGAGCTGCATCCTGAGAACCAATCCGGGGCCTATGGGTCAGCTGCTTTGGCCTGTGCTCCAGACATCCGACCTTAATGTCTGGACCTCTCATCACTGGGCCTGAATCCCAGGTCACGGCACCCCAGGCAGTCGTTCACCCACTCCTGTTCCGCTCTCCCTGGTAGACCAGACGCTGCAGTGTCACCGCTACCCATGCAGTGGGGTCATTCAAGGGGGAAGGTGGTCATGTGGGCTTTGCACAAGGGGGAAGGTATGTGTTTTTTTGTGTGCTGTAAATAGTGTATATGTTTGTAAATAGTTAATAAAATAACCTGACGCTACTGCAAGATCCTGCCTGCTGTGTGTGATTGCCTGCTGTGGGATATAATCAACAGGTGGGTTTGTTCCAGCGGGTGTCGGGTATAAAAAGATCCTGAGTACACACCTCAGGGCTGCTGCAAGGCCATACGTCAACGGACTGAAGATCATCCACGCTATCCAGACCAAGAACTCTGCAAGCTGAAATCCTCTGATCACCCTGTGTCTTAAACAGCATCGGAGTTTAGTTATAGAAGAAATTGAAACTGCCGACCGCTGTGTTTAACTGGGGTCAGGGTTTGTTTAATTATTCATCAATGAGGATTAGTTCATAGATTTTAGATTCCTCATTGATTAGCGGAGTAGTGCTAGCCATGTTCATGGCAACTTTTGTTTATAGTTTTTGTAGCATTTTATTTTGCTTTTTGTACATTTTAATATATGTTGCCACTACTGGAAGCGTCACGTGGGCCTGACTGTAAATAAATAGATCCTGCAGGGTGTGTCAGCATCAATCTCCTGCCTGTCCGTCAGTGAATACCACACATGCATTATCACACTTACCCTGCTGTGTGTCGTTCTCATTTAGTTCCTGAATGCATGAATTAAGGAAACTTTTTGATAGGAAACTAGTCAAGTGTCTCTGGATTGGGAGTGGATTTAATGATTTAGAAATTACTTCATCTGTATGTTAATGAAGGCAATATGACTCCTTGGCCTTTGCAACCTTGTTGGCCAGATACCTAAATCTGCTTCGCTGGAAGCAAGCTGCCCCTCCTCTCATATCCACTGGGTGAGGATACCATGGAATTTCTAAAACTAGAAAAAATTTAAAATCCACACTCCGGGGATGCACGGGAATATTCTTTCAATCTTCTCCCCCTCACTGCTCAAAGCCTGCTATCTCAGTTTACTCCCACTCGCTGTTCTTTTTGTCCACCAAATGTGACTATTTTCAGTTCTGCTTTTTTTTTCTTTTACACATTCTTCTCTACCTCTTTTCTGCTTACTATATTATTTCAATCAATTACAATGTGCATTTGATAAACAATACCGATTGCTGTATATAAATGTACTTGTACTGATGTTACACAACATATAAACCAAGTTTTAAAAAATAAACACACTTATTTTTTCATAAACGTAGTATTTTAAAATAGAAGTTACAATTCCCCTATATCTGAAGGTACTGAAACACCACTATAATACAGACTTTCAAACAAGTATCATACGAATTCACAGAAATAACTTTGTCATCATTTAAATAAATTAAGACAAAAAAGCTTTACCTTTTAGAATTATATTTAAGCATTTTTTTAACACAACAACTACGTTAGAGGTATGAAGTCCAGTATAGTATTGCCTTGAAAGAACTGAAGACCTGAACACTGGTGGGGAGTTACATACCTCAATGAATGTATCATTTATAGAAATTGCTTGAAAAAGTTATAGGAAAAATCTTTTGTAGCAAAAGTTTTGCTTTTGTGGATGAGCAAAAAAAGTTACAAGAATAGCTGTCTACAATTATTTATTTCATCAATTTTTTTGGCAAAACTCAAAAAATGCTAATTAAAAAGTATTCATACCCTGACAAGGAAATTGAAATTAATAGCTAGTTGAGGCACCTTTAGCAATAATAACCTCTTTTAATGATTAGGATATTTGTTAATTAGCTTTTGGCATGATTCTTTAGTGATTTGTGGCCATTCTTAAACACAAACTTGTTCCAGTTCATTCAAATTCCAAGGACTTCTCTTGTGCACAGCCTTCATCAACTCGTACCAAAGATTCTCAATCAGATTTAGATCGGGACTTTGACTAGGCCATTCCAGAACCTTGATTTTATTCTTATTTAACTGTTCTAAAGTAGATTTTGATGTGTGCTTTGGATCGTTGTTGTGCTGGAATGTCCAGTTGCCTTTTAAACCAAGTTTTGTAGCGGAGGGTTTCAGATGATTGGCCAATATCTTTTGGTATGCTATGGAATCCATTTTATCATGTATTGGAACTAAATTTCCTGTGCCATTAGAGGAAAAACAGCCCCACAGAAGGATATTACCACCTCCATGCTTGACAGTAGGTATGGTGTTCTTTTCTTTGTACGCCTCACCAGACTTTATCCATTTTCCAAATTTAACTACTATCAGCGTGACCTGTGTTTCATCACTCCACAAAA
Source organism: Huso huso (assembly GCA_036884735.1). NCBI lineage: Eukaryota > Metazoa > Chordata > Actinopteri > Acipenseriformes > Acipenseridae > Huso > Huso huso. The sequence goes on from CM072668.1 coordinate 29,369,661, forward strand.
CCTTTGACCAGAACTCGTAGCCATCATTCAAATGCCGTTTTGCAAACTTTAAGAGATTGTCTTTGTGATGTTTTCCTAAGAGTGGCTTCTTCCTTGGCCTGCGACCATTGAGATCTTCACCATGCAATATTCGACCTATGGTTGAAAAGGAAACCCCAGTCCCACTTGCAGCCAATTCACTTTGAATATCTTTGACAGTCAATCTCGGATTCTTATTAGCGTTCCTCACAATTCTTCTGCTTGTTCTTGGTGAAAGAACCTTCTTTCTTCCAGACCGAGGGAGCGTTGTGACAGTACCATGAGTCTTGTACGTCTTGATAATAGAAACAATAGTTGAAATTGGGATACTGAAATGCTTGGAAATCTTCTTGTATCCTTCTCCAGCTTTATGACAATAAATAGCTCTTTACTTTTTCCCATATTTACTTATTGGTAATGACAGCAATCATTCTATGCCTAACCATTTTATACTCTCTAAGAATGTTCTACAATCCAGCATTTTCTAGACTTTTTTAGAATTAGGGTCAGCATTATTACATTGAAATCTCTAGCACCTTGTAGACAATACTGCCATAGGATCCAAGGGTAGGAACACTTTTGAATTAACATTTTTGAAGTTTTGCAAAACAATTGCTGAAATAAATAATTGTAGACATCTATTTTTTGCATTGCTATCCTCATCCACAAAAGCAAAACTTTTGCTACAAAAGATTTCTTAAAATTCTTTGTTTCTAGAAATTCTACATTTCCATTGGGGTATGTAAACGTTTGACTACAACTGTATAATAATCTTAATGTTCAAACTAGGAGACTCAGCAATGCAAGGGAGAAAAGTGGAAACTTGCAGACATAATTACAATCCATTGAATAGATTACTAATGTGATGCAACAAAATCAGAATGGTCAACAAGATGATGAATGGTCCAAACAAGATGCAGTATTTCATCATTTCTATCCATCAGTGTAAGTTTGAGTAATTGTGACCAGGAGTGATGATTTATCATGCATGTTTATTCTTTAGTGTTCAGTAAATGTTTCTGTGTTTTAGTCATGCTTGCTCCTGTTTAGGTGTCCAAGTGTCTGAATGCTAAGAATGATTTTGTGCCCTTCAAGAAACTCCAAGTGACTGAACTTCTTCCCACATGAAGTGCAGGGATAGGGTTACACACTTGTGTGAATGCACTGGTGTGACTTCAGATTTCCAGACTGCGTGAAACTCTTCCCACACTCCGTGCATTGATAAGGTTTCACTCCTGTGTGAATGCGCTGGTGGATTTTAAGGTATCCTAAGTGTCTGAATCTTTTCTCACATTCAGCACAATGAAAAGGTTTCTCTCCGTCATGACAGCGCTGGTGGATGTTAAGGTTTCCTAACTGACTGAATCTCTTCCCACATTGAGTGCAGTGATAAGGTTTCTCTCCTGTGTGAACACGCTGGTGTCTTTTAAGGTCATTTAACTGACTGAATCTCTTCCCACATTGAGTGCAGTGGTAAGGTTTCTCCCCTGTGTGAACGCGCTGGTGGATTTCAAGCTTTGATAAATGTTTGAAACTCTTCCCACAATCAGCACAGGGCAATGGAGTCCCTCCTGTGTGATTTCCCTTGAGAGTTTTTAGAGAGCCTAATTGACAGAAACTCTTCACACCTGTAACAGAATGAGGCAAGGTCTTCAAGCTGCCCTGGGTTTCAGAATTGTTAAACCATGCAGAATGTGGCGTCTCTGTAATCTCTACAGTAAGTGGGTGTCTGTCTTGTAAAGAAGGAATTTTAACTGAGTGAGTTTTCAATTTCTTCACATTTTCTTCTTGGAGTGTGGTCTCTCTGTGTTTCTTGTGCTTGCCATTAGAAGAGTTTTTGCAGTGTGGTGATGGAGTGGAGTCGTGTTCTCCTTCATCTACTATAGAAGCTAAAGAAAGAGAAGAGAGACAAAGGTTATTGTACAGCATTCTTCCACATTCACTCTTCTGCAGAGCCCCATGTCATAAACATGAACAACTGCTACAGTGAACTCTGATGACTGCATATTGAGAGAATACAGTCAAACCCGCTTAATATCACTCCTGTTAATGTCAGCCTCCGTTTACTATCACCATACTGAATATAGTGGGTGTCTGTGACAGGATAGCCGGGTGTCTAAGGTGGTCAGGAGGGATGAAGGAGACTCAGAGCTGAAGAACTGCAAATGTTTATTTTTCACAAATAAAACTGACAAACAAAAACACAGCTCACAGAGCCAAAAACAAAAGGTTAAACAAAACAATCGCACATCACAAATAATCAAAAGAAAACCCCTCACCCGTCTCACATTATCATGTAAACATAGGAGCGTCCGTGTGTCTCTCTCTCTCCCTTTTTCTATCATGTTGCTGTTTCCAATTAGCACCAATGATCTCATTTGAGAACAGACACATTCTCACATGTATTTGGCAGGGATAGGAATTAACCCCATCCCTGCCAACCACCACCAACCAACAAACACTTACTTACAAGTGTATCACTTATTATTAACACTCCGGTAAATATCACTCACATTTACCAGTCACTGATTTCTACCACACTTAATATCACTTTGAGAAATAAAAGTAGATCAGGCTTATATGCAGGTACTGTACTAAAATGGGGTGTCCAATGATGGCTCTTCCACTCCTGATCTGTGTTACAACCCTGTTCTAAATGGTTTAATTGAACCAATGCAACCTCCATCCAGACCCTGAAGCAGTACATTATATAATCAATCCTGTTAAACCTGCAGTGGAACGGCCTCCAGGACCGTGAGACTGGACACCCCTGATCTAACAGCATTCTAAAGAGGCATGGCAGTGGCTGCACATCTAGCAGGTGCTTCAGTGGCAAGGGCATATGTAACAAGCCATTGACATAGTGGTTGGGGAGCTCCCCCTGGTTAAAATATCAATCTTAAGCACACTGCTGGTGTTCAGTAACCAGTTTCTGCAGGATTAATAGGCAGCTCAATACTGTTTGTTTTGTATGATTACCTCTAAATCCCAGTTCACATTCAGATGGACGATCATCACACAGGTTGGATCCCAGCTTGTTGTTCTTCTCAAATGTATAAATATTATTTTCAGTAGGAACTTCCTCTGCGATGGGGACACATTCCTGTTCTATGAATTCCTCTTTAATAGAAACACGTTCCTGTTGAGGGACCTCTTCATCTTTAACACATGTCAGCTCTGTAACCTGCATTAGACTTGCACACCACTCCTGCTCAAAGGACTCCTCTTGTGTGTAATCTGCTCCTATCTGTGGCCCCTCCTGTGCTTCAGATTCAGGGATATCATGGCACTCTGTGTGAAACAAAAAATGTACAAATTATAAATCTTACTTACTAGCTAGGCTCCTCTAAAAAGCCAGCCCCTTGTCAGAATGCTACTGAGAGATGTCATTGAGTCATTCCAGTGAAACAATTGGAGGTGATTTTTTTTAATAGTCTCGCCATGAGAACGACTGCCGCGTGACGGGTTGCTGCAAGGTCTGTTGTTGTTAGTAAGTTTAATTTGTGCAACACTTTACTGCAGTAAAATTGAGAAGAGAAGGTTTGAGTTAGTGATAGCAACGATTGTTTAGAAATGGATACATTTGTGACAAAAGTAGGTGGAAAGGTTGTCAGAGACAAACACACCAGCTGCTTCAAAAAGTGGTGAGGGCAATGTAACAAATAAGCGAATAATTAGCAACAGACTGTCTGATGGAAATCTCTCTGCTGAGCTATGATGTGCTTGCATCAGCCTTACAGCTGACTTCAAAAAGCTGGTGGCCTCCCAAAAGTCACATTAATGGCAAGAACGGCAAATTTATTACTATTAATTACATTTGTTATTCAATTAAAATGGTAACAGTGAATATATTTGTGATTATTTCTTTATGTATTTTAATTGGCGGTTTCTGGCACTTGGATGTGTTGTTGGGTCTGGTGGCTCTCAGGGCTATTTAAGGCCACACATGTGGCCCTTTCATTCAATTCAGTTGCCCACCACTGGTCTATAGAATAATACCCATTTATGCCTCAATCAGACTTATATTCAGCAGTATTAGGACAGAGCCTGCACTTCAGCTCCAGGACGTATGCAAGTACGTCAAGGTTTGACGTTTATTCTATGGGGTTTCTTTCACCCTGGTCTGTCAGTATGGGTGCTGTGTGGGCTGTGTTGGTGCAGTGCAGTCAGGGGGTGGTTACGAATGGGTCCTAGCATACTCCAGTATACAAGACTGCATCTCCCAAGAGACACGGCAGTAGGGCCTTCAAGTGCCAGGAGCGCTCAGGGTTTAATTAAATGTAAACAGCACAGCTGCAGGTGATTAACAGGGGTTTGTTTTGTAAGTGGCTGGACTGGATAACAATAAAAAGAAACTAGAGTTGCTAGCAACTATAAAGGCTTCCAACCAGCTATCATGAAATTTAAGTGCATTGGTTAGCGCACTATGTACAACATTTTTCACAGTTGTGGTATTTACCTTTCATGAGAAGTAGACTTAAAAATTGCTCAGTTTTCATTTAATTCAAGATGGCTGCCACACCATGTGACCAAAGGCACCACATCCCATAGTCCTCTACATCCGTGTCAAATTTTGTGCTTTTTGGTGCAGCCGATAAAAAGTTATAGGTAGTTTTATAGCCAGTTGCGTCTGTTGATGATGTCATGCATCATGTTTGACCTTTAGAAGAGGTCAGAGGTCACAGGCGATGACATTTTTTCATAGAGCACATATGTGTTCCATTATAACTATGACCCTGTCGGCACGCCCTAGGAGTTAAAATTTCAACGTAAATTCCAATATGGCCGCCACGCCGTATGAGCAATCTGTTTCAATCTTCAGCAGTTATTACTTTCCAATGGTCTGTACAATTGTGTTGACACTGAAGAGCATAAGTGCAACAGTGTTCTTGTTATGGGTTGCAAACGTTTTTTTACAATTATCAATATGGCCGTGTCACAAAGATGGCCGGAGTGGGTGACGTCAGACCAGAAAGGAATACACAGACAGACGGTGATGATGAGAGAAACTGAGTGCGATGGTTGCACTCAGCGTTTAATAACAAATAAATAAAAAGGTTTAACAAACAGAACACAGGACACGGCACTTCACGCCAAAATAAAGAAGACAAACAAAACGGACTATACAGTAAACAGACAGACACACAAACAAACACGGTGAGTTTAAATAAACAAGTATCGTGCTGGTCCTACCAGCACGTAATAGCAATTGATATTTAAACTTTAACTTTTATTTCTCCTTCTCTCTCACCCGTTCTCCACTCTCGAACACCCAACCCCGAGTGAATGAAACGTGCATCTATTTATACTGTTGTGCTGGGATTCAATTACTAATTAATTATTCACTTGAATCCAGGCACGTGAATTAATTAAGTGTACTCCCGTGACCACACATTACATTTTAACCAGCACGTGAAGTGATTTGTGCCATCCTCGTGCCTAAATACAAATCTACATTTTTAAATACACGTGAAACACAGACCCATTTATATCCCGTGTACCAATGACTATACACCAACATTTACACCGCAACATACAACATATAACACAAACTACGCACAAGGGCCTGGCCACATTGCCACAGGCCGCCAAACCATGTGACCAAAATGTGTCATTTTCATACCACCAGTACTTCACGTGAGTCTCTCTGGTCATATAAAGTTTCATGACTGTAGTGTATTGCACCTTGGATTTATGCACGAATGCATGAAAATAGAGCCGTCGTGAAACGGTTATTTGCGCGCCGCGGCCATGTTTTTTAGCGAAAAAGCGTGGATTTTACAAACGGTAGAAAGGACCTGGTCATGAACATGCGTGCCAATTTAGGTTTCAATTGACGTTGCGGTTTAAGACAAGATGATTGTTGAATATATGGCGCCAATCCAGCGTAGCGGGCAAAGTAATTGTTCAATCGACCTCGATTGAACATATGTTTTTTATAGGCCATTGCTGCACTATCTGCTGCCACTGTCACAGTTCCACCTTAAGTTGTTTTTAAAGGCAAGAGTTTTGAAAAATTCTCAAAATTTCCACGAAATCCAATATGGCGGTCGAACCATGTGACTTTCATTCGGGGACGCCAGTCTGGTTGTCCAGCCATAGGCATCTACTTACGTATGCGTTTTCATAACTCTGCGATGATGTTTGGGAATAATAATAATAATAATAATAATAATAATAATAATAATAATAATAATAACTAGAGTTTCACGGCTTCAAGCAGTCATCGTAAATTTTATGTGCATTGGTTATCGTGACTATGTAGACATTTTTTCAAAGCAGTCATCGTTCATGATAATTTTTTGTTGGGCATTGGTTAAATCTAAGATGGCTGCCACTATGTGACCAATTTTTTTGACCATGCTACATCCCATAGTCCTCTTCATGATTTTTTATAGAGCAGCATTTTTGCAAATTGTTTGGCAAAATTTTCATTTAAATCTAAGATGGCTGCAAAGTAGCACCCCCTATGTCACAAGCATCTTTAAAATGGATTACAGCCATATTGATTATACAAAAAAATGTCTGCATCCCATAGTCCTCTACATCATTACAGTTTCAACAGTTTTTATAGAGCAAGCGATTGTGAAGTGTTTTGTCTAAGTGTTTGTTTAGCAAAAATACATATTTAAATGTAAACGAGGGCTCCAAAGTAGCACCCCCTTTCTCACAAGCCTCTTTTAAATGGATTACAGACACGGTTTCGTTTCAACAGATTCAGGTTTTGTGACTATTTGACCACAGTTCAGTTGTAAAAATTATTATATGATGATTCTTAAGCAAACTGCATTTGTGTGACTTGTAAAGCTAATGTATTAAACATGTAATTGTTTCAGTTGTGTTCTGCTTTAAGATGTTTTATTTTCAAGTACCGTATTTATCCAATATGGCGGCTTTTAAGGTTTTTAAGTTTCATTTTTGGCTCAATTTCCATGGTAAGCTGTCCCCAGTGGTGGGAATGTGTCATTTCAGGGTAAAAAGTGGGCAAATTGGCATCAGTGCCCATATTGATTTGCTCATGGTGGTCATGTTTGTTGATGTAGGAACTTTTAGTGAGTAACTTTTTTAGAGGACAGTACAAATATAACGTATACTCATGATTCAAGTCAATAAGCCAAAAGGCTCATTAGGAATTGTTGTTTAAGTGTTTTATGCAAAATCCAACATAGCTGCCACACCATGTGACCGATCAATTTTTCCTTTAGTAGAATCAATCGTGGACATGAGCGCACTAAATACAATTTTTTTCACAGCTATAATGTTTACCGTTGATGAGAACAAGACATTTGAAAATTGCACAAAAAATATCATTACATCTAAAATGGCTGCCACACCATGTGACCTAAGGCCGCCATATTGACCATGGCACAACATCCCATAGTCCTCTACATCTGTGTGAAATTTCGTGAACTTTGGTGCAGCATAGGCGGTTTTATAGCCAGTTGCGTGTGTTGATGATGTCATGCAGCGTGGACGCCACGATTTTCACAGTAGCAACTTCCTTTGAACAAGCGGAATAGAGGACCATACTGAGATGTTTTATTCCAATTTTTGTTTCAATCGGATAAGCGGTTTCAGAGAAGAAGATGTTTGAATTTTGAGAATTCGACATTTTTATGACATTAATCAATGTGGTTGCCAAACCACATAACCAATCAGCTTCATATTAACAACAGTTAATCAAGGACTATCCCTCAACATGTATAGCAATTTTCAGAACTCTAGAGTAAGCGGTTTCAGAAGCATAGGCGTTTTAAAAAATTTCGCAAAATCCAATATGGCTGCCAAACCATGTGACTTGCGCAAGATTGGACGCCTAACCTGTTATCAGCACATAGCCACCTACCTACAAACCCGATTTTTTGTTTCTGTGATGAGGTTTCGGCAGAAAGAAAAATAATAATAATAATAATAATAATAATAATAATAATAATAATAATAATAATCCTTAATAAACTTATAATAATAATAAACACAGTAATAACCTTACCAGAAAACAATAGGCTCATGGTGTTGGCAGTCAGAGGAAAGTGTAATAGTAATAATAAAAAGGGTTTACAACTAAAAAGCAATGGTGAGACAGGCCCATCCCCAAGTTTTGAGTGATGATTTTTGTTGTGGTTTTGTTTCATTAAATATTTTATCTAATTTAGGGAAAAGTGCATTATTTATTTTGTTCATCTTAGTTAGCATTAGTACTGTAATCGAACAAAAAATGACGTGTACAACACACACACACACACACACACACACACACTGGGTACTGTAGCACACGTGAAAGCCAGGTTTGAAAGATAAGATCAGCTTTTACAATTTAAAACAAGCAAAATAATCTGTTACACAATAACATTAGAAATGCGTGTAGAAAAGGAGAAGCCATACTAATGGGGGATTTCAACTTCCCCCATATAAAATGGGAGAACCCGGTGGGGAGCACGACGGACGAAATTGAAATGGTGGAAATGACAAATGACTGCTTCCTAACGCAATTTGTCAAGGCACCGACTAGAGGGAAGGCATGCCTTGATTTAGTCTTTTCAAATAACAAAGACAGAATAACTAAGACAGAGGTCAGAGAGCCATTGGCAAACTCAGACCACAACATGGTCTCATTTGAAGAATTGATTTTTAAAACCCAAAAAGTAATGACTAAAGCTAAGGTTTACAATTTTAGAGAAGCAAACTATGAAGGTATGAAACAGAGACTAACAGAAGTAGATAGGAGTAAAATAGAGAAAACATCCACAGAAAAAGGATGGCTGTTTTTAAAAAATGTAGTACTAGAGGCGCAAAACAATTACATCCCAAAAGTAGACAAATCTAAATTCGAAAACAAAATGGCCCAAATGGTTTAATAGATCAATTGTAATGGAAATCAAAAAAAATATTCAGCGAAAAAAGGCACTTTACAGAGCGTTTAAAATGGGACCAAAAACAAAAGTACACAGAAAGAGTACTTGGAACTGCAAACACAAGTCAAAAAGGAAGTTAGAAAGGCCAAGAGAGAGATAGAAATCACTGCCCTACTATTTCACTTGCGAAAGACAACAACTAGTTTACTGGAGTTCACACAGAAAACTTTTATTTTCATCTTGGTACAGTAACCTTTTCACTTCTGTTTTTCATTTTTAATTCTTGACCTTTTTGCTGCTTTTCAGCTACATTATAATTGTTTATTATTGTTAAAGTATCAAACCTTTAGTAAATGTACTGGGGTTATCAGACATCCTGGGAAAAGTGGGATTGTCCCAGTTTTCAGCCCATTTTTTGTCACGGTTGGAAACAGTAAAGTTGTTAAATCGTCCCGGTTTTGCTATTGTATTCACATTTTTTAGAAGTACAAAACTGTCACAGTGTGCTCAGCAAGTTAACAGCAGAGTCATTTATTATTCAGAAATAAAATCAACTACAGATGGATTGCTTGTTTAATAAATAATATTCTATTTACAGGGCTCCAGACTGCAAAATCATCGCAAATGCAAAAAACCAAACAAAAATCAACAAAAAGGGTTCATTAACAAAATGGCTAAAAACTTTAAATAAAGAAAATAAGAATGTTTTTTGTTGAAAAGAACGAATAACAAAAATGCATGCCATATAATCCACAAAAGCCTGAAATGGATTGGAGTAAAACATGCAACCGTATACAGGAGGTCACGTGAAATGGGTGCAACTCAGTATAGTGTTCAGTCCGCAGAGATCCGAGACGTGCCCAGGTCCATGTTCTCTGTTTATTTACAGGAACAGCAACGCAGAGTTTGAGCCTGCCAACATTCTGAAGCTTGTAATTAACACAAGGCAAAGGTCTTACCTGCATGATTAATTAATAAATAAATAAATAAATAAATAAATAAATAATGCATGCATATGTAAAGGACACGGGTACCCGCATCCCTGAGAGTCTTGTATATGTATAATTGTTGCATCTTGCACCTTCAGAACCGACTGTTCCGGGTCCTTTTAGGTGTGAAACGGTTCTGTGCTGGAACGGGTTAAGGACAGCGTGTTATAAAATCTGTTCTCATTCCTAAAATATCTATGCAATTGTATTTATTAAAATGTAGTTCTAGCTTTTACTTCATCCCATAAAAATGTGCATGTTATTGTTAACAGTGTTTTTTTTTAATACATCACAAATCCTGTGTATTTAAATAACCAAGCACTTTAAAAAGTGTCAGAGAAATTCTGACCAAGATCTTTACCTTAGTCTCAATGTTCTTAATAACTACAGGCCTATTTCAAATCTTCCATTTCTGTCTAAAGTTTAAGAGTAGTTGCCGAGCAACTTAACAAATCTCTTGCAGTATCATTAATGCAGCCCTATCAGCCGTTATCATAAATATAGACTATGTGCTTAACTGGTGGGCTGCACAGAACTGTTTATCAACGTATTAATAAACATGGCATTTGAACATAATATATAAATATAATGTTGATAGTTAAAATAAGTAAAATAAATATTACCACAATTCTTTATTTTTTTTATTTTTAATAAAGCCAAGATTATTTATTAAGTCTTGTTGTAATAGTAAGTAAAAGCACCTGAAGGCACTACAATCCTGTCATCATGTTTATAGACATCATGGCTGGCATTAAAATCAGCAGGGAAACCTATGAATGATATCACAACAGTTCAGAAAACACATGTACAGCATTGCTGGGAGAATCCGATTTACTGTCTTCCGCTGACACTGTATCTTATTGGTGGCGTTACAATAATAATACAAATATATGAAACAGTTTAGTAACAGTCCAGCAATGTCATGTGAGAGTAACCCTATGTACAGTACTCCACAAAGGAAGTTTAGCCTTTTACTGGCATTACAATAACCAGGATCAAATGTGAAACACTGATAAAAAAAGGCATACTGTTGACTGACTAACAGGTTCAGTGCTGTGTACCGGTATTACCCGATTGTAATTTAAATAGCACCCCATTTATGTAAACGCGTAATTAATCCTCCCAATTGCTTCTTTGCTAATTCTGCCTTGTGATTTGCTAACACATGAAACAAACAGTGTGTAGTGCAGCGACTAATTCTCTTACACAGTATAGCAATCAATTTCCTTTAAGGGGCATTCAGAACAGAAAATAGGAGGCACTTTTTTACACAGAGAATTGTGAGGGTCTGGAACCAACTCCCCAGTAATGTTGTTGAAGCTGACACCCTGGGATCCTTCAAGAAGCTGCTTGATGAGATTCTGGGATCAGTAAGCTACTAACAACCAAACGAGCAAGATGGGCCGAATGGGGCCTCCTCTCGTTTGTAAACTTAACTATGTTCTTATTAAAAACACACTTTTATAATGTAGCGTTTTTATGCTAAAATGGTGTTTCTTTTATTCACTGCTGCGTTTTATTGTTGTGTTCATTCTTTTGGTTTTATTTATTTTTCTTGCTTTCTTTTACTAATGTTTGCCCATTTTTTATTATGAAATGCTCGGTATTAAATAAAGTTGATATTATTATTATTATTATTATTATTATTATTATTATTATTATTAATAATAATAATAATAATAATAATAATAATAATAATAACAATAATAAAGGTGATTTAAGCTATTGGATTGACAAGGCAATACCATACAAACAAATCAATCCTACCTTGAAATATTAGAGGTTGTTTAATATCCGCTCCTGCAGCGTTCATGCATTCTCGCACTGCTTTCAACTCGCTCTCTGATATTTCCAATCTCAGCTTCAGAATTTCATTCTCTTTCTCCTTTCCAGACATTTCCATTTGGAATTCAGTGAATTTGCTGCCGACAACTTTAGTAATTTCGCACAAGACGGTGTCTACAGCCGCTTTCACTGCGTGCTCGATGGTAGAGGCGAGCTCGTCTTGAAAGAACGACACGGAGATACTGACGTCCATCTTCACTGGTTTTAGTTTGAGACTGGATAGCGGAATCCTCTTTTCATTCACATACACTGACATCAAATTGTATTTAGTATCATTGTGTCTGAGCTCTTAAATAAAACAGCAAATTGACTTTGTCCCGGAACTCAAACAAACAAACAAAAATCAAAAATTATTATTAAAAAAAACAAAACATTTCATCCCAAGCTAAACAATTTATACAGCAGGAGAAGCCATGCCGTAATATCACTACAGATTACAGTCAGCTCTCTATAAACAAAGCTAACTTTACTATTTCCTGTAGTGAAATGAAGCGTCACTAGAAGGCGTGTCTAGTTGGAACCGTCCTGTATTATTGGCAAACCCATTTGGGAGAATGATTGGCTGTCCTCCCTGTCGATGCGATTACGGGATCGCAATGAGAAGAGGTTAGGCAATAACGAAGCCACTAATTCGTTAATAATGCCAGACCATGAAAAACTCCACAACTTCTTAGTAGAGGGAACAACCTGCATTAAAGAGGCAGCCCAATTCACAAGCGCCTGTCACAGCCTGAAGGACAGGGAGTGACACCGAGGCTCCTCACACAGCCTGAGGGACAGGGAGTGACACTGAAGCTCCTCACACAGCCTGAGGGACAGGGAGTGACACTGAAGCTCCTCACACAGCATGAGGGACAGGGAGGGACACTAAAGCTCCTCACACAGCATGAGGGACAGGGAGTGACACTGAAGCTCCTCACACAGCCTGAGGGACAGGGAGGGACACTGAAGCTCCTCACACAGCCTGAGGGACAGGGAGTGACACTGAAGCTCCTCACACAGCCTGAAGGACAGGGAGTGACACCGAGGCTCCTCACACAGCCTGAGGGACAGGGAGTGACACTGAAGCTCCTCACACAGCCTGAGGGACAGGGAGTGACACTGAAGCTCCTCACACAGCATGAGGGACAGGGAGGGACAATGAAGCTCCTCACACAGCCTGAGGGACAGGGAGTGACTCCGAGGCTCCTCACACAGCCTGAGGGACAGGGAGTGACACTGAAGCTCCTCACACAGCCTGAAGGACAGGGAGTGACACTGAGGCTCCTCACACAGCCTGAGGGACAGGGAGTGACACTGAAGTTCCTCACACAGCCTGAGGGACAGGGAGTGACACTGAAGCTCCTCACACAGCATGAGGGACAGGGAGTGACACTGAAGCTCCTCACATAGCCTGAGGGACAGGGAGACACACTGGCATGAGGGACAGGGAGGGACACTGGGCTCCTCACACAGCCTGAGGGACAGGGAGGGACACTGAGGCTCCTCCTGAGGGACAGGGAGTGACACAGCCTGAGGGACAGGGAGTGACACTGAAGCTCCTCACACAGCCTGAGGGACAGGGAGGGACACTGAAGCTCCTCACACAGCCTGAGGGACAGGGAGTGACACTGAAGCTCCTCACACAGCATGAGGGACAGGGAGGGACACTGAAGCTCCTCACACAGCCTGAGGGACAGGGAGGACACTGAAGCTCCTGAGGGACAGGGAGTGACACAGCCCTCACACAGCATGAGGGACAGGGAGGGACAGGGACACAGCCTGAGGGACAGGGAGGACACCTCACACAGCCTGAGGGACAGGGAGTGACACTGAAGCCCTCACACAGCCTGAGGGACAGGGAGGACACTCACACAGCCTGAGGGACAGGGAGGACACTGAAGCTCCTCACACAGCCTGAGGGACAGGGAGGACACTGAAGCTCCTCACACAGCATGAGGGACAGGAGTGACACTGAAGCTCCTCACACAGCCTGAAGGACAGGGAGGACACCAAGGCTCCTCACACAGCCTGAGGGACAGGGAGTGACACTCAAGCTCCTCACACAGCCTGAGGGACAGGGAGTGACACTGAAGCTCACACAGCATGAGGGACAGGAGGGACACTGAAGCTCCTCACACAGCCTGAGGGACAGGGAGGAACCAAGGCTCCTCACACAGCCTGAGGGACAGGGGAGGACACCGAGGCTCCTCACACAGCCTGAGGGACAGGGAGGACACTGAAGCCCTCACACAGCATGAGGGACAGGGAGGGACACTGAAGCTCCTCACACAGCCTGAGGGACAGGGAGTGACACTGAAGCTCCTCACACAGCATGAGGGACAGGGAGGGACACTGAAGCTCCTCACACAGCCTGAGGGACAGGGAGTGACACCGAGGCTCCTCACACAGCCTGAGGGACAGGGAGTGACACTGAAGCTCCTCACAGCCTGAGGGACAGGGAGGACACTGAAGCTCCTCACACAGCCTGAGGGACAGGGAGGACACTGAAGCTCCTCACACAGCATGAGGGACAGGGAGTGACACTGAAGCTCCTCACACAGCATGAGGGACAGGGAGGGACAATGAAGCCCTCACACAGCCTGAGGGACAGGGGAGTGACACTGAGGCTCCTCACACAGCCTGAGGGACAGGGAGTGACACTGAAGCTCCTCACACAGCCTGAGGGACAGGGAGTGACACTGAAGCTCCTCACACAGCATGAGGGACAGGGAGGGACACTGAAGCTCCTCACACAGCCTGAGGGACAGGGAGTGACACTGAAGCTCCTCACACAGCATGAGGGACAGGGAGGGACACTGAAGCCCTCACAGCATGAGGGACAGGGAGGACACTGAGCTCCTCACACAGCATGAGGGACTCACTCACACAGCCTGAGGGACAGGGAGTGACACTGAAGCTCCTCACACAGCCTGAGGGACAGGGGGACACTGAAGCTCCTCACACAGCATGAGGGACAGGGAGGGACACTGAAGCTCCTCACACAGCATGAGGGACAGGGAGGACACCGAGGCTCCTCACACAGCCTGAGGACAGGGAGGACACTCCCTCACACAGCCTGAGGGACAGGAGTGACACTGAAGCTCCTCACACAGCCTGAGGGACAGGGAGACACATGAAGCTCCTCACACAGCATGAGGGACAGGAGTGACACTGAAGCCCTCACACAGCATGAGGGACAGGGAGGGACACTGAAGCCCTCACGCAGCCTGAGGGACAGGGAGTGACACTGAAGCTCCTCACACAGCCTGAGGGACAGGGAGGACACTGAAGCTCCTCACACAGCATGAGGGACAGGGAGGGACACTGAAGCTCCTCACACAGCCTGAGGGACAGGGAGGACACTGAAGCTCCTCACACAGCATGAGGGACAGGGAGGGACACTGAAGCTCCTCACACAGCATGAGGGACAGGGAGGGACACTGAAGCTCCTCACACAGCCTGAGGAACAGGGAGGGACACTGAGGCTCCTCACACAGCCTGAGGGACAGGGAGTGACACTGAGGCTCCTCACACAGCCTGAGGGACAGGGAGGACACTGAAGCTCCTCACACAGCATGAGGGACAGGGAGGACACTGACACACAGCCTGAAGGACAGGGAGTGACACCCCAGGCTCACACAGCCTGAGGGACAGGGAGTGACACTGAGGCTCCTCACACAGCCTGAGGGACAGGGGACACTGGTCCTCACACAGCATGAGGGACTCCCTCCACACAGCCTGAGGGACAGGGACACCGAGGCTCCTCACACTGCCTGAGGGACAGGGAGTGATACTGAAGCTCCTCACACAGCCTGAGGGACAGGGAGTGACACTGAGGCTCCTCACACAGCATATGAGGGACAGGGGGGACCTGAGGGCCTGAGGGACAGGGAGGACACTGATGCTCCTCACACAGCCTGAGGGACAGGGAGGGACACTGAAGCTCCTCACACAGCCTGAGGGACAGGGAGTGACACCGAGGAGGCCTGAGGGACAGGGATGAAGAAACAGAATAAATAAATAAATATGGACATACTATATATATATATATATATAGTTGTTGTGATTTATTTTAAGGGACATGTTGTTGAAGCTGACACCCTGGGATACTTCAAGACGCTGCACTGATGAGACAGCCTGAGGGGACATGAATAAGCTACTAAAAAAATAAGGGACAGGGAGTATGTATCAATACTGAGGGATATCTTGTAACACCGAGTTGTAAGCCTCGGGACCTGGATACACCGGCGTCTGCCTAGGGACAGGGGAGTAAAAAATAATAATAATAACCAAACGAGGCAAGATGGGCTAAATGGCCTCCTCTCGTTTGGAGGAGGGAGGGAAACG
Source organism: Huso huso (assembly GCA_036884735.1). Classification (NCBI taxonomy): domain Eukaryota; kingdom Metazoa; phylum Chordata; class Actinopteri; order Acipenseriformes; family Acipenseridae; genus Huso; species Huso huso. The sequence continues at coordinate 29,385,694 of CM072668.1, forward strand.
TTCTTATGTTCATATATATATATAGTTGTGTTTATTTTTGTTTTATTTACTTAATGTGACATTTAGATATGTTTTAAATGTTCATTATAAAGATGGAATTTACCCATCATTGCTTTGGCAATACTTGTAATAATCAGTCCTGCCAATAGAGCACTTGAAATTCGAAACAATTGAAATTAATAAGCGCTGTAGGAGCCAACATGGCGAACTCCGGTATCCAGTTTATAACATCATCTTCGACAGGGAGGCCAGCCAATCAGGCTCGCAAACTGGGTTTAGCCAATAATACGCGACGGTTCCAGCCAGGCCATCATCTTCGAGTAGTGACGGGTTTAGCCAATAATTTTCAGTACAGGAAATACAAAATACAAATGCCGTGTTGTATAGGGAGCGAGACTGTCAGTGTCGATGGAGATTTTACATCATGCTCTATCCTGATGTTTAAAATATTTAGGCTGTGTTTAAATGTTTTCTAATAATGTGTGTTTTTTGTTTGTTTATTACTTGCACGGAGTTCCGAGACAAATAGTCCCTTTTCTGTTTTATTTAAGAACTCGGACAAAATGATACCAACAGTTGAAGTCAGTGTTTGTGAATGAAAAGAGGATTCCGCTTTCCAGTTTCAAACTAAAACCAGTGAAGATGGACGTCAGTATCTCCGTGTCGTTCTTTCAAGACGAGCTCGCCTCTACCATCGAGCACGCAGTGAAAGCGGCTGTAGACACCGTCTTGTGCGAAATTACTAAAGTTGTCGGCAGCAAATTCACTGAATTCCAAATGGAAATGTCTGGAAAGGAGAAAGAGAATGAAATTCTGAAGCTGAGATTGGAAATATCAGAGAGCGAGTTGAAAGCAGTGCGAGAATGCATGAACGCTGCAGGAGCGGATATTAAACATCCTCTAATATTTCAAGGTAGGATTGATTTGTTTGTATGGTATTGCCTTGTCAATCCAATAGCTTAAATCACCTTGATTATTATTCACTTGATTATTATAAGTGCGGTTAATAACAGGAGTCTGTCCTGATATCGGTTGTAACCAGTAGGCATAGATGGGTATTATTCTGCAGACAGCAAGGCCCAGTCCACATTTGCGTTTTATAACCGAGTTAAGGGTTCAAAACCTGTTTAAAAGCGCTTAACTCGATTTGCATCCACACTATCCCCCTGATTTTATGTATCTATTATTATTTTAAACTTGTTCACTGTATTTCTGTTTTTAAACGGAGTTGTTGCTTACTTTTTATTAATATTACCAATTTTGCTGTAAAAATGGTTTAATTCTGTATCTTGTTGTTGCTTTTTTATTGTATTGTAAAGCACTTTGAGAGAGTTTGGGTCAATTGCAACGAACTTGCAGAGTTAGTATGGAGCTGCCCTGTCCACACTATACCTTTTAAACCGTATTAGTTGCATTTAAGCCGTCTTAAAAGTGCTAAATATGGTTTGCGTCCACACTACGCAGCATTTAATACCGTACTCGAGAACCGGACTCGAGGTCACCTCAGGAGGTAGTCTCTAGTCCGGTTCTAATTAGATCGCATCAGGTAGTGCGGTTTGTCATGGCAAATTTCGCCCCCCTGCCAAATTTGTGCCCCCTGAGTCATGTGACATATTAGCGTACGAGTCACGTGACGATTAAGTTTCGCGATGCGAAGAGAGGATAGGGTAAAACATCTCGGCATTTTACTTACTGAAAGTTACGTTTGCTTTTTTATTGACATTTATTCGTATTATATTTATTTTTTTATATTTAACAATGTTTTTTGTATCATAAATGGTTGTATTGCATTTGATTGCTCTTCACGTGATTACATAATAGCTTTTACAGTAAATATAAAATACATTAAATATTGTTTAATTACATATATATGCTAATAAATAATAATAATAAAGTAGAACAGCTTAAATGATCACAACTGTAACGCAAACGTTATATTAAAATTGTAACTTTTCAAATAAACAAAATGTTTATAACAAACAATAAGTTAGAAGTATAGTCTGGTAATAATTTCTACACATTTGTGGGTAGTCATGTTAATGTTTAGTCTTGCTATACTTATGGATCACAATCAGGGAGTTGTCATGATTACACACAGTTGCAGACAAAATTATTGACACCCTTAACTAAAGATCATTCAAGACGCTTTTTATTTTTTTATTTTTTTTATTTGAATTGTTGTCAAATGTGGTTACCATTAAGGTCGCGTATAAGCCTTTTGTGTTTAGATGACTTTGTATAGTTATTTCATACACTGCAATACCAGATGTTTCTTTAAATCCTTGGCTGTTAATGGTGGATTTTTGCGAGCTGCTCGAACAATTCTTTATGCTATAGTCGTAATTTTCCTGGGACGTCCACTTCTTTCCATCGTTTCAGTTGAATTAGTCTTCAAATACTTCTTGATTATTGTGGATTTTTGTATTACGATTTTTTTTATCCACAACGCTCTTTATCGATTTCCCTTCTGCTGTAGTAGTTACTGTAACAAGTGCTTTTCTCACATCTAGATCCAGCTCCTTTGTTTTGACCATGCTGTGCTAAGTGCACAAACTATTTTGCTTCAGTTTCTGTGCGTGTTTTACAGCTAATGGTTTTTTTTTTTTTTTTTTTTAATAATATTGCTAAATTGATAAGTAGCGGTTTCTAATTGATTAATAGTGACTAACTCAATTAAGACTAACCTTAACTTACAGACTTTAATTGAAAATGTGCCAATAAGTTTGTGATCAACAAATATTGTTATTTACTCCAATAAGGCAGTATGATTAATATAGGTTATACAGTAGCTTCAGTGTATATTGTGAGAAATATTTAGGGAATGTTAAAAATTAAAGGAATTAACAGGTCAAAAGGTTTAATATTTAGCATTATTCATGCATGGTCTTGCACTAAATCTGCAAACAAATTTCTCTTAGTTTAACCATATAACTTGTCATAAAAAAAATGAAGTAATACACCCTCATTGTATGTGTTGCCACTTCCTACAGTGTTTGTCAGATCATTGGCATCATCCTGGAATGGAGCCTATCATTTCTCAAAGCAGGTCTGCAGATTGGTTGTTGTTCCTTTGTTATCAGTAATACTGTATATGCATTTGTTAAATATGTATGAAGCCAAATTATATCATATGCTATAAAATAAGAATGTTTCTTCCATAACTTCGAACACTCAAAAGTACAAATTTGGAACTAGAAGCAATGTGATTGTTAACCACTACATATTGTCCCTGACTTTAGTGTCTATAATTCAGGCTCTTAACTAATGAAGCATAGAGGATGTCAGATTTGTGTAAATGCTAGAGTAGAAGTCAATCTAGATCCGAGTTGTCCAGTCTTAGTGCTGGTGAACCCTTAACAGAGCACTGCAGGGCAAGCAGAAATCTGAACTCAATAATTTAGTGAGTTGTGTATCAGTTGTAGTAGTCAGAACCAGAAAGACATTCACAAAAAAGGCACAACATGTTGAAAAATGTAACAAACTTTATTTTCTGTATTCTTCACAATAAAACATGATCAGATTGCATATTTCCATTGTAAAGTGCTATCCAGGACTTAATGCGTAAGCAGTGGTGAAAAAAAAAAAAAAAGCTATACTGTAGGTCAGCTTTGGTAAAAAGCCCACTCACCACGTCAAGGTCCTGACCTATGGAGTGGGGTGTTAGGAGCAGGTTTAACAGAACTTTAAAATGCCTTCTCACATAACCCACAAAAAAAGAAAGACTTTAAAGAGGCTGTCTGTCTAAAAATGACATTTCATACTGTTAACTTGTATAGTATGTAATTGTCTAATATCATTTAATAGGAATGGAAATCGAATTTGAAATTGAAGCATTACATGTACTGTCTGAAACATGTACATGTAAAATGTGAAGTTGTTTATTACTTCAGAATTACATTTACTGTACTTTTATATCATGTTACACCCACCTTATTTGGCACAATTTCACTTCAATACAGTGAATCAACCCCTCCCCCAGCTGGTTCACAATAACTACATTAAACAAGGTGGGTGTTAGAACTGACATCCAGTTTACTTTGGATATCTCTGCCCTGGAAATACTCAAGTCAGGCAATAATTCAGTAGCTCAGAAACTAAGACTACCATACCAATTAAAAATGAAAGTGCAAAAGCATCTGCAATATTTCTCCAAATAAAAACGTCTCAATACAGAATCAAGGTCTCCTGAAAAAAAAAGTCTTCAAAATAAGTAGTTGTGTGCTCATGAAAAATAAACACTGAAGACAATGAGCCTTATTAACAATGCCCTACTGTACATATGTAAATAGCTATAAATTATGGTAAAGTTGTTTGACAGGCATTACCAAATTTTAGTGTTAGTATAATATACTAAGCTGGAATGCTTAGTATAAAATGTTCAAAAAAACATATAGTAAAAAACAAAATAATAAATCTGTTACACCTTTACTTACATGCTTACCCATGTGTGTAACTCTGCAAATGCAGCACATATACTCCTCCATACTTATGAGGTCATCTGGCTGTAGATCTTCACACTGGCCATGGAACCATTCGCCACACCTCCCGCATTCCACCATCAGCTCCAGTCCAATCCTGTATGGTCTCCTGCATGTGCAGTAGACCTCCACATCACAGAAATGTACCTCTGGGAGGGGAGTTCTCTCACAGCTCGGGAAAGGAGGAAGAGATCCAGCTACAAAAGAAAAAAGATGATCACGCATTTGCTTTTGATCATAACATAACTAACCTGGATCTTCACCCATGCAGAGTGTGAGGCTGTTTGCAATGGTAAACAGTCCACAATCACTACATCCCTGCTGCTGCTGTACATGTGGCCACACGATCCAAACTGTCTTTCCACTGTACTGCAGCAGTGATAGGACCTGGGAACGGAAATCATGGTTATTATTAATTCCCAAAGAGTCAAACACATTTAAATGGGGCACCCTTTTTTTTTTTTTTTTTTGGCAGTCATTGTTGTCAATGGGTGTTGCATCTTTTTGTACTAGAAATTGTCCTGATGCACCTATCTGTACAAAACATAGCAGATTTCCACCCCCTGTGGATGACACATTAATCACATTACAGATGGATGTCATGTGACAATGTGACACTTGCTCTAATTAGTCTGTAAACTGCAACCTGTTGTCAAATGATGTTTTGTGAGCACATGCTTACAATCTGTTTAACTGGCTATCAAGAAAGTTTGTTACCAGACTAAGCTCTTAGTTTTCTACATATTACAGACTACATTTAAATTACGATGTTCTTCCATTCTTTGTCTGACCTCACTATAAAAGTTTAATGATGTAATACTCACCGATCATGTACCATGGAGAAACAACTTTGATTGGCTTCAGTTCTGGGGCAACAGTCTTCACCCTCTCAAATCTCTGGCATGCTTCACAATGCAGGATCTTAAGGGAAACAGTAATGATGAAACAAGTAATACTTAAATCATGAATGGAAAAGCGACAAAAAGCAAAAATTAGGTTTTTAAAAATAAAAAGTACCCATTGCTCCACGTCCTTTATAATCCCTTTCCAGTAAAATCGTTGAATGATTTTCCCATCATTCTCTTTGATCCCAAAAGTGTCCTGCGTGAACTTCATTGAGAATGGCAGTCTTCTCCTCTTCATCGGTCACAACCCTACAGAGACACTCTCCATTCTTCTCAGGGACATACAGGTACTTACCTGACAGATAAAACAAAAGGAAAGATAATACTACAGTAAATACTTTAATGAGTGGAGGTTTTTAAATGAATGTTTTTAAAAGAATGAGCTAAAACCTATTCAAAAGAATCAGAACCACTGACAATACTGACATGTGGAAAACTGTCTCTGCCCTTTATAATGGTCATTTCTTAGACTCTTAAGTTACATAATTTATATATATATATATATATATATATTCTTTTAATACAAATTCTGTTTTCTGGTACTCACATTTCTGCTATTAGTTATATATAGAGATGTTTTAATCTTTTAAACCTTTTCTTTCATATTATATATATATATATATATATATAAATAATATATATATATATTACACACACACGTTTATCATTTATTTAAATGTCTATGTACATCTTCAAAAATACAGGACGGCTTCAATAACTTATAATGTGTTAATATTAATTTTCGATATTTATTTATTTTTTACCTTTCAAAACGCAATGTACTGGCTTTCTTTCTGATACCCCTCTTCTCTCTTTTTGGTGGCTTTTTTCAGGATACTCACCTGTGCTGAGGTAGCGATATACCGCTCTTAAGTGATCCATATCGATTGATAAATGTAGTTTTCTGAGGGAGAAAAAACACAGTATTACAAATTTGTACTGTAAAAAGAAAAATGATTTGATTACAATTGTATGACGGCACCAACGAACTCCAACTGTCAGTGTCAAGATCTGTGGAGCAAAAGCAGTGACGCGCATAGCAACAGAACGCTGACATGTCACATGACTCAGGGGGGGACAAATTTGGCAGGGGGGCAAAATTTGCCATGACACGGTTTATCAGAAGTGTGGACGCTGTAATACCAAACCACATTTTTTGTGTATCCTTGTGGCAATGTGCCCCGCCCCTGTGTGCATATTATGTGTTGTATGTTGCGTGTGTTAATGTTGGTGTATAGTCATTGGTACACGGGATATAAACTGGGTCTGTGTTTCACGTGTGATTTAAAAAGGTAGATTTGTATTTAGGCACGAGGAGGGCACAAATCACTTCACGTGCTGGTTAAATGTAATATGTGAGCACAGGGTTGCACAGAATTAATTCACGTGCTGGGATTCAAGTGAATAATTAATTAGTAATTGAATCCCAGCACAACAGTATAAATAGGCACATTTTTAGTCACTCGGGGTTAGGTGTTCGGTGAGTGGAGAACGGGTGAGAGAGAAAGGAGTTAAAATAAGTGATAGTAAATATAATAAGTGTTTTGTTTGTACTCACCGTGTTTGTTCGTCTGTCCTGCAACGCCTGTTTAGTGTTTAGTCGTTTTGTATGTCTGTTTATTTTGGCGCAAAGTGCCGTGTCCAGTGTTTTGTGTTTCAAACCTTTATTTTCTGTTCTGTTTATTAAATGCTGAGCGATCACGCATCAGCCTCACCAAAACCCCAAGTCTCTGTGTTTGAATTCCTTTCTGGTCTGACGCAACCCACTCTGGCCGTCTTTGTGACACGTGGTGTCAGAAGTGGGATAATAGCGCCTCCAAGCGTCAGACCAGGAGAGGGGGTTTTGTGAAAAAAAAAAAAAAATAGTAAAGCGAGGAGGGGAAGAAAGAGCTGCAGGAAGCAGCAGCAGAAGCAGCAGCAACAACAGCTGCAGCCCTCATCCTGCATGGCGGGCTGGGAGGAGGAGGACAGCCACACGGGCAGTAGCCACCCTCTACCCCCCACTGCCACCGGGTTCCCCACCGTCCCGGGAAATATGGGACTGGCTGGTGCACCCCGAGGGGAACTTCGCCAGTGACCTCCCCTGGGTTATTCACGCGCTGCAGATGCGAGATGGGAAACGATGGGAGGACTGGGAGCAACAGCACAACCCGGCATCCGTTCGTGACCTCACCATGGTGGTGCTGGGGTACCTAGCTGCAGACATGGGAGGGATACCTTCCAGTGAGCAAGAGGGGAGGAGCAGTCGCTGCCCTCTCCAGTACCTGAGTGGGAGGAGCCTGAGCGTCCACAGCCCAGCGGGAGGAGCCTGAGCGTCCACAGCCCAAGCGGGAGGAGCCTGAGCGTCCACAGCCCAAGCGGGAGGAGCCTGAGCGTCCACAGCCCAAGCGGGAGGAGCCTGAGCGTCCACAGCCCAAGCGGGAGGAGCCTGAGCGTCCACAGCCCAAGCGGGAGGAGCCTGGCGTCCACAGCCCAGCGGGAGGAGCCCGAGCGTCCCACAGCCCAAGCGGGAGGAGCCCAAGCCCACAGCGGGAGGGGAGCCCGCAACGCGTCCACGCCTGAGTCCAGGCCCGTCCGCGGGAGGAGCCCGAACGTCCCACGCCTGAGTGGGAGGAGCCCGAACGTCCCACGCCTGAGTGGGAGGAGCCCGGGCGCCCCACGCCTGAGTGGGAGGGAGCCCAACGTCCTACGCCTGAGTGGGAGGAGCCAACGCCCCACGCCTGAGTGGGAGGGAGGCCGAACGTCCCACGCCTGAGGTGGGAGGAGCCCGGGCGTCCCGCCTGAGAGCGGGAGGAGCCCGAACGCCCCACGCCTGAGTGGGAGGAGCCCCAACGTCCCTACGCCTGAGTGGGAGGAGTCTCGGTCCCACGCCTGAGTGGGAGGAGCCCGAACGTCCCTACGCCTGAGGGGAGGAGCCCGGAACGCCCCACGCCTGAGTGGGAGGAGCCCGAACGTCCCACGCCTGAGTGGGAGGAGCCCGTCCCCCACGCCTGAGTGGGAGGAGCCCGAACGTCCCACGCCTGAGTGGGAGGAGCGCCCCTCGCCTGAGTGGGAGGGAGCCTGAACGCCCCACGCCTGAGTGGGAGGAGCCCGAACGCCCCCACGCCGCCCCACGCCTGAGTGGGAGGAGCCCGAACGCCCCACGCCTGAGTGGGGAGCCCGAACGTCCCACGCCTGAGTGGGAGGAGCCCGAACGTCCCACGCCTGAGTGGGAGGAGCCCGAACGCCCCACGCCTGAGTGGGAGGAGCCCGGGCGCCCCACGCCTGAGTGGGAGGAGCCCAACCCCCACGCCTGAGTGGGAGGAGCCCCAACGCCCCACGCCTGAGGGGGGGAGCGTCCCACGCCTGAGTGGGGGGAGCCCACAGCCCAAGTGGGGGAGCCCGGTGCGCCCACAGCCCAAGAGGGAGGAGTGCGCCCACAGCCCAAGAGGGGGAGTCGGTGCGTCCACAGCCCAAAAAAGGGGGAGTCAAAGGCCCCACAGCCCAAAAGGGAGGAGTCGGTGCCCCACAGCCCAAAAGGGAGGAGTCGGTGCGCCCACAGCCCAAAAGGGGAGGAGTCGGGTCCCACAGCCCGAAGGGAGGCAAGTCAGGCTTCCACAGCCCTGGGACCCAAGCCACCAGCAGAGGGAGAATGCCTGCTGGTTCAGCCCCAAGAGCCGGAAGGGAGGAGTTACAGGCTCAACCCCTGAAAATTTTTGGGGAGAGGGGCAGGAGGCTGGTGTCCCCAGCAGCCTCTATTCATGCTGATGAGGGCAGCACGGCGCACACCAGCCCAGCCGCTACAGCAGAGGGAGCCAGCACTGCCACAGCCTCCTCTGAGTGGCCAGCATCAGCCCCATGGCCTCCGCCACCACCACCGCAGGAGCAGAGCAGCAGGAGCTGCCTCTGCCTCCCGCCACCACCACCGCTTCCTCCACTAGGAGCAGAGGAGCAGGAGCTGCCTCTGCCTCCGCCACCACCACCGCTTCCTCCACTAGGAGCAGAGGAGCAGGAGCTGCCTCTGCCTCCACCACCGCCAGGAGCAGAGGAGCAGGAGCTGCCTCTGCCTCCGCCACCACCACCGCCAGGAGCAGAGGAGCAGGAGCTGCCTCTGCCTCCGCCACCACCACCGCCGGGAGCAGAGGAGCTGGAGCTGCCTCTGCCTCCACCACCGCCAGGAGCAGAGGAGCTGAGCTGCCTCTGCCTCCACCACCACCAGGAGCAGAGGAGCTGGAGCTGCCTCTGCTTCCGCCATCGCCGCCGGAGCAGAGGAGCAGGAGCTGCCTCTGCTGCCCTGCATTCTCCACAGGGAGTACGGTGGCCGGAGCCCCAGAAAGGGAGCTGCCGGCCACGAAGAAGGGGAGGAGGTCTGAGACCACCAACCCCAGCAGCAGTTTCGCTGCCGGAGATCGTGGGGGAGGTCAGGAGACCTGCTCCCACTGCAGCAGTTTCGCAGTTTCGCTGAGAGATCGGGGGAGGTCAGAGACCTGCTCCCACCGCAGCAGTTTCGCTGTCGAGATCGTGGGGAGGTCCGGAGACCTGCTCCCACTGCAGCAGTTTCGCTGCCGGAGATCGTGGGGAGGTCCGGAGACCTGCTCCCACTGCAGCAGTTTCGCTGCCGGAGATCGTGGGGAGGTCCGGAGACCTGCTCCCACTGCAGCAGTTCGCTGCCGGAGATCGTGGGGAGGTCCGGACACCTGCCCCACTGCAGCACTTGTGCTGCAGAGAGACTGTGGCCGAGCCCGGAAGAGGAGCTGCCGCCACGAAGAAGAGGGAGGTCATCAGACCATCCCCAAGCAGCCTTTCCGCTGCCAGGACTGCCCGGCTGAAGGAGTCAGTCTGGGAGCTGTCGGCATGTCTGCTGACAGCATGGCCAGTAGCAGCCTGGCTACTGGCAACATTGCCACCTGTGGGCCCCTGGAAGCCTCCCTTCCCAGCCCGAGACTTTGGCCTGGACTGCTGGATTTTTTAAGGGGGAGGTGGCCGTTGAGGCCATGTGTGCTTTTGGTACAGGGGGGTATATGGCAATGTGCCCCGCCCCTGTGCATATTATGTGTTGTATGTTGCGTGTGTTAATGTTGGTGTATAGTCATTGGTACGGGATATAAACGGTCTGTGTTTCACGTGTGATTTAAAAGGTAGATTTGTATTTAGGCACGAGGAGGCACAAATCACTTCACGTGCTGGTTAAATGTAATATGTGAGCACAGGGTTGCACAGAATTAATTCACGTGCTGGGATTCAAGTGAATAATTAATTAGTAATTGAATCCCAGCACAACAGTATAAATAGGCACATTTTAGTCACTCGGGTTAGGTGTTCGTGAGTGGAGAACGGGTGAGAGAGAAAGGAGTTAAAATAAGTGATAGTAAATATAATAAGTGTTTTGTTTGTACTCACCGTGTTTGTTCGTCTGTCCTGCACCGTCTGTTTAGTGTTTAGTCGTTTTGTATGTCTGTTTATTTTGGCGCAAGTGCCGTGTCCAGTGTTTTTGTGTTTCAAACCTTTTATTTTCTGTTCTGTTTATTAAATGCTGAGCGCGATCACGCGCTCAGCCTCACCAAAACCCCAAGTCTCTGTGTTTGAATTCCTTTCTGGTCTGACGCAACCCACTCTGGCCGTCTTTGTGACAATCCTCCAATATCCCAAAATGCTTTGTGCTATGTTTGGCGAAATACTCAGAGCAGGCACCCGAAGGACTTGCTATCAGTGTACATCCGCACTAGGTATTCATTTTTATGCTTCAAAAAATCTGTCAGGACATCTCTGTTAAACTAGTGGGGAAAATAACAAAAACACAGCGTTAAATTAGGCGACTGCAAAAATGAAATGCGAGTTAAAAGTAGGATCGGGTATGAACAGATTACCTAATGTGTCAGCTCTGTTTGAAATAAAATTAAGAGGACCAGAATTGGGCTCAGGCAAGATATGAAGGTAAAAACAAAGATTTGTTTTGTAATTAACAGCTTTTTCTGAGTTTAATTATTAAACAGAATCAGCTCAATTTGTTTAAAGGGACTTCACCTGATTAAAAATAAAACCTGAAAACTTCAAGCCCTACTTGTGTGTGTGTGTGTGTGTGTGTGTGTGTGTGTGTGTGTGTGTGTGTGTGTGTTTGGATTTACTTTTTCCGCAATACTTGTTATATTTCATTTATGCAATATGGACCTCTGTTAATATGGGGCATAACACATTATTTTAACATATAATACAGTGCATGGTGGGATACTATCGTATTAATTTCCACGGTTCGTTGCGCTGCTGGGAATTGTAACTGAACTATTTTAATGGTGTGTGGACGCAATAAGCCTGACTAAACATGAAACGGTACTTCAGTGTGGACGCTTTGAGCTGGATTAATTAGAGCGGTTTCGAGTACGGTTCTCGAGATCGGTTATGTAGTGTGGACAGGGAAATCATTCTTTCATTAATTATCAGAACCGCTTCATACTTTTACAGGGGCGGGGTGGCTCTGAATCAGAACATTTGAAATATTTGTAACAGTAATTATTATTTGTTTATTTAGCAGACGCCTTTATCCAAGGCGACTTACAGAGACTCGAGTGTGTGAACTATGCATCAGCTGCAGAGTCACTTACAACTACGTCTCACCCGAAAGACAGAGCACAATGAGTCAGTGGCTGAGGTGGGATTTGAACTGGGGATCTCCTGATTACAAGCCCTTTTCTTTAACCACTGGACCAAATAGGCCGACATTTATACATAGATATTAATTCGTCTCTAACATATATTTATATGTATGAACGTAATATTTTGTTATTATTATTATTATTATTTTATTATTATTATTATTTATTTCTGAGCAGACGCCCTTATCCAGGGCGACTTACAATTGTTACAAGATATCACATTATACATTATTTCACATTATACAGATATCACATTATTTTTACATACAATTACCCATTTATACAGTTGGGTTTTTACTGGAGCAATCTAGGTAAAGTACCTTGCTCAAGGGTACAACAGCAGTGTCCCCCACTGGGGATTGAACCCACAACCCTCCGGTCAAGAGTCCAGAGCCCTAACCACTACTCCACACTGCTGCCCATTATTATTATTATTATTATTATTATTATTATTATTATTATTATTATTATTATTATTATTATTATTATTGTTGTTGGAAAACATGGAACAAGTATTGAATAGCAGTTTGCTACGCATGAGGAATGACGGCTGTATTCATGTTATTTTTCTGAAAAGTGATTTAACATTGGATAGAAAAAACTGTTAGTTCCAAAAATGCAAGCACTGCTGTAATGGATGAAGACTGGCTATATACTCTGGGTATATAGATACTTGCACTGCATTGACTCCGAGCCAGCAAGCTTCATTGAGCAATGGATGGTAGCAGAGAGCTGAGAAAAACACCAAGTTAAACGTATATTTAACTATACTTAAACAACTGCACATTAGAAGTAAATTGAAGGCAATATGGTAGAGAAGTTAAGATTCTTTTGTGTCAAAGCAAATGGCTGGCCAGCAGCACACGGCTGTACAAACAAGTCCTTTGATCTCCAGCCCTGACATGAAAGAAGCTTGCCCTTCGGGGGAGTCCACTGGGGTATAAAACTAGTTAAACAGGTTTTTGCTTAGAAAATACAGCTGGTTTATGAGGGGTCATAAAGCTAGTTTTCAAAGGGGACCGGAGGAGCCAGGCTCTAAGACTTCAAAGAGAAAAAAGGTCTCAAGAAGATGACAAAAACCAGATGTATGGACCTTTGTGGCACCAGGGGTTTGAAGAATGCACTGAGTTCAGAGGTCTTCACACTAGATCACACACACACACACACACACACACACACACACACACACACAAATGAAATATATGGTAACAGGATAATGAGTTGTACCTTTTCTATTGGTTAAGTGTCAGAGAAAGAGGAGGAGAGAGACACCTATGCAGAAGGGTATTTAATGTCATGCAACGATTGTAAGAACGAGTATTCTGTGTCCTGTACCTGGGACCAGACTCCCTGCATATTTCAATAAAAATAACAACTGACTGAAGAAAAGGACTCTGTGCAGTTTCTTGAATCTACTTACTCACCATCCTCTTTTTTAAGTTACATCAATTATTATTATTATTATTATTTATTATTATTATTTAAGATATATATGCATGGTAAAATACTCCATATCAGGGCACACAGACTGCCTATAAAAAACTCAACCAGGTGCAATGCCATGAAATAAACCAGCAAAGCTGGTTTTTGACACTCAACACACACTGGCTGTTTCGACACCGTTCTCATTGGACCACAACAAGTACAAAACAGGGAAGGGGTGGTATTCCGAAGAAGTATCATAGATAATACGAATATACTGTATTATCTTAGATCACATCACATATTATAACATAAGAACATAAGAACATAGTTAAGTTTACAAAAGAGAGGAGGCCATTCAGCCCATCTTGCTCGTTTGGTTGTTAGTAGCTTATTGATCCCAGAATCTCATCAAGCAGCTTCTTGAAGGCTCCCAGGGTGTCAGCTTCAGCAACATTACTGGGGAGTTGGTTCCAGACCCTCTCAATTCTCTGTGTAAAAAAGTGCCTCCTATTTTCTGTTTTGACTGCCCCTTTATCTAATCTCCATTTGTGACCCCTTGTCCTTGTTTCTTTTTTCAGCTCAAAAAAGTCCCCTGGGTCGACATTGTCAATACCTTTTAGGATTTTGAATGCTTTAATCAGATCACCGCATAGTCGTCTTTGTTCAAGACTGAATAGATTCAATTCTTTTAGCCTGGTTGCTTTTCTTTGCACTGTTTCTAGAGCAGCAATATCCTTTTTGTAATGAGGTGACCAGAACTGAACACAATATTCTAGGTGAGGTCTTACTAATGCATTGTAAAGTTTTAACATTACTTCCCTTGATTTAAATTCAACACTTCTCACAATATATCCGAGCATCTTGTTGGCCTTTTTTTTTATAGCTTCCCCACATTGTCTAGATGAAGACATTTCTGAGTCAACATAAACTCCTAGGTCTTTTTCATAGATTCCTTCTTCAGTTTCAGTATTTTAGATTTTAGATTTTCCATTTTAGATCTTATTATAGTTTCCATAAGTTTACATATAATAGAAGTCAGGCTTATTGGTCTGTAGTTACCTGGTTCGGTTTTGTCTCCCTTTTTGTGGATCGGTATTATGTTTGCAATTTTCCAGTCTGTCGGTACAACCCCTGTGTCAAGAGACTGTTGCATGATCTTGGTTAGCGGTTTGTAAATAACTTCTTTCATTTCTTTGAGTACTTTTGGGAGGATCTCATCTGGCCCAGGGGATTTGTTTATTTTAAGAGCTCCTAGTCCCTTTAACACTTCTGCCTCTGTTTTGCTAAAGTTATTTAAAACTGGATAGGAACAGGTCGACATGTGGGGCATGTTGTCCGTGTCCTCCTAAAACCTGTGAAAAGTAAGCATTTCATATATTTGCTTTTTTTTTTTTCTTCATCTATGATTTTGCCATTTGTGTCTCTTAGACATTTAACCTCCTCTTTGAATGTTCTCTTGCTGTTATAATATTGGAAAACATTTTGGAATTGGTTTTAGCCCCCTTAGCAATATTGATTTCTATCTCTCTCTTGGCCTTTATAACTTCTTTTTTGACTTGTGTTTGCAGCTCCAAGTATTCTTTCTGTGTACTTTGTTTTTGGTCCCTTTTAAACGCTCTGTAAAGTGCCTTTTTTCGCTGAATATATTTTTTAATTGATCTATTAAAGCATTTTGGCCATTTTGTTTTAGATTTAGATTTGTCTACTTTTGGGATGTAATTGTTTTGCGCCTCTAGTACTACATTTTTAAAAAACAGCCATCCTTTTTCTGTGGATGTTTTCTCTATTTTACTCCAATCTACTTCTGTTAGTCTCTGTTTCATACCTTCATAGTTTGCTTTTTTAAAATTGTAAACCTTAGCTTTAGTCATTACTTTTGGGGTTTTAAAAAACTCTTCAGATGAGACCATGTTGTGGTCTGAGTTTGCCAATGGCTCTCTGACCTCTGTTTTAGTTATTCTGTCTTCGTTATTTGAAAAGACTAAATCAAGGCATGCCTCCCCTCTAGTCGGTGACACAGAAAGAGTACTTGGAACTGCAAACACAAATCAAAGCAGAAACTTTGCGAGCGGTCTACATGTAGAAGCACAAAGCGTAAGAGTCCTCAAACACCTTCACCCATGTCTTTAAACATATAAAAACTTCTACTGAATGACAAATGGGATCTTCAAAGAGCAAAAAGGGTCCCAAGGTGAACCCAAACGCAACACTAGCAACTCCTGAAATTGTTGGCAAGCAAAAGTCTTGTACCCTACCTGATGGGCTTATAGGTGAGGCTTGTGAGGGAAGTGATTTGGTTGATGGCAGGGAGTGTGTTTGTCTTGTTGACAGTGGTTCACAGGTTACATGTGTTTCAGAGTCATTCTATAATACTTACCTCAGCCACCGTGAATTGAACTCTCTTAGTAATATAATTCATAGAAGGTGCTTTTGGACAAAGGGTGCCTTACATGGGGTATATTGAACTGGAAGTTCAGTTACCTAAAGAGATATGTGGAACAGAAGAAAAATACTGTATTCAAGCTCTTCTTTGCCTGGATCACCGGTATACTCGGTGTGTTCCTCTAATTGTAGGTACTAATTTACTGAGGCTTCTTGTTCTTGCCAAGATGCTGCTGGTTTCTTGAACATTTTATTTAGATATAAATAAATTTTTGGTCTTCGAATACAACTCACAGAATGCAGACTGGTTTAAACTCCAGCAGGAAGATCCACACATAGCTACAGTTCTTCGCTATTTTGAAGCTGATAACAAATCTAGTGAGAAGGACCTGGGCAAGGAGCCTGCTGAAGTAAGGATAATGTTAAGAGAGTGGGCCAAGTTTACTCTACAGGAGTGCTTGAATTTCAGCGCAGGATTGCGGGAATCGCGTATTTTCCAAGTTGTATATCTGCAATTTTCAGTGCGGGTAAATCCCGCAGAGGTATTTTAAGACACCAAGCTACTGTATTTTTCACCCAATTTAGAATACCTGAAACGCTACAACAACCTCTAAGGAGGTGAGTGTCAGTGACAAAAGCACTATGAGCTGCATTCTGACTAGTTCTGGTTTAAATAAATAAATCAAAGTAGTGCTGGATATTTTAAGTACCGCAAGACTTTATTCTCTCGTACGTGATTCTCAGCCGCTATCTTTAAGGATTATAGAAACTCAGTACACGGCAGTAAGTAAACAGTTTGATATTATGATATTAAGTGTATCTAGATGTTGTTAAAACTCAGCCTCATTCATTTTGGGGCGCCAGAGCACCGAAGGTTACGCACATACCGTAAAAAACACCTACCTGTAAAATAAAGACCTGGGAGAGACCCCTTACACATAGTGTAGTGTAGTTACAAATAAATGAAACTTAGCTTTTTGATTGGTTAAGAAGTATTTCAGTTAAAATGGAGTGGCTGACAGTGATTTGGGGATGCTGTTTGTGCATTGTGGAGATTTTGTTTAGACAAAAAGTTCCAGGCAGTAGTTCCATCATATGTACTAAATAAAAGATTAATATTGTGCTGACGCATAGCGCTGCCGCTGTGCACAGGAGCCGGCTCTCTTGTACAGCGATATCGGCGCGGTGCTTCAGAGCGGGAGGGCCCGGGTTCGGGTCCCACCTCAGCCTGTGAGAAGCACCTGGCTGCAGGAAACGCGGTTCATCACAATATTATGGGTCAGGTATATAAACGCATCTCGCTATAAAGTACAGACCATCGGAAATCGAGGCTACATTTATTGTATTTTGCATGTATTGCTTGTACAGTTGGAATCTATCTATTAAAATACAGTGAATTAGCAGTACAGCTATGGCCAAAAGTTTTTTGCTTCATGGAGTCGAATGAAGCCTGTGGAGTAATGCTGTGTTAACATACTGAATTACATACCGCTTTGTAGTTTTCCATACTTAACGAGAAACTGTGACATATCAAAATCCAATATGCATTAAATACTACCGTGCAACTATTATGGCTTCCGGTAGACTTTTGTGATATCGTTCTGTAGTTTCTTTGATTTTAATTTCTTTTTTTTTTTTAATTGTCAAAAATGGATGCAAAAGTTTTGCTGCTGTACCATCTCTTAAAAAAAATTGGACATTCCCAGTTATAAAAACAAAAAGAAAAAAAAAACTTTAAAACATAGTGCCTTGAAAAAGTCTTCACACCCTTGAACATTTGTCACATTCTACTGCCTAAAAAATACAATTCAAAATGCATTAAAGTAGGAGTTTGTTTCACTTATGTACACAACATCTTCTACACTTTCAACGTGAAAGAACAATTACAGAAATATTCAAAAAGTAATTCAAAATAAAAAAAAAAAAAAGTCTTGATTGCGTAAGTCTTCACACCCCTTGAGTCAATACTTGGTGCAACCCCTTTTGCAGCAATAACAGCCATGAGTCATTTTGGATAAGTGTCTATTATTTGTTTATTTAGCAGACGCCTTTATCCAAGGCAACTTACAGAGGCTAGGGTGTGTGAACTATGCATCAGCTGCAGAGTCACAATTACGTCTCACCCGAAAGACGGAGCACAAGGAGGTTAAGTGACTTGCTCAGGGTCACACAATGAGTCAGTGGCTGAGCTGGGATTTGAACTGGGGACCTCCTGGTTACAAGCCCTTTTAACCACTGGACCACACAGCCTCCTATCCTATCCTGTCTACCAACTTAGCACAGCGGGATGGTGCAGTTTTTGCCCATTCTTCTTGGCAGAATAGCTCACGCTCTTTCAAGTTGGCTGGGGATTGTCTGTGGACTGCAGTCTTCAAGTCTTGCCACAGATTTTCTATAGGATTCAGGTCTGGGCTTTGACTAGGCCACTCGAGGACATTCACTTTCTTCTTGCTGAGCCACTCCATTGTTGCTTTTGCTTTGTGTTTAGGATCATTGTCCTGCTGAAAGGTGAATCTTCTCCCCAGTCCCAGGTCTCTGGCAGACTGGAACAGGTTTTCCTCCAGGATCTGCCTGTACTTTGCACCATCCATCTTTCCCTCGATCTTCACAAGCCTCCCTGTCCCCGTTGTTGCAAAGCATCCCTAAAACATAATGCTGCCACCACCATGCTTTACTGTAGGGATGGTGTTAGCAGGGTGATATGCCTTGTTTGGTTTACAATATAATATAATATACTATAATATAATACAAGTATATGTGTATATATATATATATATATGAGAGATGTTTTTAATATGTAACACCAGCTCTATTTGATTATATTAAGGTGGGTCAAAATATATATATATATCCCTCCTAGCCGCATATTATGTTACCTTTTTAGTGTGTTGTCAATGGGTTAGCTTAACTTCATATACAAATGTGTGTTAAAGTATTTGACAAAGATTGCCTTTGAATAAGCATACAGTGGTCAGTTCAGTTAGTTTCATTTAAATTTAAGCTATAATAAACATGTGAAGTATGACAGTCTTATTTAACTGTGTCATTCTCGGACTATGCCTAACCCCTCTCTGTTTCTAAAAGTTGCTGCACAAGCAGGATTCAGACACCCTGTTTTCTTGCCAAGACTATTGTTTTGATTAATATGAAACACCATTGTAAGCACTTCTCCAAATTCATTGCATGAAATCAGTTTTCTCCCAACGAAAGTCGCTACTTATTTGATAAGAACCGTGACTGGACACAACTCCCCTAATTCGTGGAATGCTCCCTTCTACTATGAGGTTTTCTTATTATAGAAAGACCTTGGATTCAAAACTGTGGACTACAAGTAAATCTCACTTTGACTGCCAAAAAGAACCTTCCATATCTAGCACCGCTCTGCTTGCAAGCATATAAGGGCAAGGCTATTTTTCAGTAGGTTTATTGTGTACTAAAATTATTGAATACAGTTTACACTTTATTTGTCTAATATTCCAACCTAACAGTTCCTGTTTTTTATTGCAGTAAAACCTTTATATAAACTAAACATGTATATTCTTTAATTTAATAGATATTGTAATGTCTGAAATATTTGTTTAGTTGGAGAAACTTATTCTCAAATTGATTAAATTAAATTCTCGCTCCTGCTTTTACAGTCTATTTGTATTACAGTAGAGCCTTAACCAAACAAAAACACTTGTTAGTTTAAATATTATGTTTCTTATGAGATCAAAATACTTAAAACATATTATTTCTCTTCAGAGAGTTTTGTCACTCCTATTATTAGATCAGAATAATTTTTTAAAAAACCTCTATGCTTAGTAACAACACAATCAAATAAAATCAAATGGGTCTTTTTAGTTTCAAATATTGTTCTGTCTAAAAAGGGTTACCCTTTTGTTTTTACTCATTTGCAATACCTAGCTTCCTTCCAAGGTTACAGGCTTCCACAAGTGTATGTGCACTCTAATAACAAATGCACATAGACAAGCTTTTTTCTAACATTAACACTTGTTCAGTTTTCTTAGTTCAAATCATTGTAACCTGTTCATAATTTGCTGCAATATTATTTATGCTGGTTTTATGTTCTTTTAAACACAGTACAATTATTATAATATTCTGACAGTGTCAGTTAGTACTGAACTACTCTCATTTTTAACTGTAATATGTTCTTTCAACAATAATAGTTATTTGTATAACAGTTTAACTTTAAATGCTTTTATAACATGTATTTCTAATTCAGTTACTTCAGTATAACAGTGGCTAATATTATTTTACTGAATTATGTCTGACCCCTTTCTCTGTTCATACAAAAGCCAGTTGAAGCAGGTTTTAATCCTATTTAATCCTTTTTTTAATCCTTTAATCCTTTTGCCAATTTCAGGGTTGATTTAATATGACATGAAAGCAAAGAAAGTAAAGTATTGAAAGAAGCTATTTTTTCTCATAAAACTGGAATGCGCTAACAAGGCCTTATAAGAGCCTGCTGAGTTTGACTCCTCCTAGCAGGTGCTTTCACAGACTGCACACAACTATCCATTGTTTTCTACTGAGCATACAGATCTTTTTGAAAGGAACATATATAGTAGTATTATAATTATTGACAGAGTATATAATATTATTTCAATCAATACAGGTTAGTTTAAATCATCCAGTAACTCAGCACATTCCCAACAGGATTGGAACTGCGCCAGGCTCAGCTCAGACTGGTTCTGCAAACACCACAACAGGCCTGTGCACATCTCCTAAAAATATTTTCTAAAACACATTACAGTCATTACAATATTTGTTGCAGTTTCACAAATGTTCAATTTGTATCCCAAAGATCAGCCTGCTTTCAGTAGCTGTGACAGTCTTGGGTCAGTTTCTGCTCTCAGCGAGTCAGTTTCTGCTCACAGGTGTGGGTGACATTCTTTAAAAGTCTGATACCTGCAAAAACTTAAATCTTGAGCTCCCATCTCTACATTCCCATTCCCATCATCAGTGGGCAAACACATTTTAACTGAATCTGGGTCCATCAAAGAACTGCACACCCTTGCAACCAAGGCCTTCCCTGCAAAGCCAGTTTTAAATAACTTTAGCATAACAGAGGCAGAAGTGTTAAAGGGACTAGGAGCTCTTAAAATAAACAAATCCCCTGGACCGGATGAGATCCTCCCAATAGTACTCAAAGAAATGAAAGAAGTTATTTACAAACCGCTAACCAAGATCATACAACAGTCTCTTGACACAGGGGTTGTACAGACTGGAGAATTGCAAATGTAATACCGATCCACAAAAAGGGAGACAAAACCAAACCAGGTAACTATAGACCAATAAGCCTGACTTCTATTATATGTAAACTTATGGAACCTATAAGATCCAAAATGGAAAATTACCTCTATGCTAACAGTATCCTGGGAGACAGTCAGCATGGTTTTAGAAAAGGAAGATTGTGTCTACCTAACCTGCTTGATTTTTTTTGAGTATGCAATATTGACAATGGATAATTGCAAAGCATACAACATGTTTTTTTTACTGCCTGCAGCTGTTACATAGTTTCCCTTCAGGGTCAATACGTTCCTGCAACAGAGTCTCACCTTCTTCCAGAATGACCGACTTCCCGGCCTGGGGAAAGAACTGTCAAGCCAGCCCGTCCAAAGCCTTTCCCTTTCGCTGCTTAGAGCCTTCATAGGTCGGAACGGAGATTTACAACCAAAACTATATTTCTGTCACAGGATGCAACATCGACAGTGGATAATTTCAAAGCATATGACATGGTTTATTTAGATTTCCAGAAAGCTTTTGACAAAGTCCCGCATAAAAGATTAATCCTCAAACTGAACGCAGTAGGGATTCAAGGAAATGCATGCACATGGATTAGGGAGTGGTTAACATGTAGAAAATAGAAAGTACTGATTAGAGAAGAAACCTCAAAATGGAGCGAGGTAACCGGTGGTGTTCCACAGGGATCAGTATTAGGTCCTCTGCTGTTCCAAATCTACATTAATGACTTTGGTTCTGGTATAGTAAGCAAACTTGTTAAATTTGCAGACGACACAAAAATAGGAGGAGTGGCAAACACTGTTGCAGCAGCAAAGGTAATTCAAAATGATCTAGACAGCATTCAGAACTGGGCAGACACATGGCAAATGACATTTAATAGAGAAAAGTGTAAGGTACTGCATGCAGGCAATAAAAATGTGCATTATAAATATCATATGGGAGATACTGAAATTGAAGAAGGAATCTGAAAAACACCTAGGAGTTTATGTTGACTCGGAAATGTCTTCATCTAGACAATGTGGGGAAGCTATAAAAAAGGCCAACAAGGTGCTCGGATATATTGTGAAAAGTGTTGAATTTAAATCAAGGGAAGTAATGTTAAAACTTTGCAGTGCATTAGTAAGACCTCACCTAGAATATTGTGTTCAGTTCTGGTCACCTCGTTACAAAAAGGATATTGCTGCTCTAGAAAGAGTGCAAAGAAGAGCAACCAGAATTGTCCCTGGTTTAAAAGGCATGTCGTATGCAGACAGAGGATACAAAGAAATAATTATAGAGGCAGAGTTAAGAAAAGTGGATAAACTAAAAATAGATGATCTACTAGATTATAAAAATAGAGATAAAATAACCATTGTAATGACTTACTCTAAACTTTTGCTCAATATTTCTAAGATAGGTTGGAAACACTTGTGGATTCTACATAATTCCAAAAAAATAAAAAAATTATTTAAGGCCCCAGTTGTAGCATTCAAAAGAGAAGCTAATTTTAGGTGATATTTTAGTTCACAGTAAACATAAAAGAATAATTGACAGAATAGGTTCTACAAATACTTGCACTAGTACATGTAAAGTGTGTAAATACATGGACAAAAGTAAAAATATAATTAAACATAAGAACAACACATATCCACTAAAAACTAATACCTACTGCAAAAATAGCAATGTTGTTTATGAAATAGCCTGTGAAAACTGTGTTGAAATAAAATATGTTGGAGAGACTGGACCAACTTTAAAAAGAATTCAGAACCACCTTTCATTAATTAGAAATAAAAAAAATGAATGAACCAATAGTATAGCACTTCACCAGTCAAGGACATGACATAAAAGGACATGGTTGTTAGTAGCTTATTGATCCCTGAATCTCATCAAGCAGCTTCTTGAAGGATCCCAAGATGTCAGCTTCAACAACATTACTGGGGAGTTGGTTCCAGACCCTCACAATTCTCTGTGTAAAAAAGTGCCTCCTATTTTCTGTTCTGAATGCCCCGTTATCTAATCTCCATTTGTGACCCCTGGTCCTTTTGTTTCTTTTTTCAGGTCAAAAAAGTCCCCTGGGTCAACATTGTCTATACCTTTTAGGATTTTGAATGCTTGAATCAGATCACCGCATGGTCTTCTTTGTTCAAGACTGAATATATTCAGTTCTTTTAGGCTGTCTGCATATGATATGCCTTTTAAACCCAGGATAATTCTGGTCGCTCTTTTACTAATGTTCCAAAATATTAGGCACTTTTTTACACAGAGAATTGTGAGGGTCTGGAACCAACTCCCCAGTGATGTTGTTGAAGCTGACACCCTGGGATCCTTCAAGAAGCTGCTAGATGAGATTCTGGAATCAATAAGCTACTAACAACCAAACGAGCAAGATGGGCTGAATGGCCTCCTCTCGTTTGTAAACTTTCTTATGTTCTTATCTGCAATGAAAATTGCTACTTGCGGCTGCTGACTGACTGTCGCAGGTTTCTGGTGAAAATTGGCGATGTCGCAGCCCTGCGAAAGTTTTATGAAACCCAATTTTTATTTACAAGGTGTTTACAATTGCAAATTGTCGCAAATTGCTTTTTTGAAAAAGGCCCCTGGTCTAACACATACACACAAATAATAACAAATAAAATATATGAGGACCAGCCATGAAATTAAACAAACAAATGGAATTGACTGAAACACTTGAGTTAAAAGGATGAATGTGATATTGTGTTCCACCCATAACCAAATAACTAAGGAACAGTAACTTCAATGCATACTGCAAATGATTGAAGCCAGCAATGGGGAGGGTTTACTTTGATACAATCCCTGATCAATGCTAATCACACAGACGGTTGAGAGGAGCTGTAATAAATATTTGATAATGGGCAACATATGAAGCTTGAGAATGTGGGTGGGGTGAAATGTTCTTTTAGTTTTTCAAAATTCAGAAATGAATTTCAGCTTCAAGGTGAGGCATTGATCACCCCTCTACACACATACTTTAGAAGCAATGTTGGATCCGACCTCATTCCCAATCCTGTAGTATCTTGAAGAGTACAGGTCTCTATAGAAGTCATAATTCATGATTTGTGTCTGTTGGCCAGGAGTCCAGTGAGCTCAAGCTGACACCTGCAGGGCTGGCCTTGTCCTCCTGGGAGTGTGTTGTCAAGCTCCTAGGTGTGAAGAGGTTATTGACTTGGTTGTGGATTAGAGGACACCCACTGCTGTCCTCAGCTGTTGTGGGGTTTTCTGTTTTTAGGGCAGCAGTGTGGAGTAGTGGTTAGGGCTCTGGACTCTTGACTGGAGGGTCGTGGGTTCAATCCCAGGTGGGGACACTGCTGCTGTACCCTTGAGCAAGGTACTTTACCTAGATTGCCCCAGTAAAAACCCAACTGTATAAATGGGGAATTGTATGTAAAAAAAAAAAAAAAATAATAATATATAATGTGATATCTGTATAATGTGATATCTTGTACAATTGTAAGTTGCCCTGGATAAGGGCGTCTGCTAAGAAATAAATAATAATAATAATAATAATAATAATAATAATAATAATTGGGGGGTTAAAAACAGGGTAAAGTAACCGGGCGTACTCTATTAATTTTAAATAAATACATAAATAAATCCACTGGAATGACTCCATGACATCTCTCAGCAGCATTCTGACAAGGGGCTGCCTTTTTAGAGGAACCTAGCTAGTAAGTAAGAGTAATAATTTGTACATTTTGTTTCACACAGATCCCACAGAGAGCCACGCTATCCCTGAATCTGAAGCACAGGAGGGACCACAGATAGGAGCAGATTACACACAAGAGGAGTCCTTTGACCAGGAGTGGTGTGCAAGTCTAATGCAGGTTACAGAGCTGACATGTATTAAAGATGAAGAGGTCCCTCAACAGGAATGTGTTCCTATTAAAGAGGAATTCATAGAACAGGAATGTGTCCCCATCGCAGAGGAAGTTCCTTATGAAAATAGTGTCTATACACTTGAGGAGAACAACAAGCTGGGATCCAACCTGTGTGATGATCGTCCATCTGAATGTGAACTGGGATTTAGAGGTAATCATACAAAACAAACAGTATTGAGCTGCCTATTAATCCTGCAGAAACTGATTACTGAACACTAGCAGTGTGCTTAAGATTGATATTTTAACCAGGGGGAGCTCCCCAACTACTATGTCAATGGCTTGCTACATATGTCCTTTCTTCTGAGGCACTTGCGCCATGCCTCTTTAGAATGCTGTTAGATCAGGGGTGCGCAGACTGGAGGCCGTTCCACTGCAGGTTTAACATGTACTGCTTTACTACTATATTTAGGACGCGTTATCGTGTTTGTCAGTTTCCCTTGCAAGCTGCTTTATTTACTGTTTTTATATATAAATTACCTGTCGGATTGATTGCTTATTAATATTTGTTATTTAGGTCGGTGATTTACTTTTTGTCAGCCACTTTGTCTGCACAGGTTTGTATTTTTATCTGTAATTTACCATCTGAAATGTACATTTTTTAACCTGATTTTTATTAGTAATCCTTGTACAACAGATAATCCTTATGTACAAAGTTGCTGTTTATTAGTCGAGTTACAATGTTTAAGCAGTGGATGTATTATTTGCAGCTTATTTGCAGTACGTTGTCATTTTGTTTTGCTTAGAAGCAAATAACGTTACCCTGATAAAAGTTGATTATAAATTTGCACGGTAATTTTGCAGTTTATCATCCGTCTCCCATGCTTACACTACGCATTTACTGTGCTTTGCTTTTTCATTTGCTCGCCAATTCCTGAGCCTCATCGTCTGGAAAGAGAGCAAGGCAGTGTTTTGGCAGTGCAGATTGTGCAGCAGGGGTTCTGGTCAGCGACACTAAACTGTGACCCAACAGTGATGTATTTATGTATATTTGAAATCTATCTTCTTTTGGTCTTCTTTTTTACTATTTTATTTATTCACTATTCACAATTTTGTATGTATTTTTTATTTTATGTATTGTAACGAACGGTCAGTTAAGTGCAAAGAGAAGGTATCAGGAAGGTGGGAGACTGATACCGTGCCTTAGCTTACAATTAAAAACATGATACGTTCGTCCTTGTAAATAGGAACTTCAAGTCCCATGAACACCTGGGGTTGTGAAATTATGGGACATATAAAGCTGGCGTAGATAGAGCAAAAGGGGGGAGAGAGGAGGGAGACTTGCAGTGAAGGTGTTTACCCAGCCTGCACGGAGAGACGTGTGGGCAGTGAAGGTGTTTACCCAGCCTACACGGAGAGACGTGTTGGCAGTGAAGGTGTTTACCCAGCCTGCACGGAGAGACGTGTGGGCAGTGAAGGTGTTTACCCAGCCTGCACGGAGAGACGTGTGGGCAGTGAAGGTGTTTACCCAGCCTGCATGGAGAGACGTGTGGGCAGTGAAGGTGTTTACCCAGCCTGCATGGAGAGACGTGTGGGCAGTGAAGGTGTTTACCCAGTCTGCATGGAGAGACGTGTGGGCAGTGAAGGTGTTTACCCAGCCTGCATGGAGAGACGTGTGGGCAGTGAAGGTGTTTACCCAGCCTGCATGAAGAGACGTGTGGGCAGTGAAGGTGTTTACCCAGCCTGCATGGAGAGACGTGTGGGCAGTGAAGGTGTTTACCCAGCCTGCATGGAGAGACGTGTGGGCAGTGAAGGTGTTTACCCAGCCTGCATGGAGAGACGTGTGGGCAGTGAAGGTGTTTACCCAGCCTGCATGGAGAGACGTGTGGGCAGTGAAGGTGTTTACCCATCCTGCATGGAGAGACGTGTGGGCAGTGAAGGTGTTTACCCAGCCTGCATGGAGAGACGTGTGGGCAGTGAAGGTGTTTACCCAGCCTGCATGGAGAAACGTGTGGGCAGTGAAGGTGTTTACCCAGCCTGAACGGAGAGTACAGTATGAGCGACTGATGGTGATGCAACGCGAGTACCGAAACCAAAGAGCGAGACAGAGTCTACACCGCAGTCAGAGAACAAAAAGATCCTGAGTTGACCTGTAGTTATGAGGTTTGTGGCATCACATTATTTATTCCATGGTACCTGTGTGGATATACTTGAACAAGGTGAATAGTGCTGTGTTCCAGTTTGACCGAAGGAATGTCGGTGTGTTTATCTCCGCTGTGGACTCATAACAGAAAAAGGAAGCGCAAGCGGATATCAGTGAGTACTAAAAAACTTACCTGCAATTATTCTGTGTGAATTAAAAGTGGATTTAAACCCAAGCTCTGTGTGACAAGGCTTTAAGAAGGCCATTCTGTGGGGTTGAATGTTTTACTCACGGCTGTAATGCGCACACTGTTTATGTTCTCTGGAGTGTTTTAAATGCTGAACGGGTTTGTTTTAAATTGTGCAGGAGCATTTATATGGACTGTCTACACGGTGCTTTCTGTGTGGAACCTCACGTCAGAGAAGCACGTCTTTCTCTAAATAATTTAAGTGTTATTTAAACTGCTTGTTGCTCTGGAACGAAGCACCCCAGACCTGTGCCTAATTGACTGTGTGTTTTAAGAATGTAACAATATCACAGCAGTTAAATAAATACCCGACACGGACTGTTTTAGTTTTTATTTAGTCAGGGAATTCCAAGTCCACCAGGAAGCTGCAACTAGGGCTGGGCTGTGGTAACAGCTCTTCACCAGCAGGGGTCTCCAAAACACCTGCCAAGAGAAATAAATCAATGGTTCAAGTAAAGGACTGTGTAGTAGAGGGTGACACTGGAATGAAACTTCAGTTCTGTCCTGTCAAAAATGTTCCTGTCCCATCCCATCCCATGAAAGAGTCATCATTTCCAGTCCCGTCCCGTCCCATGAAAGAGTCATCATTTCCAATCCCATCCCATCCCATCCCATGAAAGAGTAACCATTTCCAATCCTGTTCCATCCCATCCCATCCCATGAAATAGTCATCATTTCCAATCCTGTCCCGTCCCGTCCCATGAAATACTCATCATTTCCAATCCTGTCCCGTCCCATGAAATACTCATCATTTCCAATCCTGTCCTGTCCAATTTTTTTCCCGTCCCGTAACTTTTTTTTTTCCCAATTCCTATCCCATCCTGTCCTGTCAAAAAAAAATCCGTTCCCATCCCATCCCATCCCGTGATAAATAGAGATCAGCTATTTGGAGGTACAGATATTTTCGTATTCATGTATAAAATTAGGGTTTACAGGGTTTTGCATTAAATACATCTGGTATACTACTAGTAATTTGTTTTTGTTTTTTCAGAAAAAAATACAGTGCAAGCACAGGGTCTTTATAAGCACAATGTGCAATCTAATGATGTAATATATAAATTCTGTAATACAAAAACAATTGTTTGAGTTTTGTGCGGCAGTTTCAGTTTCTAAATCGGTTACTAAGCAACCAGGCTCAGATTTTAGTATTCAGTGTCACAATAAACTGTCAGTGAAATAATACAGTATAAAGAACCATTAATTCATTAAAAAAAAAAAAAAAAAAAACGTAGCGCCGAAGCAGTACCTCCAAAAACAGTAGCTGCTACGGCCAAACCGTAGCCTTTGACATCTCTGCATTATGATTTGCACATCCTTAATATACTGTACATATGTATAGAGAGAGAGAGAGAGAGAGATGTCAAATACATGCCAGTAGCAATCCACAGCGTTCAGTTATTCTGCTCGTATCAGTAATTCATGTATCAATATTGTTAACTAAAGGACTGACATAACTGTACAATTATGGGTATGTAACGGGGGGTCTGTGCTGACTCTTCTGGTGCGTTCATAGTGCTGCAGGAAGAGGGCAGTCGTGCCAGTGACACAGAGAGGTGGGAGAGAGGGTGTGTGGGGTTTCCCTCTCTCTGAGTGGCTGAGAAGCAGGCATTGGTGGGATTGCTGGCCCTATAAAATCACGTTCTGTTGTTCCCTCAGCTCTGCCCATGTACGACGACACAACGAGTCAGCGGGAGCTCTGCTCCAGGACCGAGCACAGCTGGAAAAAGAAAGAAACGAAAAGAAACCCAAAGAGAAGAAAAAAAAATACTGGTAGCGGGGAAACCTTGGGCAGACCCCATAAGTACATAAAAAGCAGGCTGAGGGAGCGGTGAAGCGTAGGACAGGGACCCGGGCCGTGCGGGCAGCGACAGGCGGGGTAACGCTGCCAAGTGCAGCACCTTTTCTTTGTAGTTTTTGATTACTGTTTTATTTTCTCTTTTTGATTTTGCCTTTTGTTATTATTATTTGAGAGCAACTGCGAGTGCGTCAGCGGGACTGTTTACGTGTGGGTATTTCCGTGGTCTTGTCTACCATCGCTGGTATTCAGGCCACGGACAACAGCGCCCTCTGCGGGCTAAAAACCAACACTTGAAAATAAAAGAAAAAAAAGCATAAATAAAACTGGGTACCTGTGTGGTGTTTCAGGTACACCCTTCTGTCTCTCGTGTCAGTGAATACCCACACCCTTCCACAGGGTAATATGAAATATTTTAAGTATCAATCTATGTTAAACTTAAGGATGTTTATTAACCACTCCATGTTGCCCAGACGCTGATTCTCCGCGGACATCTGCTGTCCCTCCGTCCACGCTGGTGTTGTCGGAGTCTCTCTCCGAGTTTGAACCTTCTGATTCAGAGGCATACGGCTTGAATTGACACGGAAGACAATCCCTGTTTTCTCTCTCTACATCAGATCCATCACTACATAATTCATATTCATAAGGGGTGTCTGAAACTGATAAAATTAGGTTACTCTCACTTTCACTGTCGCTGTCATCCATACTGGCAGATGCAAGGAGCCTGAGGTCACAGTCTTCTGGCCCCATACCAAAATGGAGGTCACCCTCTGTGTATTTCCAGGTATTATTTGATTCATTGTAGTGAGATTAAACATAATTTGGTAAAATTAATATGATTTTATATGTTCAAGTGAGACCTGTTAATATTTTGTTTGTTTATGGTAACAGTCAGGTTCCATGTCATAGGCTCTTTTACGACTTTAAAAAGCAAACACACTCTTCCTGTCTGCTGGTGGGAGAGTACTCCTGTTCCTTCCTATTTCTGGAAGCTTC